>CM032231.1:92990000-93305000 GCA_019009955.1 Riptortus pedestris | reverse complement strand
GGCTAGGCTTTACTTTGCACAATATTTTGACATTTACCCGTCCCAGTGTTTAGTTTAAATACCCGTCGTTTCTGTGGATTTGTTAATAATAAAATTATTTTTTTAGACTTCACTGTTCTCCATTGTTTCCCGTTTCCTGCATAGATTTGAATTATTAAGCACAAAATATTAACATACATTTGAATTAATTTTTCCCGTTGAGTTACCTGGTAGTTCCAAAGAATTGTTTAGCAAATTTCTCTAAATAATAAAATAAACAACTTTCTTATGTGCATATTTGCCGATACCCCAATAGGAAACGAAATATCACTATTTTTAATTTCAGGCCTCCTTATAATCCCCACTCCTGCCCGTCCCTACAAGTGTTAGTATGGCTTATTATAAGGAAGACGTTAGTGCTAATTCACATACCGAGTTTGGTTTAGTTCGGTTGAGTCTTTTGTGCCAAATAAAATTGTTGACTTCTGCCTTAACTTTTTGGCTAAAACGCCTTTATAATTAGGTAAACGACAAAAGTGTATATAACAAACTTTACTCTAAATAACAAATTAAACAACTTTTGTTATGTGCATAATTCCCGAAAATGCAATAGGAAACGAAATATCGCTATTTTCTATTTCAGACCTCCCTTGTAACCCCCACTCCTGTTCGTCTCAGAGAATATTAACATAGCCTAAAGTCTAAGTTGGGTCAGTAGTAATATACATTCCAAGTTTCATAAAATTCGGTTCAGCCGTTTATGCGTGAAAAGGTAACAAACAAACAAACAAACAATCAAACAAACAAACATACACGAAAGAAACAAAATGTAGTTATGGTGTCTATGACATGTGAAACGAAAAGTTATCGTGAAATTTCGCGAAAAAAATCAATGTACAGACAGAGGTTACAATTTTATATATATATATTATATCATTTGTGGAATATTATAATTCCAAAAAGATTGGTTATATATTTCCCGCCCACTTCTCCTTGCCCATTGAAAACAATAGATCGTATTTAAGCTTTAAATAAACACGGTAAGTAACTTATCGCCTTATTTCTAATGTGAGACCTTATTGCTCTTATGAGTAAGAGTGGGGGGTTTACCGAAAGCTAACTAATCAGTATAATATAAACATGCGACTTAAATAAAAATGTCTAGGACAGCAATTGTAGTAGATTACTATGTTAATAAGTCGGTTATTTAATTTTATTTTTATTTTATTACTTTTTTTATAACAACGGAAATTTACATGAATCCCTGACTCCCTCGATCCGATTTGGGAGTATGGTATGAATTAAAAATTGAGGCCTCCAGAGAACAAAATTTTCATTGATCATGTCACATCGAAAATGTATCTCACTTAGTTAAAAAAAAAGTGTTATGAAAACACTACTGTTGCATTTAAGTAGTTTTGTCAAATACTTGTTACTATTTAAGTAAAAGTACAAATTACTCCGTTTAGAAAAATGCCCTTCCGAGTTAGAATTGTACAAAACAAAAACTGTAGATATTACAATCGTATCACGAATATATATGTTAGTAGTAAATAGTTCATTATTTTTTTATTCTTACAATTTAAAATTCAAAAGATATTTTACAACAAACAGGAAGCTAAGGTTTAGTGGTATGAATAATTTAATTATTCTTCAAATGAAAAAAAAAGAAAAGAAATTAACGCATTCATCCCCAATTAAACCAAACTTTCTAGTTATCTCGTACATCTAATAACGACCATAAATTTCAATTTGAAGTACTGTTCGCAACTCAATTTTCATATCTGATTTAAGATAAATGGAATGTTTTTAAAAATATTTAAGAGTAATAACCTTGCAATTACTAAATGTAGATGAAGAACTTTTACAAAATGTTTTGGGTAAGAAGGGAACTTTTTCTGATTTTTTGGACACATTAACCAAAAGTGTAGTAAATATAAACCATCCGATAATGCATGCTAACTACTAATATGGATATTTATTTTTTCCATACGAGCTTAGTAAAAGGTTAATCACTTTTATTATTGGCCTTGAGATTTCTGCTTTGATCACAATGTTAAGGAGAAATAGGCATTGTGAAATGCTAGAGAATGGAGATAAGACTGGAAAATATTCCCAGGATATCACTTTCCCCATTATAGCTGACGCATCTCATAGTTACCATTAATTGCCAGTGATTAATGAAACTGAAACTAATTTATGGGTAATCTGTATAAAAGTTAACTAGAATCGAAATAGACTTGCGAAAATAAACTGTCATAATCATCCAATGAAAAATATATTTAAAAACATTGTAAGGTTCATTCGGAAATATGATAATCTTAAATAATTGTGTGGTCGGTACTAATTTAGTATCATTGCCAATTTTATCAAATACTTTCACGCATTTGTATTGGTTTTGAAGAGAGTAAAATTGCCCGTGTTCATTATCATTTTTAACAGATTTCTCATAAGGGAATCAGCTTTTTAGGTTGTACTCATGACGAGATTTTCGAAATGTTTCCTCAAATATCCAACGATCCTACCCAGAAGAAGACGTAAATGTGGTCCGTTCAAAACTGTGTGTATGTATTTTCTGATGACGCCCTCCCCCGCCTTTTGTTCTAGGATTACTAAAATTAGCGTGATTGAGATAAAAATTATGCTGTTTCTGTATTATATTCAGATATATATTTCAGTGATCGGTTTGCTTTCCGACCAAGAATATATCTAACTTCAGCTCTGAGAGGTCGGCTGACCTGTTGGTTCATAATTCCTCCGCTGTCCATTGTGGGGATTTTTAAAATGTAAAGTGACTCAAAGATTCTCATTACCGTTTATATTTATTCACTTAATATTCACGGTGGTGTTAAGTGTAAAAGTATGTAGATTTATCTATTGTACAACTTCAAGTGGGAAATCTGCTTAGTTTACGCAGCTCCTGCTCACTTTTTTTACCAATTATTAGAAAAGAAATGTTTGAATCGTTTATTTTTACTTAAATTAATAAAGACTGGCGGAGTTTTCCACACATTAAATTCATACAAAATGATAGTAATAACTCTTGGTTTGTGTAGCCAACTAAAGCAATCATAAATAACGAGTATTGCCTTTTCCTGAAATCTCATTGAATATTTACGAGTATATTGTTTTATTCTTTCTTATTCGAATGGAATATTAACTTTATTAGCATTGTTATTATTTTTACTTCCTTGTACGAAGTAAATGAAGTATTGGAATATTCAGATTTCACCGGAATTATCCGTTTTTAAACGCCTTGAATATATTTTGAGTAATCATCAGCCTGTCAACCGTACATACATAACTCAAACGTCCGTCACACAGGGGCTGCGTAAACTAAACAGATTTCCCACGTGCTGGTATAACACATGATCACATCCCGCATATTTCTGTGAAAAACACCGATGAGTAGAAAGGGGGGAGGGGGGGGGATCCCGAAGGCAACACGTTGTTCTTTCGTTCAAGAAAGTAAGAATAACTCGCTTAGTACTTGAGTTACGAAATAATGCATAGGACAACAATCGCAGAGCATCAATAGTTTAACAAGATTGGTTCTGTAATATTTTTCGATCCACTCATAATAACGGAGATATTTCGAATTTTAGACGTTAACGAACTTTATCCTTAGTTTTGCATGGAACGCTTATAGATCGATTTTGGTAATTATATATATATATATATATATATATATATATATATATATAAAACGGGCCTCATTTGCATCATGCCTTACAATGTTGATATTTCAATCCCGTAATAAATCTAGTTGTGCCCCTCCACATTTGAGAGAAATTGACTAAGGGGCAGGAGAATTTAAAAGAGGAGTGAAAATATAAAGTTTTTTCCCCCTATACAAATTATTTTCTGTATTATAATCCAAATTATAAAAAGATTTACAATTATTTTTATTTAAAAATAATTATCTTGCTGTGTCTTCAACAACCCAATAAATTTGGACAGACCAAACGTTTCATTTCTCAATAAAGACCAAAAATTAAGGTCTACGGCATTTTTCAATCCGATGCATTGGAACAAAAATATAACATTCAAATAAAGTGGAAGTCAATAAATAACATTTAAAAGGAGAATATTGAAATCTTATGGTGTATACATCCTGGACAACAACACATTCGTAATTGTATATTATTATTATTATTTATTAACGTCCACTTTTTGCTACTATGGCTAATTGGGACGTGTTATCTACAGGTCACCACATCCAGCGTGGGATGAAGGATTTTATTTAATGAGTCGTCACTTAAAAAATCCTATTTGCCAAGGCAGGAATCGAACTCACCACTCTTGGTTTACCATGTGAGATAAAGTGAATTTTTTTATTTACTTTTTTCACGAAACACGCTTCGGAAGCTTGCTACTCAGATATATTTCAGATGTTTGAATAATTTACCACATTAAATTATTACTTTGCTCTTAATTCACATATTATTATTACAAACTTTGTACTTTAATTGATTATAATTAGGAATCAGTTAAAATCCATCAGTTGCTTGAATCCAATGTCAGCTACCATTGCACACAATTATCCAACAAAGTTCCACTATAAACATTCAAAAGAATCTTTTCTAATAAAAAAGAAAGGACATATAAATTTACTACTAAAATTACATTTCTTAAAATAAATGTAGTCCCACTTGAATGTCATAGAAAAAGGATTTTCTTTAGGTTTACGGGCTGGAAGAACACTAATTGAAACTTAAGAGTATTTTTTTGAGCAGTATCTTTTCTAACAAGGATAATTAACAAGAATTGTTTTCTGATAATATGATTGAAAATAATTGATACAATATGAATTTTTTTTTTTTATTATATGACTATTTTCTTCTTTTTTTTAGGTTTATCTCAAATTTATTGTTATTAATTAAGGAGGTGCTTCTTTTAAGTTAAATTTTACGTAAATGTTTGTATTTCCTTATGCAAGTTCATATCAAACTATTTAAGGACTAAAAGAAGAAATATAATGTTAATCTTATGCCTCTCTTGTTAGAGCCTATTATCCTTGGATAATTGTTAGATCCCTATTATCCTTAGTTTTTACAATCCATATTTTATTATTTTTAAAAGCATGTCATAGAACTAATTATTGCTCATGGATTTACTAATATAAATAATATATATGCCTAAAATAATTCTAATAGTTTAAGTTTAATTTCCTTCTGAATTTTAAGATAAATAAAGATATATTTGTTCTTTTCCCTCCAGACTATTATTAACAATTTTGACTCTAAAGGCCGTTGTGACTAATTCCTTTTGTGCTGAAATAACCCTCAAAAAATAAATGAACATTCAACTAGGATTAACATAATGAAAAAAGTGTGTGACTTAGACGTTCCCAAGATAACAGAAAAGAACTCTGTAGGAAAAGTGTACTTTGATCTCTCTTTATGAAAGAGTGTATTTATTGTCTTGCCATCCAAAAGGAGAAAGCTTAGTAAAAATAATATCAAATCTTTAGCTGAAAGGATAAAAAAAAAACAAATTAACGATTTAGTTTTTATTTATATATATTTATATATATATATATAAGAGTTCAGGATGGAAAATGTTCCGTAATAGTGATAAGTAGTTTTGAGGCAAGATAACTACAATGATTCATGGTCTATTAATTACTACAACATGGCATTCTATAAAAGCAAAGAATTCTTTTAAAAAATATTCCAACCACATTTTCCAAGTATGTTTATTTACATTAAACTAAAATGATCGATTCCCGCCTGGGCAATAGAAATTTATTTAGTGACGAATTCATTAAATAAAATCCTTAGTCCCACCCTGGCTAGAAAAGGGGGGTGGTAAACCTTCATATAGCCCGTCCCAATTAGCCTTAGTAGCAAAATGTAGACGTTAATAAATAACAATAACTAATACGATAATGTGACACTAAAACCATTATTTTTTTAATGCTTTCTTTGATTAGATTACTACTTATAGAGAGAATAAGTCATTTTATTATGTAATAAAAAATTAAATTTTATTTGATTTAAAACATAGAAAATGTGGAATTACGAAACAAAAATTAATTTACATAAGTATATTTAATGGTATTAATTTTATTTAAATGAAAATCAACTTTCTATAGGCTATTAATTACTCAAGAGTAATTAATACAAAACTATTCCAAGATTTACATCGGTTTAGGGTGATCAGTTTTACATTATTTATAAAAAAAAAATATATTTTAGCTGGTTACATGATGTTTTTAACACTTTATACCGAGATGATCTATTTCTACTTTTTAAATATATTGCCAGTGTGGTTAAATTAAGCATCATTTTTATGATCACAGTTTTTTTTTAAGTTAAGTTTTCTTTATCCATTTTCAGTATATGTGACATTCTTTTTTAATTTTATTTACTTATTTTTAAAAAAAGAAGTTCTGCGATTTTTTTTTCTGAGTTTATTATTTATAATATTTTATTCCTGTTTTTTCTAGTTACTTTAAATCATTTCATTTTTATTATCGTTTAGCGAATAAAACATTTTTTTTAAATTCAAAAACTTGTTATTAATTACATATAATCAATAATTTTATCATAAAACAATTAGTACAGATTAACACAATTATATAAGCTGAACCCCAATTGCAAGGGAATAATCATTTAAGCAATTGTAAATAAAAATCTAAGAAAAAATCTATTTATTAAAAAAATAAATTGAAAGAATTACTTCTTAATAACATGAAACGTGGAAGGCTTTAGTTAAATTTTAAGGCAGAATTTGTAATTTAACAAGGCAGAATGCTTTTCTGGTCGAAAAGAAGGAGAAATAGTCACAATGTTAATAATAATATTATAATTTTATTCATAATTTCTTTAATTCTCAATTCATCGTGTAAAGAAAGAGAATGAACAGAAGCGAAGGAATTTATTTTAATGAGAGCTTTGATTGAGTAATTATGATAACAGCAACGTACTAACGGTCTTATAAAGACTTTTTTGTCCCCTATATTTTTTTTTAAATTTTAAATGTTGGCGCGTCACTCGATTAACTTATTAAATGAACTGCGAACCTGGCACCATCTTTTTTAGGAAAAAAGAACAGTGTCCTGTGGGAGGACATATTGAAGGATGTACCCCGTCAGAGGGCTTAAGAAGGACCTAAATGGTACAACAGGAGAAAATAGGAAACGAAGAAGGCTCAGGCCCTCAGAGTAATGTAGCTCATTATAAGTAATATTATCTTTTAAAATAACCATTAAATATTAATATAGAAACCTAGAGTTGCGAGTTCGATTATCGTCTGGGCAAATAGGAATTTATTTAGTGACGAACTCCTTAAATAAAATCTTTAGTCCTACCCTGGTTAGAAAAGGATGGTAATCTGTAGATAACCCGTCCTAATTAGCCATAGTAGCATAAAGTGGACGTTAATAAATAAATAAATAAAAATTTATTTAGAGTTAGACATGATTGATAATATTTTTAATATTATGTATTTTTCATATATAATTTAACTGATATAGAATTCATTCATACTTTTAAGGAACTCATTTTATTATATTAAACTTATATATTATAATTGTGAGTAAATGTTGTATGAATTTAGTAGAATATACTTTTAAGAAGGTAACTTCTTTTAATAATGAAATGAAGTCATATTATTCAAGAAAATAACTCTTGGTTTTTTCATCAGTTCTACAAAATTTAAACCAGTAATCGGATACAAAAAGACTCGAAATATATTAATAAGGGGATGAATTTGAGTTGAAATTATCAGAACTGACCTCAATAAGGCTTTTTTGTTGAAACATATCCAAGAATTAGCTGCGAAACGTTGCTGATAAAGACGTAAAAACACGAAAACTATCAGAGAAGCGGGCACAATACACTCCACACTTGCCGGCGTTTCCTTGGCTACTGGCGAGTACACAGTTGAGCTGGGCTTCGGGAGGCGGGTCTGCACTTCGGCTAACTTCGGCTAGTTCCGCCAGACCCCTTACTAGTTACACTAACTAAGCAGATTTCCCTCGTGAAATTTAAGAATAGACACGTCTACTTACTAGTAACACAACGCTACCGTTAATATTAAGTGAATAAATACAGTAATGACGGTAATAAGAAATCTTTCGGAACATTTTAAAAATTTCCCGACGGGAAGCGTCTAAAATGTAAACAAACTGGCCTAACCTCTCACAAAAGTAGAAAAACAATTATTGAAATATATCAGAATATAACATTAATTTTATTGAAAAATACCTACTATATCTTGTCCTGCACAAGAACTTAAGAGAGGTGACCCCCCCCCCCCAAAAAAAAGAACATATTTACATGTACCTCATATAATTAAAGTCTCATGAAAACAATATTTCGTATTTAAGCTTCGAATAAAGTGGTTTATAATATAACAGGGTATTGTTGATGTAACATGAGTAGAAAAAGTCCGTCCCGCAGGGGCTGCGTTAACTAAGCAGTTCAATGAGAACAATATTTGGTATTTAAGCTTCAAATAATGTGCTTCAGAACGTAATAGAATATAGTTTAATATGAGATGAGTAGGAGTGGGGCTTTACTGAAGACCGAAAACTAAAATATGCAAATAGCTCAGTTAATAATCAAGATAGTGAAAAAATGTACATAACAACATTTGTAGAACAATACATTTGCAATAAGATTGCTTCTAAACAATGTATAGATCCGACGCATAATAACGGATATATTAAGAATTTTCGAAATTCACCCCCACTAACCCCCCCCCCTCCCCCTGGTCCGATTTCAGCCGTTAACGAATTTGATCTTTCTTTTTGTAAAAACGATTATCAAGTTTGGTAACGATAAGACGAAAATTGCGACTGCTAGAGCGGTAACAGACAAATATATAGATAGATAGGTAGATGTATATATATCTGATATTTTGAATTTTCAAAAATCCCTCCTCTAAACCCCCCCCCCTCCCACTGGTCCGATTTCAGCCATTAACGAACGAACTTGATCTTCCTTTTTACATAAAACGATTAAATTCCGAGTTTGGTAACGATCAAACAAAAATTGCGACCGCTAGAGCGTTAACAGACAAATATATATATATATATATATACTAGCTCAGATACCCGGCTTCGCTCGGGAATTCATTTGAGGCTGAATGTTGATGGTATTTTTTTGGCAAGGCTGTATTTTGCACAATATTTTGACATTTACCCGTCCCAGTGTTTAGGGTTAATACCCGTCGTTTCTGTGGATTTGTTAATAATAAAATTAATTTTTTATGTAAGACTTCACTGTCCTCCATATTGTCATATTTCCCGCTTCCTGTGCATTATGCATAGATTTGAATTATTAAGGACTAAATATTAACATACATTTGAATTAATTTTTCCAGGTGAGGTACCTGGTAGTTCATATTGAAAAGAATTCTTGAGCAAATTTCTCTAAATAACAAAATAAACAAATTTTGTTATGTGCATATTTGCCGAAACTACAATAGGAAACGAAATATCAATATTTTTAATTTCAGGTCTCCCTTATAACCCCCACTCCTGCCTGTCCCTAGAAATAGTATGGCTTTTTATAAGGAAGGCGTTAGTGCTAATACACATACTGAGTGTTTTATTTAGTTCGGTTGAGTCTTTTGTGCCAAATAAAATTTTTCACTTCTGCTAAAATTTTTAGCGTATATCTCGTTTATAATTCGGTATACGAAAAAAGTGTATATAACAAAAGTTATTCTAAATAGCAAAATAAACAACTTTTGTTATGTTCATATTTGCCGATAAACCAATAGGAAACGAAATATCGCTATTTTTAATTTCTGGTTTCCCTTAAAACCCCCACTCCTGCCCGTCCCTAGAAATGTTGGTATGGCTTCTTATAATGAAAGCGTTAGTGCTAATACACATACCGAGTTTTATTTATTTCGGTTGGGTCTTTTGTCCCAAATAATATTGTTGACTCCCGCTAAAGTCATAAGCGTATAACTCATTTAAACTTCGGAATACGATGAAAGTGTTTATGACAAAAGTTACTCTAAATAACAAAATAAACAACTTTTGTTATGTGCATATTTGCGAAAAAAACAATAGAAAACGAAATATCGCGACTTTTAATTTCAGGCCTCCTTTATAACCCCCACTCCTGTTCGTCTCAGAGAAAATTAATATAGCCTATCTCTCAAGTTGGACCAGACTGCTCACGGTGTGCCAATTTAATTTAAATTCGGTTAAGTAGTTTAGGAGTCCATCGCGGACAAACATCGTGACAGGAGATTTATATATATTAAGATATATATATATACATACACTAACTCAGATACGCGGCTTCGCCCGGGAATTCATTTGAGGCTGAATGGTGATTGTATTCTTTTGGCAAGGCTTTACTTTGCACAATATTTTGACCCGCCCAGTGTTTAGGGTTTATACCCGTCGTTGCTGTGGATTTGTTAATAATAAAATTAATTTTTTATGTAAGACTTCACTGTCCTCCATATTGTCATATTTCCCGTCCCCTGTGCATTATGCATAGATTTGAGTTATTAAGGACAAAATATTAACATAGATTTGAATTAATTTTTCCAGGTGAGGTACCTGGTAGTTCATATTGGAATGAGTTGTTGAGCATATCAATATTTCTACGCAAATTCAGTAATTTGTGTAGAAATATTGATATGCTTCATACATTGTTCCCGAAAAAATGTATAAAACAAAAGATACGCTAAATAACAAAGTAAACAACTTTTGTTTTGTGCATGTTTGTCGAAAAACAATAAGACAATGAAATATCGCCAATTTTTATTTCAGGCCTCCCTTATAACCCCCACTCCCGTTCAAACCTAAAAATTTTATATAGCTTATAATCATGGGAGAATTAATGCTAATTGACATACCGAGTTTTGCTAAGTTCGGTTCAATCGTTAGTGCCCAGTAAAATAATTGGCTCCCGCTTTAGTTTATATCCCGTTTATACATTGTTATAAAACAAAAGTGAATATTACAAAAGTTACTTCAAATAAAAAAATAACGTACTTTTGTCATGTGCATATTTGAAGAAAAACGAATAGAAAACAAAATACCGCTAGTTTTAAATTCAGGCCTCCGTTACAACCCCCACTCCCGAAATGTTGGTATGGCTTATTATAATGAAGGCGTTAGCGCTAATAAACATACCGAGTTTTATTTATTGCGGTTGAGTCTTTTGTGCCAAATAAAATTGTTCACTTCCGCTATAGGTTTTAGCGTATATCTCGTTTATAATTCGGTATAAGCTCTAAACAACAAAACACAATATATAACAAATGTTACTCTGAATAACAAAATAAACAACTTTTGTTATGATTATATTTGCCGAAAAACCAATAGGAAACGAATTATCGCTATTTTTAATTTCAGGCTTCCCTTATAACCCCCACTCTTTCCCGTCCCTAGGAACGTTAGAGAGAATTCCGATTTAGTTCATAATTTTGCAATGAATGAGCAGAACATTAATATAGCTCTGATCAAAACTCCCTTGCATGTTGTGAGTGAGAATTTAGACTAGGAGTTTAAAAAAACACAGTTATGACCACCTATTTTATATCGTGTCCTAAAAATAAACGTTTCTCTTTCGTCTTTATTTTCCTAAATGATACCTACTGTCCTAGGAATAAATACATAGTACATCAAATAATGAGTCATTAGAACAGTTGTGATTTGAAAACTAAGCTGAAACAAAGCATAAAGAAAACATTTCCATTATAGTGACTTTAAAACATGGAAGTATATAAAAAGTTGAAACATGGAGGCTATAGATACTGCATATGACGTATTACGACTCCTACCAGCAAAGAATATGGACATGCATTTAATAAGGAATATGTTTCCTCTATTAAAATGTCAGAGATTATAATAAGCAAACGAGGACACGACTATGTAAACTGAAATGTCAACAACAAACCTTAATATCAGTATATAGGCTGATACAGGAAAATATATTACTCCTTTGGACATTTTCTTTTTAAAGAGTGTTCTCTTCGTCAACGATTCATATCTCTACGTCAGCACGCTTGTCAGAGTTCAAAGTTACTCCAAATTAAAAGTCCGTCACGCAGGGGCGGTGTTAACTAAAGCAGATTTCCCAGGCATTGCTTTTACCTCAGAACGTAAAAGTTCGATGAGAACGATATTTGGTATTTAGGCTTCAAATAAGGTCCTTCATAATATAACAGCTTATTGTTAATATGACATGAGTAGGAGTGGGGATTTACTGAAGGCCGAAAACTAAAGACTTGCAAATATTTCGGTTAATAATCAAGACAAGAGAGTCATAAAGCATGCATAACAACATTTGTAGAATATTACATATGCAATAAGATTGGTTTTATACAATTTTTCGATACGACGCATAACAAAGGAGATATTAAGAATATTTGAAATTCTCTCCTCTAAACTCCCCCTCCTACGAATCGGCCGTTAACGAACTTGATCATAAAATGTTTAAATATCGAGTTTGGTAACGATCAAATAAAAATTGTGACCACTAGAGCGTTCACACACACACACACACACACACACATATATATATATATATATATATATATATATATATATATATATATATATATATATATACCCAGTTCTGAATGTACCTCATTTTCGTCATCTCCTGGGTTGGACATTTGAAGAAAGTTTTCCAAAACCTCGTTATGAGTACGACCTCAACAGCTGATTTCCCTGAGGGAAATCTGCTAATATGATCTTTAGTGATGACTGAAACGGTAAAATATTGTGTATGGTATAGATCAAATACACATTTTGAAGACAAGAACGTAAGATCTTAATTGATGACGAATTTGCATGTATCTCGCATAAAAAGGTCAATTATTGTTAACATGACATGAGTAGGAATGAGGGTAAGTCTCGTCCGTTAGGCGCCCCGATTTAATAAAAATGCAAATATCTCGGTTAATATTCAAGATAGAGAAAAAATGTATATGACAACATTTATAGTAACTTTAATTTGCAATAAGATTGATTCTGTACAACCTTTCGATCCGACGTACAGTAACGGAGATATTGTGAATTTTCGAAAATCCTCCTCTCTAAACCCCCCCCCTCCCACTGGTCCGATTTCAGCCGTTAACGAACTTGATCTTTGGGAAACAGGTCTCAATAACACGAAGTCTTCCCACCAATTTCGGAAATTGGTGGGAAGACTTCGTGTTATTGAGACCTGTTTCCCAGATCTGCACTCCCACATCCAGCAACATACAAATTATAACTTGATCTTTCTTTTTACATAAAACGACTAAATATCGAGTTTTACAATAGAAAAATTTCACGAGAGACGAACAGTTACCAAAACGGCGTAACTAGCTTTTGACGGGAAAGTCACTCTCGTCCGTCATCCACCCTCATTTAATAAAAATGCAAATATCTCTCTTAATATTTAAGATAGAGAATAAATATATATAACAATATTTATAGTAAATTTACTAGTAATTTCAATAAGTTTGATTCTATTTAATTTTTCGATCCGACGTATAGTAACAGAGATTTCGAATTTTCGGAAATCCTCCCCTCTACACCCCCCCCCCTCCCACTTGTCCAATTTCAGCCATTAACGAACTTGATCAGTCGTTTTACATAAAACGTTTAAATATCGAGTTTGGTAACGATCAAACAAAAATTGCGACGACTAGAGCGTTAACAGACAAATATATATATATATATATATATATATATATATATATATATATATATATATAGAGAGAGAGAGAGAGAGAGAGAGAGAGAGAGAGAGAGAGAGAGAATTTTGAACGGACCTCATTTTCGTCATCTTCTGGGTAGGACCGATGGGCATTTGACGAACATTTTCGAAAATCGCGTCAAGAGTACGCGATACCTCTTAAGAGAAACCTGCTAAAATCCGAATATCTGGGTAAATATTCATGATAGAGAAAATATGTACATAGCAATATTTGTAGAAAATTTAATTTGCAATAAGATTAGTAATATACATTGTTTTAATTCGACAAAATTAAAAACAATGACATAGTAACGGAGATATTTTAAATTTACGAATTTCCCCCTCAAACCGCCCCCTCACACTGCTCTGATTTCTGACATTTCGAGTTTGGCAGCGATCAAACAAAAATTTGATGCTAGAGCGATAACACACACACAGACATGTACGTATATATGTATATTTTTGAACCGACCTAATTTTCGTAATTTCCTGGTTCGGATCGATGGACATTTGAGGAAATCATTCGAAAATTGCTTCATGAGTACAACCTCAATAACTGCTTTCCCTTAAGGGATATCTGCTTAAAAGTCTGTACATAAAGACACAAAATTCTTACTTGCCCACTGTTTTGCACCACAGCCGTTATTATGCCTTGAAGACTATTGTCAGTGGTCGGCGACCAAGGACCATGATAATCTAATCCCTAGATTTTGTTTAATCCTCTCTCAAGTCATCTAACCATCATCCCCTGGCCCTTGTACTCATTACACGATTTTCGAAACATTTCTTCATAAGTCCATGGATCTTACCCAGGAGATGACGAAAAGTCCGTCACGCAGGGGCTGCGTAAACTAAGCAGATTTCCCAAGTGGCGTTTTCTAGTAGATAAATCTTATCTCTAAACCTATTCAAGAGGGACGAATAGTTATGGAAACGGCCGCCAGAGCTCTCGGCGGAAATTCCCGAACATAGCCGACTCCTGCCGACCACATACAGAATACAAATGCAAATATCTCGGTTAATATTCAAGATACAGAATACATGTATAGAACAATTTTTATAGTAAATTTAATTTGCAATAAGATTGACTCTATACAATTTTTCGACCCGACGCATAATAACGGAGATATTTTGAATTTTCAAAAATCCCTCCTCTAAACCCCCCCCCTCCCACTGGTCCGATTTCAGCCATTAACGAACTTGATCTTCCTTTTTACATAAAACGATTAAATTCCGAATTTGGTAACGATCAAACAAAAATTGCAACCGCTAGAGCGTTAACAGACAAATATATATATATATATATATATATATATATATGTATATATATACTAGCAAAGATACCCTGCTTCGCCCGGGAATTGATTTGAGGCTGAATGGTGATGGTATTTTTTTTGGCAAGGCTTTACTTTGCACAATATTTTGACATTTACCTGTCCCAGTATTTAGGATTAAAATACCCGTTGTTGGCTTTTGTAAATAATAAAATTAATGGTACTTGTGTATTATATCCACCACATTTTAGTTCCACTAGTTCCACGCTAGAATGCGCTACTGAAGTGCGACGCTAGCTCTCCCAGGCTAATGAGGTTATCTTTTATCATAGTTGCCTTTGCTGTTTATTTGCGTTTGCTGTTTAGAGTTTCTTAGTCCTTTAAAAATGCCTCTTTGGATTTGCCAACGACTGAAGAAGACGCTGTTAAATATTTACATGAGAGGAATATTGTGGCTATCAGAAGAAAGTGTTCTAAATCACATTGTATGAAACTTTATAGTGGAAAAAAAAGTCTTTTTTGGAAGTGTAATGTAAGAAAGTGTGGTGAGCAAGTCGGCGTTCGGATTGACACTTGGTTCGAAGGAAGTAAAATTCCATTTTGTAATGCATTGAAGTTCATTTACTGTTGGTGCGAAGAATTGACATCTGTCAATTTTTGCAAAAAACAACTCAAAATTTCCAATAAGACTGCTATTGATTGGAACAGTTACATGAGGGAGTTGTGTCCTTAGATATGAAGAACAGTATTTCCACACATTTCCCGCCTAAATGTGAATAAAATGTTTTATTTTTAAAAATTGTGTTTTCTTTTATTTATCACTATAATCACGTAGAAGGTTATAAGGTAAGTATAACCTCCCTTGCGGGCAATGAATCGTACTACTTAAAACAGTACCGCACTCTAGTGTGGAACTAGTGGAACTAAAATGTGGTGGATATAATACACAAGTACCAAATTAATTTTTTATGTATGTCTTCTCTGTCCTCCAAATTGTCATATTTCCCGTCTCCTGTGCATTATGCATAGATTTAAATTATGAAGCACAAAATATTAACATAGATTTGAATTAATTTTTCCCGGTGAGGTACCTGGTAGTTCCAAAGAATTGTTGAGCAAATTTCTCTAAATAACAAAATAAACAATCACTATTTTTCATTTCAGGCCTCCCTTACAACCCCCACTCCTGCCCGTCCCTAGAAAAGTTGGTATGGCTTATTATAATGAAGGCGTTAGTGCTAATTCACATACCGAATTTGGTTTAGTTCGGTTGAGTCTTTTGTACCAAATAAAATTGTGGACTCCCACTATAGTTTTTAGCGTATAACTCATTTATACTTCCGTATACGGCAAAAGTGCATATAAAAAAAGTTACTCTAAATTACAAAATAAACAACTTTTGTTATTTGCATATTTGCTGAAAAAGCAATAGGAAACGAAATATCGCTATTTTTAATTTCAGGCCTTTCATATAACCCCCACTCCTGCCCGTCCCTAGAAATGTTAGTATGGCTTATTATAAGGAAGGCGTTAGTACTAATTCACATACCGAGTTTGGTTTAGTTCGGTTGAGTTTTTTGTGCCGAATAAAATTGTGGACTCCCTCTATAGTTTTTAACGTATAACTCATTTATACTTCCGTATACGGCAAAAGTGCATATAAAAAA
Organism: Riptortus pedestris; assembly: GCA_019009955.1. Classification (NCBI taxonomy): domain Eukaryota; kingdom Metazoa; phylum Arthropoda; class Insecta; order Hemiptera; family Alydidae; genus Riptortus; species Riptortus pedestris. Next base: position 93,288,410 of record CM032231.1, on the reverse strand, counting down.
AGTTACTCTAAATTACAAAATAAACAACTTTTGTTATGGACATATTTGCTGAAAAAGCCATAGGAAACGAAATATCGCTATTTTTAATTTCAGGCCTCCCTTATAACCCCCACTCCTGTTTGTCTTAGAGAATATTAATATAGCCTAAAGTCTAAGTTGGGCTAGTAGTAATATACATACCAAGTTTCATAAAATACGGTTCGGCCGTTTATGCGTGAAAAGGTAACAAACAAACAAACATACACGAAAGAAACAAAATGCAGTTATGGTATCTATGACATGTGAAACGAAAAGTTATCGTGAAATTTCGCGAAAAAAATCAATGTACAGACAGAGGTTACAATTTTATATATATACTAGCTCAGATACCCGGCTTCGCCCGGGAATTTATTTGAGGCTGGATGGTGATGGTATATTTATGGCAAGGCTTTACTTTGCACAATATTTTGACATTTACCCGTCCCAGTGTTTAGGGCTAATACCCGTCGTTGGCATTTGTTAATAATAAAATTACTTTATTATGTAAGACTTCACTGTCCTCCATATTGTCATATTTCCCGTCTCCTGTGCATTATGCATAGATTTAAATTATTAAGGAGAAAATATTGACATACATTTGAATTAATTTTTCCAGGTGAGGTACCTGGTAGTTCATATTGAAAAGAAGTGTTGAGCAAATTTCTCTAAATAACAAAATAAACAACTTTTTTTACTTGCATATTTGCCAAAACCCCAATAGGAAATCATTATTATTAATTTCAGGCCTCCTTTATAACCCCCACTCCTGCCCGTCCCTAGAAATGTTAGTATGGCTTATTATAAGGAAGGCGTTAGTGCTAATAAACATACTGAGTGTTTCATTTAGTTCGGTTGAGTCTTTTGTGCCAAATAAAATTGTTGTCTCTCGCTATAATTTTTTGCGTATAACGCCTTTATACTTCGGTATACGATGATAGTGTATATAAAAAAAAAGTTTCCCTAAATAACAAAATAAATAACTTTTGTTATGTGCATATTTGCCGAAAATGCAATAGGAAACGAAATATCACTATTATTAATTTCAGGCCTCCCTTACAACCCCCACTCCTGCCCGTTCCTAGAAATGTTGGTGTAGCTTGTTATAATGAAAGCGTTAGTGCTAATACACATATCGAGTTTTATTTATTTCGGTTGGGTCTTTTGCCCCAAATAAAATTGTTCACTTCCGCTGTAGGTTTTAGCGTCTCGTATCTCGTTTATAAATCGGTATATGAAAAAAGTGTGTATAACAAAAGTTACTCTAAATAACAAAATAAAAAACTTTTGTTATGTGCATATTTGACGAAAAACCAATAGGAAACGAAATATCGCTATTTTTATTTTCAGGCCTCCCTTACCTTAACCCCCACTTTTCCTGCCCATCCCTAGAAATGTATGGTATGGCTTATTATAATGAAGGGTTATTAGTATACTAATTCACATACCGAGTTTGGTTTAATTCGGTTGAAAACGTCTTATAAAAATAGGGGCAACTAAAATTGTGGACTCCTCACTCTAAATTGTCCTTCTATAGCGTATAACTCATTTATACTTCCCGTAAACGGCAAAACAAGCATTATAACAATACCCTCCCTTACTCTAAATAACCCAAAATAAACTAACACTTTTGTTAATGTGCATATTTGCCGAAAAAGCAATAGGAAACGAAATATCGCTATATTTAATTTCAGGTCTCCCTTATAACCCCACTCCTGCCCGTCCTGGGAAAAGAAATCTTAGTATGGCTTATTATAAGGAGGGCTCGTTAGTGCTAATTTCACATACCGAGTTTGGTTCCTCGTTCGATTGGAGTTTCTCGTGGCAAATAAAAATCATGTTGACCTTCCGCAGTAGTTTTTAACCTATAAATCTTTTCATACTTAGGTATACGAAAAAATGTGTATATAACAAAAGTTACTCTAAATAACCAAAATAAACAACTTTTGTTATGTTTGAGGTATTTTGCCGAAAAACCAATAGGAAACGAAATATTGCTATTTTTAATTTTAGCCCATTCCTTATAACCCCCATCTCCTGTTTCCCCCCCGCTTCGGAGAATTTTAATATAGCCTATAGTCGTCTAAAGTCTAAGTTGGGCCTAGTAGTAATATATACTAAACAAGTTTCATAAAATTCGGTTCAGCCGTTTATGCGTGAAAAGGTAACAAACAAAACAAAACAACAAAACAAAGACACCAAAAAGGAAACAAAATGCAGTTATGGTGTCTATGACGTAGTGAAACGAATATGTAAAGTTATCTTGAAATTTTCGCGAAAAAAAATCAATGTACAGACAGAGGTTACAATTGTATATATATATAGATATATATATATATATGATATATATACTAGCTGAGATACCCAGCTAGCTCGGGAATTCTATTGGGGCTCTGAATGTTGAGTGGTAATTTTTGGCCAAGAGCTTTACTTTGTACAATATTATGACGTTTACCCGTCAGTGCTAAGGGGACTTCGCTGTTCTGCATATTGTCATATTTCCCGTTTCCTGTGCATTATGCATAGATTTGTAAATTTATTAATTGAGAAAATATTGGCCATACATTTGAATAAAATTTTTTCATTTGAGGTACCTGGTAGTTCATATTGAATTAGAAGTGTTGAGAAAAATTTCTCTAAATAACAAAGTAAACAACTATTGTTATTGCATATTTGCCGAAACCCAATAGGAAAATTCACTATTTTAATTTCAGGCCTCCCTTACAACCCCCACTCTGCCTGCCCGCGTCCTAAGAATGTTGGTATTGGCTTATTTAATGAAGGCGTTAGTGCTAATTCAAATACCGATGTTTGGTTTAGATTTCGGTGGAAGTCTTTTGTGCCAAATAAAATTGTGGACTCCTCGCTATAGGGTTTTAGCGTATAACTCATTTATACTTCCGTACACGGCTAAAGTGCATGTAACAAAAATTACTCTAAATAACAAAACAAATTACTTTTGTTTATGTTCCTATATGCCGAAAAACCAATAAGAAACGAAATATCGCTATTTTTAATTTCTTGGCTTCCTTTATAACCCCCACTCCTGCCCGTTCCCTAGAAAAATGTTAGCATGGCTTGTTTATAATGGCAAGCGTTAGTGCTAATACACATACCGTGTTTTATTTAGTTTGGTTGATTCTTTTGTGCCATATAAAATAGTTCACTTCCTCTATAGGTTTTAGCGTAATATCTCGTTTATAACTCGGTATACGACGAAAGTGTACTATAACAAAAGTTACTCTAAATACAAAATAAACAACTTTTGTTATGTGCATATTGCCGAAAAAAACGCCAATAGGAATACGAAATATCGCTATTTTTAATTTATGGCTTCCCCTATATAACCCCCACTCCTGTTCGTCTCAGAGGATATTAATAATAGCCTAAAGTATAAGTTGGGTTAGTAGTATTTATACATACCAAGTTTCATAAAATTCGGTTCAGCCGTTTATGCGTGAAAAGGTAACAAACAAACAAACAAAACAAATAAATCAAAACAAACAAACAAACTAAAACAAACAAACAAACAAACAGACACCAAAAGAAACAAAAATGCAGTTATGGTGTCTATGACATGTTGAAACGAAAAGTTATCGTGAAATTTCGTGAAAAAAATCAATGTAACAGACAGAGGTTACAATAGTGTTATATATATATATGATATATATATATATACAGATATATAATTATATATTTATATATATATAATATATAGATATATATATTATATATATATATACTAGCTCAGATACCCGGCTTCGCCCGGGAATTCATTTGAGGCTGGATGGTGATGGTATTTTTTTGACAGAGGTTACAATTTTATATATATATATATATATATATATATATATATATATATATATATATTATATAATATATATATATATATATAGATATATAATATTTATATATGTATATATATATATATATATATATATTATATATATATATATATATATTATATTCAATCTATCTATCTAGATATACAGGGTGTCCCCAAACCAAACGGCCAAAACTTTAGGATCGATAGAGGGGATCGAAAAAGTCCGTCACGCAGGGGCTGCGTAAACTAATGCAGATTTCCTCGTGAAGTTTAGTAATAGATAAATATACATACTGCTAACGACAACTCCGTGAATAAATACAAACGGAAATAAGAAATGTTTCATCCAATTTCAATAGGCTGCCGACGGAAGCGTTAGGTTAGAAATGTAAACAACGGGTCCCGCCTCACACCCGGAAAGTGAAAAACAAATACTGAAAATATATCAGAATATAACACATTAATTTTATTGAGAACTATTTTATAGTATATCTAGTACTGAGTAATTAATCAATGAGTCCAGAATAATTGTTATCTCAATCAATAAACTTTTAGTAGTCCAAAACTTTAAGATGGGGGGGGGGGAAGTCACCAGTGTATATTTGCATGTATCTCGTATAATAAAGGTCTCTTGAATACAATTTTTTGTATTTAAAACTTTCAAATTATGTGATTTATTATTTATCAGAGTATTGTTTACGTAACATGAGTAGAAGTGGCGGTTTGGTGAAAACTGAAAAATGCAAATATCTCGGTTTAATATTCAAGATAGAGATAAATGTATATAACAAATATTTATAGTAAATTTTAATTTGTAATAAGATTGATTCTGTATAATTTTTCGATCGACGTATAGTAAGTAACGGAGATAGATATTTCGGATTTTTCGAAAATCCTCCCCTTTAAACCCCACTCCTACTGGGTCCGATTTCAGCCGTATCAAACGAACTTGATCTTTCCTTTTTACGTAAAGGACGCTTAAATATAAAGTTTGGTAAGGATTATTAAACAAAAATTGCGACGCTAGAGCCGGTTAACAGGCAAAATATTAATAGATATATATATATTTTATTATATATATAAATATATATATATAGATATATATATACAGTTTGAACGGACCTCTTTTTCGTCATCTATAGGTAGGATCGATGGACATATCGTGAAGAACTTAATGTCGAAAATTCCGTCATGAGTACAACCTCAATAGCTGATTTCCCTTAAGGGAAATCTGCTAAAACTAAAACAAAAAGTCCTCTGGCATATGCCTCGTTTTCGCTTCGTTTTCGAGAAAATCGCAAAAAACTAAAAATAGTTGTGCAAAAACTAGTTAAGGCCAATGGAAGAGCGGATTTTATTCCTTGAATGAATTTTAGCAATAAATGTTATTCCACTACAATTACTGTATTCTAATCTTATACTAACAGAAAGGTAATTGAAAAAAAAAGTTTACATCGTTTTGCAATTGTTCTTTGTACCAATTACAAAAATTTAATCGGCGGGGATAATCAGCGGGTATTAAATTTTGTACCTTTTGTACATGGTAAGCATGCCTGCGGTCGCCCTTAATGTGCGCCAAATGGTTGTCTTTGGTATGCTTAGAACTGAAGCAGCTCTCCGGACGCTGTGCCAGGGTTGGTATTGAAGTGCCTCAGTCAGGGGGGTGCCATTCGGCAGGTGCGCAGATCAAAAATTTTTACGACTTTGGCGCATGACGTCACTGGGCTGAACTCAGCTTTGTTTACATCGTGAGCATCGTTGTGTTTTTAGTTAATTGTTTTATTTTCCATTGTTATAAGTGATTTTTTTTTTCAAAATGAGTGAGTGTGCTATGGCATCATGTTCCAACAACTCTAGGAGAACAGGCAAATGATCTGTATCTTATCACCGGTTTCCCGAAAAACGAAGAAATTAGAGAAACAGTGGATGTTCTGTGTAGGACGAGGAGATTTGAAATTTAATCCTACTTTTGCTCGGCGTTTTGTCAAGAACATTTCAGTGATAGTGATTACCAAAAGGTTATTTACAAGCAGAATTGTTAGGATATGTTTTAATAGATTGATATTTAAAAGAGAAGCTGGGCCGCATTCTTAATTTACCAGTATCGTCCGTAAGTAAACAAACACCTACTAGCTCTACCTTCGGACTCAAAATGTGAAACATCTAGGATGACTGGTACGGAGTAAAAAACGTGATGATATAACTCAACGTGCCCTGGTCGTCACATTAATGAGATTTCTCCCAAAAAAGTTTTGCTGAAAAGTATTTTTCATGGATTAATAACAGAAGAAGTTGATGGTGATGGATGTATTCTCTTAAAGAAAATAAATCTTGCTGGTATTCATGAATTACCAATAAAAGTCCTTGCTGATCCAAGTAAAAAAATTTAGAAAGTAATAACTTTAATTTAAAAAAGAGAGTTACTAAATTGGCTAACAGTTATTTACAGATAAAAATGCAAAAAGAAGGAAAAAAAATGCACGTGGCGAAAAAAACGAAAGGAAAGGATTTGTGTTCACCCAAAGTCAAATTCAGAGATACACTCAAACGATATCAGCAGAACTGTTTGGACAAGACAGACTTATGTTAATGGTGCGTATTTAAAAAATTAGTAAAAGGAAGAATAATTTTTTGTAGTGTTATATATAGACACTATAGGAGTATATTTCCATGCTCCATCATTAAGCATGATATACATGGTTTTCCTTCGCATTATAAAAATTATTCCTATGGGACAGTGCGGTTTCAATGTATAACTCAAAAAATTACGCACAGCAAAACTGTTTAGGACAAGACAGACTTCATGCGAATGGGAGCTTCTTTAAAAAAGGTAAGATTTAAAATATTTGTGAAAACAGAATAATTGTTTCTTGTATGAGTTTCCGCTCCCGCTGTAGAGCATTAAAGGGTGATTATTTCCCAGCTGCTCATTAGAGATGATTACATGTTTCTTCGCAGTTATTTTTATTCTAATGGGGAACAGTGCGGTTTCAATGCATATGCGTCAAATCTATGCCATTTTCTCACAAGGATGCTACTGTAACAGGGATTTCCCTGCGGTCTCAAAATGTTTAGCATAATTTTTATTACAAGGAGGACTACATGCCAATTTTGACAGCCTTTTTTTTTTTTAAAAAAGATAATTTTTAAAGCCTGAGTAACAGATTAACTTTTGTTGTAGTGTTTTTATAGAGCACTATAGGAGTTTAATTCCATGGATTTATCATTTTAATGATATTACATGTTTCCTCCAAGTTAGTTACTATTCTATGGGACACGTGAATAATGGTTTCTTTAATCGCATATGCTTCCAACATCAGTGCCATTCTCTTCACAAGGGATGCTTACTGGAACCAAGGATTAGTGACTAGAATATAAGCATTTTTTATTACCAGGAGGACTACATGCATATGATAACTTTTAAAAAATCTATTGTACCTATATTGACTATGCTGATGTTTAAAATTAATTTTAGTCATTTTTATATCATTTTTAACTGGGTTATCAATTGTTTATTGCTTGGGTTTAATCTCATTTGTTTTTAACTTTTTATTTGTTTGTATAATAGAAAGTCATTCTAATCAGTTTTCTGTTTTGGAGATTTCATCTTAATATTAGTAAATGTTGTACTTTTTTGTTGTGCTAATTACCTAGGAAAAATTACGCTGATTTTTAAATGTAACCCAACATATATAAAATTTCTTTTCAGGAACTATTATGTATTATTGCTTTTTAATGGAATCTAAATTTGTAACATGGTTTATTGTTGAAATAAAATATATTCAACTAAAGGAATTTGTATCATTTACAGAAATATACATTTTAACAATTTTTTATTCGCCAAATTAATCAGAAACGATTATATTGATTCGTTATTTACGGATCCTTTGCCCAGGCCACGAAGAATTTTAGCCAGTGACGTAGAGGTTGCTGCATTTGATTGGCTACTCGCGAATGGCGCTACCTTATCTTATACCGTAAATAGGCTCCCGTTGTCAGTATCCTCTCGCTCGACGCCTTCAGGTCGGCTTCCATCAAGGGAGTGCATTACGGTTTCCACGACGATTACATGAGAAGGACCAGTTTCTCTTCGAGCGCTTCTGAAAGTGCTGGTAAAAAACAGCCTCTGTGTGGGGTTTTCTCGGTCAGGAAACCGTACTGCTATATTCCCGAAATGCTAACGTGCAGTGCCCATCGCGCCAGAATCCATACGTACTAGACTATGTCCCGTATTCAGCGTTGGTAAATCTAGCCATATTTGGTTGATTACACTGAACAGGTTACTTAGCAACACCACTAAAAGTGAGATTTAATGCGAGGCTGGATTCCCCCCAAAAAGGAATTAAAATGATAGTAACATTTTAATTCTTTTTTTTTTTTAAGTTTAAAACACTCAACCTAGACGTTTATATTGGATAAGGAAAGTGGGCGTTCGGAATATTCATTGTTTTCTAAATTTTATTCTGTAAATTACCCAAAAATTAGAGCTAAAAACTAATTTAAAAGCAATTGTTTTTTTTGTAACAAAAAAAAACATATACCCCAACAAGATCTATCAGATGAGAGAAAGTTCAACACCCTTTTGCACAACTATTTTCATTTCTTGTTATAAAATAATTCACTTCTCTAATTTATAGTAAGCTATCTAAACAGACATAAAATACTTATTCCTTGACCTTTTTTTCATCCTTATTGTATCTGAAGTTCGATGGCTATAAAACACGTAATAAATAGGGAGTGGGAGACAGCTGTCTATATATTGTACTGTGGTACGCTCTAGCGGTCTCAATTCTGTTATCGTCTCTACATAAACCAAATCGAGTATTTAGTCGTTTGTTATGTAAAAGACCAAGTATCAAGTTCGTTAAGGCTGAAATGAGACAGGGGGAGGGAGGGGGGGATTTAGTGTTGTTGTTAACGATGGGTTATGCTTTAATTTTGAACATTCGAAATATCTCCGTTACTACATAGTCGGATCGAAAAAACGTGCTATAAAATCAATCTTATTGAAAATTAAAATACACTCATATAAATGATGTTGATATACATTTTTTCTCTATCTTGAATATATTAACCGAGATATTTACATTTTTCAGTTTTCAGCCTTCAGTTAAACACTTACTGTGTACATGTGTTGCAATAAATAATTCTTCCTTGTTATATAAAAAATATCCTATCTCTGAATTGAAGCCTAAATACCTACTATATTGTGTGTGTTTTCATTGAACTTTCTGAGTCTATAATATGCCAAAACGTGCTGTTGACCCCCCCCCCCTTCTTTTGTTTTTGGATTACTAAAATTTGAGTGATTGAGTAATAAATTGATTCTGATTCATTACAAATTACACCACTAGCACTATAGTAAATAGTTTCATAAAATTATTATGATATATTCAAATATATTCTTCTCGCCGCTCATTGTTTGTCTTTCCGATCTAAATTAACTAAGCAGCACTTGGTTGGCTTGCAGTTTTGGTTTACAATTCAGCTTGTATTGTACATTTACTGAGCATTCACGTAGTGTTACCTGAATGTATATTTATCTATTTGTTAAAACCTTCACGTGGGAAATCTGCTTAGTTTACTCAGACAGGTCTGTGACGGACTTTTTCGTCATCTCCTTGGTTTAGGTATCGATGGACACTTGAGGAAATTTTTTGAAACTCGCCCCGCATCCGTCTTGAGTTAGTCAGACATTAGCTGAGAAGTTTCCCTTAAGGGAAATCTGCTAAAATGAGGTCCATTCAAAATTGATATATATATATATATATATATATATATATATATATATATATATATATATAGAGAGAGAGAGAGAGAGAGAGAGAGAGAGAGAGAGAGAGAGAGAGAGAGAGAGATAAGATCGATGGGCATTTCTCAATTGAGCAATATTAATTGTTGATTAATCTACAAATACACAATAGGTGTAAATTATTTATAGGAGAATGCTCGAATAAAGTTCCTTTTGAGCCCTGGATATCGACGGTGGTCAGACAAACCTTGACCGTCGGAATATGGAATTGGTGCGGAGAGCGGAAAATGTTGCCAATAGGAAAACCGATCTGAAATACCAAGGAGATCCCACAAATCGTTTTATGCCTCCCTGTTCCCTAGAGATGCAATATAGATCACATTGAACTATTGCGCTTAGAAGCAAAATGCCATCGTTCCCTACACCAGAATACTTACGGCACACCTATTTCCCCACCAATATTAAAGAATTATTGTTAACAGCTTTCTTTTAAGGGGAATCAGCTATAGAGGTCGTACTCATGACGCAACTATTGAAACATTTCCTCAAATGTCCATCGATACTACCCAGGAGATGACGAAAATGAAGCCCACTCAATATATATACTAGCTAAGGTACCCGGCTTCGCCCGGGAATTCATTTGAGCTTGAATGAAGATGGTATTTTTTTGGCAAGTCTTTACTTTCCACAATATTTTGACATTTCCCCGTCACAGTCTTTAGGGTTCATACCCGTCGTTTGCTATGGATTTGTTCATAATAAAATTATTTGTTATTTAAGACTTTCCTCTCCTCAATATTTTTTATATTTCCCGTCTCCTGTGCATGTCGTTTTTTTTTTTATAACGTATTGAACAGTATAATTCATAATCGTAGAAAGTATTCTATCTTCCAAAGCATGTATGAATAAAAGTTCCTTTCCCTTGATGCGGTACAAAGCTTAATGGTGACAGCTGTTTTAGGTAAGTCATAACCGCTATTAAAAATACTCTTTTGTAAGTCTCGATTGTAAACTGTATATTTATATTGGTATTTAGTAAAGTATATCATACATTAACGGAGCAGAGTTAATAAATACCAGAAATAACTGGGTGCACATCCCCAGCGTTCATCCTTTTAAATTATTTATTTATGATTATTAAACAAATTCACATTCCTGAGAATAATTCTGCATTGCTAAAAGTGTAAGCATCAAGTAACATGCATACATAGACCAATATGAGATCGGCAGAACTGATAGGACAAAGGAAGTATCGCCGCACCTCCCTAAGCTCAGTGCTGCCAACTCCTTTAGGATATCAATTCTGTAAAACATTAAATTATATTAACAAATCAGATTACATTATCTTCACAATATGAAAACTGTTTGTTTTAATATTTTTCACGTTCTAATTAAATAATGTATTAAATACACTTAGAGAAAACCGGCGTTTCTTATGAATTAATGTTTGGGATAAGAGAAGGGGGGGGGGGAGCAGTATACTTTATTTGGTGTAAACTGTTACTCGCGTTAAAAAATAACATTATATTAATATTACTACACAAATTACTTGAAATAACAAAATAAACAACTTTTGTCATGTGCATATTTGCAGAAAACCCAATAGAAAGCGAAATACCGCTATTTTTTATTTCAGACCCCCCTTACAACACCCACTCCTGCCCATCCCTAGAAATGTTGGTATGGTTTGTTATAATGAAGGCGTTAGTCCTAATGCACGTACCGAGTTTTATTTAATTCGGTTGATTCTTTTGTGCAAAATAAAATTTTTGACTCCCGCTATAATTTTTAGCGTTTAACTCATTTATACTTAGGTATAATACGAAAGTGTATATAACAAAAGTTACTCAAAATAATAAAATAAATAACTTTTGTTATGTGCATATTTGCCGAAAAACCAATAGGAAACAAAATATCGCTATTTTTAATTTCAGGCCTCCCTTATACATTTTTTTCGGGAACAATGTATGAAGCAAGTATTTTGCGTAGAAATATTGATATGTTGAACAATTCTTTTCAATATGAACTACCAGGTACCTCACCTGGAAAAATTAATTCAAATGTATGTTAATATTTTGTCCTTAATAATTCAAATCTATGCATAATGCACAGGCAACGAGAAATATGACAATATGGAGAACAGTGAAGTCTTACATAAAAAATTAATTTTATTATTAGCAAATCCATAGCAACGACGGGTATAAACCCTAAACACTGGGACGGGCAAATGTCAAAATATTGTGCAAAGTAAAGCCTTGCCAAAAAAATACCATCACCATTCAGCCTCAAATGAATTCTCGGGCGAAGCCGGGTATCTGATCTAGTAAGTATATATGTCTATACGACTAATGATAAAAAGTCGACTAACGATTATGACTCTCTTATCTCCTGTCCACAGGCAAGCTGACTGTTTGAACTGGCCACAGACCCTCCGGGTGTACGTCGAGTTGATCATTCCCTACATCAAAAGTCCATCATCACGCAGGGGCTACATAAACTAAGCAGACTTCACACGTGCTGGTATAACACACTAGGGATCTTATTTCATAAAATATTGTCTATTTAATGTAAATAACCCATGAGTAGAAGAGCTGGGCTACTGAATAACTAACCCAAGAGAATACAAGAAAGTACAAATAACTCTCATTATACTCGAGTTACAAAATAATGCATAGAACAACAATTGTAGAGCATTAATATTTTAACAAGATATTTTGAATTTGCTTATTCCCCCCTCTAAGCCCCCACTATTCCAAGTCCGATTTCCATGAATAACAATTATGATCTATATTGTTGGCTGAAACTGTTAAATATAGAGTATGGTATATATTGAATACATTTCTGGGTAAGAAACGGAAAGTCTTCATCATCACATAACGTATTTACATCCAAAAATAAAAGTTCAATGAAAGCTATATTTAGTATTTAACCTTGGAATGATGTGGTTTATGATATAACAGCTTATTTTTAATATGGCATGAGTAAGAATGCAGGTTTACTGATGACTGAAAACTAAAACATGGATATATCTCAGTTAATATACAATATAGAGAAAACATGTACATAACAACATTTATAGAACATTACATTTACAATGATTCTATATAATATTTCTAACCGACACTAGTAGCGTAGATATTTTGAATTTTCGATATTCCCCCCTCTAAACTACCCCCACCCTCTGTTCTATTTCAGTCGTTAACGAACATTTAAAATTAATTATTAATTTACATTTTGTCTGTTTTCATTCTTCATGAAAACAATATTTGGTAATTTCACTTCAAATAAAGTGGTTCATGATATAACAGCTCAATTGTTGTTGACATGAGAAGAAGTGGGGGTTACTGAAGTATGGAAACTAAAAAAATGCAAATATCTGTGTTAATATTCAAGATAGAGAAATATATATATATATATATATATATATATATATATATATATATATATATATATATATATCAACATTTAAAGAAAATAAAATTCTATTTTATTTTTTTTTTTTAACTTCACAGAATGAGTGTAAGCTGCTGATCCAATCCACCTCAATTATACCAATTATGAGAAATCATCTGCGCTTTAAACATGACAAACCCATAGAACCAATCATTACTACGCTCATTTGGGCCATTACCAAATATAATCAACATATAAAAATGGTTAAATATAGACTATTTTGTTGTTGAGTAGAGCCCAGAAATCTATAAAATCTAGTCATGTGTGTGAATTGTAGTTAGAAAAATGAAGCTACATAAGAGAGAAAAGGTTAAAAAAAATGAATATTTTATTAAAACCATATTTTACTTTAAAGTTGATTTACATTATCTGTACAAAATATTTCAAGGAAAAACCATACAACAACAAATAAAAAAGCTAAAATAACAATAAAAAAAAAGTTAAATTGATCTTACAAAGAGCAGAGTAGAGGCATTAACTTTAAAAATATTTTAAATGCTATATTCTTTGATTTTTTGGTTGAACAATATTTATATTGTAAATACAAAATAAATGAAATTCCATTATCTGTTTGTTAAAAAAGTGTTGTTTTTAGTATAATTTTAATAACAATCATTTTTTTTAAAAAAAAAGCAAAATATTTAAAATTTTGAACGTTCTTATGAAGACTTAAAACTCCTTCATCAGGGACAAATTATTAATGTTTTCAAGATATTTTTAGTAATTCCTTCTTTTACTCATAATTGTCTTCAGTCATACATTTTTCATATATGCCTTTTTTGTATTTTTTCTTAAATTTGTTTTAATATTAATAAAATTATGTGACTATTTTAGACCCACTGGATCATCGCTTCTGATTTACGTTTGTAGATAACTCAGATTTAGTCACCATTTTAGAAAAAAGAGAAAAGCGCATGTAAAACAAAAGAGAGAAGATGAATGGTAGGACATATGTTTGTGAATTAAATAATTGTTCGTAAATTTAAAAGAATGAGGTAAATCATACAAAGAAATTTAGAAAAGTGGGTAACAAACTCTAAAACATTCTATGATGCAGGACTAGTGAAAATATTTGAATGTCCACAGAAATAATAAATTATTGCTGTCATCATTTTATTTTGGGTATTCAATATGTTAAGTTTTTTAATAAATTAATATATACAGTGATATGAGACGTAAGAAAATTTCAAATATTCTAAAAAATATCTACAGTTCAAAGCTTTATTACAATTATGTTACAAAAACACAAGTTAATACATATATTAATGGAAGGAAATGAGCTTTAACTGCGATTATATCTATTTCCCCAGCCGCGTTTGTTGGTGTCTTTAAAATCATCCATAGCACGTTGCCTCGCAAGTTCTTCAGGATCATCTGCCTCCTCGAGCCTCTCTTTTTCCGCTTTCTCAAGCTCTTCCTTCTCAATGTCGCCATCTTTTTTCACCATAGTAAAGCCTCCACTCTCCATTTTGCTTGGGAATCTGCAAAATCAAAATCGCAATATAAGACTATTATTTTACATTAAACATTTTGATGAATTTTATGAATGGCATATCAAGTGGTGGGTTGGTTCCACATCAAAATAAAGTTCATCACGCAGGGACTGCATAAATTAAGCAGATTTCCAATGTGCTCGTATAGCACACTTGTGATCTCATCTCACCACATATTCTCTATTTCTAAGAAAAAATTGAAGAAAGTATGAATAAATCTGTTAGTACTTGAGTTACAAAAAAAAAAAAAATGCACACACCAAAAATTGTAGAGCATCAATATTTTAACAAGATTTGATTCTAAAACATTTTTCGATCCGACTAATAATAACAGATATTTTGAATTTTCGAATTCTCCTCCCTCTCTAAACCCCCCCCCCCTATTCCTGATCTGATTTCAGCCACTAACAAACATGATAGCCTTGAGAGTAATTTTTAAATGTAGAGTATGGTATAAATCAAATAAGCATTTTACAGAAGCCGTGCGAGTTAAGGCGCTGGTCTTAATCTCACGTGGTAGACCTAGGGTGGCGGGTTCGATTCCTGCCCTGGGCAGTAGAAATTTATTTAGTGACAGACTCATTAAATAAACTCCTTAAGCCCTGGCAAGAAAAGAGTGGTAATCTGTAGATAACCCGTCCTGATTAGCCATAGTAGCATAAAGTGGACGTAAATAATAATAAACATACATAAATAATAACAACATAGCATTTTAGAGAAAGAACGTAAAATCGTAATTGATGATATCATAATGTATTTCCATGTATCCCATCGAGTAAAGTTTTTTTGAAAACAATATTTGGTATTGGTAAGCCTGGAATAAGATGTTTCATAACATATTGCAACATGTACAATTTCTAGAGCTACAGTATTCAGTGAAAAGGGCATAATAAATGGCAAATATGCAAAATGTTTTTTAAAAGTCGCAGCAAATAGAGTTGCAAGAGTCACTGTTAGGAGTGCTAGACAAACAGCACGATTTATTTATACTTATTGAATGTAGAGTAAAAAATTTGAAGGATAAAAATGCTATATCGACTACAGGGACCTAATGTTCATGTGATTGAACACATCCGTTTCCAAGGAAATCAAAATTCTACTATTCATGTTAGAGAAAGCAGTAGTGGGAAGATTAAAGCAAGCTACCGCCAAAGAACTCTCTCATGGGAAGCTTCCCTGTCTGAGCCCAAACTGGCACACACAGTCTCTCTTCATATATGCAGCAGGTAGGATTAAAGTAAGAAGCATATATCCTTTTTACCACCGAAGGCGTCGATATAAGTCCAGGTCTGGCATACTTAGTGATTGAATGCTCTGAATTTCTTTAGGGTGAGCGTATTTGTTTTATCTGTATTGCTATATGTTATGGAATTATTAATAATTTGGATGTCAATGTATAATTAATCATCATCTGTTCCCCACTTGTTAACCTGAGATATTTTTGTTAATAAATAAATACCCATTTATCTGCATAAGTTAATATTTATTAATATATATTTATATTTTTTTATTCTATTTTTAATATTATTATAATATATACGTTTATTATTAAACATCAATAACTAAAAGTGGGAATTTATGAAAGGCTAGAAATTAAAAAATCCAAAAATCTTGATTGATATTCAAAATTGAGAAAAGTGTATATAATAACAGGAGAATATAAAAGTTCAGGAGCTGTCTTTTCAACGAACGAATGTGTCTTCAAAAGATGGAAGCTAATTCAATCTGGAATTCATGTAACTCCTAGTAGCAGTACAAGAATAATGTTCTTTGTCTAAACAAAAAGTTTCTAAACAACTTTCTACTAATATCCTGTTTTAAGACCAGTGACAAACTAAAGTAACAATTTTCACGTTATAGAAGCACTTCCTGAACCTTAGAAAACTGTTGTACATAACTCTATTTTATGCCAGAAAAAAAAAACTTATAATACTCACATTCCATCTTGAACTCTCTTCTCATAAAATTCTTGGACTGTCATTGTTGGCAAACTTGGATAACCAGCACCAAATATAGCTTTCTGTACTTCGTCCTTAGTAATAATGACAGGCATTAAAGGCTTGGGAGGAGGAGCTTTGTATTTTCTTTTGTTTTCCGTGGAAGACGCAGCTGTCTCATCTTTCTTAACATTTTTCATGTGGGCTAGAATTTTCCTTTCAGCCTGTAAGCAGTCTAATTCTTCTTCTGCCTTAGAAACAAACGATTTAATTAACTTCAAATAATAATCTCTTTTCACTTCCTCGTCAACACTATCAGAATTAACTATTTTTACTAATTTGCTTAATTCTTCTTCCAAAGCCTTTTCCTCTTTGAATCTTTGGATTTTTGTTGCTCTCGTCCGGGCAGCGCCCATTAAGTCAAACATGGGACGTTTATTCTCAACAATTTCCGATTCTTCAACAGGAGGTGGAGGGATTTCTACATTGGAAATACCATAATCATTGCAACGTTGTAAAAAATCTCTAAAATAAATGTCACTGGTTTCAACCACTTCGATTCTGTTGCTAACAGTCAGCTTAAGAGCTAAGGTTCCAAGGAGAGCAGGAAGTAGAAATAACCTCAAATTGTCTGTTGCAACTTCTTCAATTGATTCATTCGAACTAAATATGCCAGTTAATGAAGTTAAGCGTGTCGCCTCTTCCAACATCCGCATCGCTTGTTTCACCTTACTCTGAAATCAAATAAACACCAACCTGAAGTTGCAATATTATATTAATATGTAAATAAAACGTATCTTCATAATAAAATAGAATTAAAAAAGAAAAATCTAGCCAAACTAAGCTGGAAAATTGATTCATGGCTATGCAGGAAAAAAGTAGTCAACATTGTTTTGCACCCTTTTTAAGGAAAGTATTAAGACTTAAAACAGCATCAAAATAGTTTTTATAAAGGAGAGAGAAATTTTGTGTCTCTCTCAATTCTTATACATTATTGAAGTATAAACTCACATAGTTTTTTATACAACTAGAATTAAAACTCAATAAAACTGCCGTAAGAGCCACAACTTTATACAGAAATTTCTATTTGAATCAATGATTGTAAAAAATTGGGTGGAAATATATTCACACGTGAAATGTAAAAAGTGGCACACTCTTCTCAAATCTTATTTACTCAAAGTGTTCCACTGCAAGCACTGCTAGCAACATAGAAAGCCCATAGAGCAACCAGGCATACCAGACTAGAGATAATACCAAACATAGAAAGTCTGCAGGGGCTGCGTAAACTAAAAAGATTTCCAATATGCTGAAATTATACATGAGTAGTGCCATCTCACCATATATTTTCTATTCAAAGTCAAAATTCGATGAGTAGTGGTGAAAGTTTATTGTAAGCTGAAAACAAGAAACCACTACTAACTTGCTTAATATTTCAGATATGATAAAATGTATTAACCAATAATTGTACCCTTAAGGGAGATTTGATAAAACGTATTGATACACCTGAGAATACTAAACTTATTTTGTTGTTTTCTTCATGAAATATTAAATTCAATTCATAGGTTTTACTGTTCTGCTAAGATCCTTCTCTTGCATTTATTGTACAATGTAATCCTTGGTTAGATAAAATTATGGAGAATTACTTCTCTTCCATAAACTGATAACAGCTGAACACTAAAATTCCAAGGTCAAAAGTGTTGATACACCTTCATTTATAATCATTACACTCCTTTTAATTTGATCCCCTCTGTAGCATTTCATTCTCAGTTATGTAACTTCTAGACTAAAGTATGTTCAAAATTCCCCCTCCCACTGGTCTTACATAAAACGTTGAAATATGGTACTGACCAAACAAAAATTACAACCACTATAGCATATATATATATAAATAAATAACTTTGAACGGACCTCATTTTCGTCATCCACTGGGTAGGATCGATGGACATTTGTGGAAATTTTTCGAAAATCACATCATGAGTACGACCTCAATCGCTGATTTCCCATAAGGGAAATCTACTAAAACCCCTTAGAGCAAAGTAAATGGACCTAAGCGACTGCAGTACGCTACAGCTAACCGAAATCAACGTCAAGAGTTCTGGGATAAAGTAACCTTCTCTGACAGTAAGAAAGCTGAGTGGTAGCAGAACACACCAGGATCCTGGTAAGCCTCATACCAGTAGTGAAACATGGCGGTGGAAATGCTCTTGTCTTGGGATGTATGACTGCCTTGGGTGTCGGACATATATATATTTTTAGACAGTATCATGAACCACATAGTATATACAGATATTTTGCAATCAAATTTGAAACACAGTGCACAAAACATCTTGAGTATAGCTATGTTTTTGTCCAAGACAAAAATCCTAACACATGATGTTGTACAGTGCTATAATATGGATCAAAATGTCTCCACAGACCTCGAGTGTCAGTTACATAGCCATCAAATTTTGAATATCAGAAACCTCACTGTTGAACTCACAAACCTTGCCTTTCACACAAAAGTCCTTCATGTCTGACTCTGTGTGTGTGATATCTATTATTGAACACCAATTCTTTCTATATTCTGGGTATTTTCCCCTAGGCAAAGGGGATCACTGATTTCCTCTGTGAACCATTTGATAGCTCTAGGTGCTGGAAGGAATAAGACCTTTTTCGGCAACCCTTATTTCATATTTTATCACTGGCCATTACTCATCAATATATATGAACTACCGGAGGTAAGAATTTCATAAAAATATGATATATTTATAATAAAACATGTTAAGAAATAATTTATGATCAGGTACATGTCTCTTTGAGTAGAAGACAAGTTTCTCATTGTTTATGTATGTCAATGTATAAAAATGCACGTTATGTATTCAGAGTGTTAAAAAAATTAACTAATTATATATAACTATTAAATTGATAGGTTTTACAAAATATATTCCTTCAATTTGGGACAATTTTATAACAATGTTTGCTATTTAATACTATGTAATAATATTAATTCAATCACCCTTCTTCAAGAGGGCTTCAATGTCTCTTATCAATCAGAATGAGCTCATAACAGCTATTCCAAATATCCCATATAAGAGACCTTGTATATTTATGGATTTCTGTAAAAAATGTTATTTCTAATGACCAGATTGTTTTTGGGACAGTGGTCCAGTGGCTCATCCATCACTGAGCTTCTATCTCCGAAACCCTGGGATCACACTCACTAGATTTAGCTGTCTACTCATCAGCTTTTAAGGTTGGACTTCCATCAGTTCCACAGTGAACCCTCAGCATTGTAAAGAAATTGAGGAGCAAATGAATATAGATTAGCAATCTTTTATCTGTAGTATCGCTACAAAACGACCAAGAGTGCATCAAGCTGGCCACTTGACCTCCCACCAAATCAGATGACAAGCCTTGGGCCATCATGACTTGTTAACAATTTTTATTTTCAAATTAAATGGCCAAATTTTAATGGCAGCAAAGTTTATGCGCACATTCTATAAATATAAATAAACTTAATGATGATACAGAATCTTGGAGCAATTCAATATTAGAATTTTATGGGAACTTGCTAAATACAAAGACTAACTAGGTAAACTATTTAATACTAGTTCTGTCAATAAAATAACAGAAATCTAACATTTAGGATATGTGATAAACATGCGAATACAAAAATAAAACACAATTTGTATTATTTGACCAAGCAATGGTCACTTTCTTTAGTTAACAAAGTTAAGGAACCTATCCTTTTTAAACGACGACAGGTATAGCTTATTTTGTAATTTACAAATTCATTCATGAGCACAAAAACAAACCAGCTCAAAAAGAAACACAAATTTAGTTTCAGTAAATTTTAACAGGGCAAGGCTATGTATTCAGCTGTTAAGTAGAATGACGATTGTTAAAACCCTAGTATTGAATAAAACGCCAACTGAAGGAGCATAAACATTCACAACTTACTTGAATGCACATACTGTTTGTGGGTTCATCACAGTTAGATACACATTCAAATAATCCAAACCCTTCATCGAACAGTTCTAATAATTTCTTATCTTCATTCCCCGATGAAGCCATTCGAATCACCCTGAACTTAAATTTTTACACCAGAAGCTAAACAAAAATGTTCTAATATTAAAGACGAGGTTACTTAAGACCAGGTAGTAAACAAAAGTCAGAGTTGCAGTCCCCTTAATCCAAAGAGGTATGACAGGAGCTTGTTACTCTTTGGTAGTGATTAATAAGGGTGATTTGTTTATAATGATTATTTATATATTTCATTCTATATATACAAAATTATCTGGTACCCCTCTAGGGGTCGCAATTTTTGTTCGTTTGTCACCTCACTCGACATAAAAGCGTTTCAGATAAAAAAAGTCCGTCACGCATGGGCTGCATAAACTAAGGAAATATTCAACATGTGCCACGGATTTGCAATTATCTCAAAAAGTAAAAGTTCAATGAGAACAATATTTGGTATTTATGCTTCAAATGTGCATCATAATATAACAGCCTACTCGTAATAAGACATGAGTAGGAATGGGGGTTTACCAAAGGCCGAAAATTATAAAATGCAGATATCTCGGTTAACACTAAAGACAGTGAAAATACGTAAATAGCAACATTTATAGTAGATTACATTTGCAACAAGATTGATTCTATACAATTTTTCGATCCGACACATAATAATGGAGATATTAAGAATTTTCGAAAGTCTCTCCTCTAAACCCACCCCCTCCCTCTTGTCCGATTTCAGCGTGTAACGAACTTGATCTTTTTTATAAATAAAATGATTATATATCAAGTTTGGTGACGATAAGACAAAAATTGCGACCGCTAGAGGAGATATATATATAGCTTTGAATGGACATCAGTACCGTAATCTACTAGGTAAGATCGATGGACATTTGAAGAAAAATTTCGAAAACTGCGTCATGAGTACGACCTCAATAGCTGATTTCCCTCAAGGGAAATTTCCTAATAAAACTAAAGACAAAGTCGTTAACGGCTGAATTGAAACTGGGGGGGGGGGCGATTTAGAGGTGGAGAAAATCAAACATTCAAAATATCTCCTTTACTATGAGTTGGATCGAAAATTACGAATGTAATGTTCGATAAATGCTGTTTAGGCACTTTTTCTCTATTTTGAATATTAACTGTAGGTTTTGAATTTTTACACTTTCAGACTTCAGTAGCCCGCCTCCCCTCTATAATCATAGTATGTTAACAATAAGCCAAAATATCATGAAACATCTTATCCCAAGCTTAATAAATATTGTTTTGATGGCCTTTTTTGTACTAGATACATGCACCAGCACGTGGGTAAATTATTCTCTTAGCCAGTAATTCTGTAGGAGATCCTACATTTGACACAATTGGCCACAGAACATAGTCTTGTTTATGCACCTTCATTACACAATATAATTTGGGAGGAAAAGGATTTTTATTAATCAAGCCACTATGATTCTACAGTTTAAACAATATATTACAGCCAAATATGGCCTCTTCTTACCTTTTTATTGTATGTACTCCTAGGGCCTACTTTCAATTCCTCAGATTTTACATCATCAATAATGGAAAAGTTTTATTTACATATACATTCCTTTTCATTACTTCCTTTTACAGCAGCCTGGATTTTATCTGTTTTAATGATTAAAAGAGCATTTAATTTTAACTTATGATTCATTCCCATAATAATTTTATGCTCAGGGTTGGAAGTAGATGGAAGAGCTATCTTAAGTCAAACAATTTTATTTATAACTGATGCACATTCTCCTTTTATAACATGATCAATTCTCATACAGTCTATAGAGGCAGCAAGTTTTACTATTTGATTTCTTGTTATAGGACTCTGAGGTCAATATTTTAATTCTTTTAAAATTAGAGACATCCACATTATCAAATAGTACATCTGACAAGCTTATTATTCTAGGAGCGCAATCACAAGTAGAATTAGGAGTCATATTACTGTCATTGTTCTCACTAATCTCCACTCTATTCTTAAGATTATGTAGCTAACATGTTCTTGAGCTAACAAGAGTTTAAATTCAAACGTTTCCTATTCAATCATGTATATATGTTTGAACCGACCTCATTTCATCATCTCCTGGGTAGGATTGATGGACATTTGAGAAAGTTTTTCGATTATCGTATCATGGGTACAACCTCAGTAGCTGATTTACCTTAAGGAAAGTGTGCTAAAATGGATAACAGAAACTATCCCCGAACTGCTGGAAATACATACGTTTTCAATAAGATCATGGTGTCATCGGGTCCTGTCAGAACTTATTTAAGACCATTACCAGAGGGAAAAGTTCTCTTCAGGAGGTAGATAAATACTTGATAATGTAAAATAGTTTTTATTTTGTAAATTAAATTCATAAATGACAATTTTCTTCATATCTTTAATAGTGTTTAATAATCTTTTCATAATTTTATGCCTGTTTAATTAATAACATATTTTTTCATATTCTATAAGTACGAAATGTTATTAATATTTACCCTCATTATTTATTTTAATTCCAAACACTGTTATGTGCTATAACTCAGTGAAAGTTTGATTTGGAATCTCTTGTATCTTAGGAAATGATTTATTTAGCATACAATTTTCTACAAGTATTGATTATGAGAGATAGTCTATAAATAAAATGCCCCGACACCACTGTGAAGTGTACCTAGTTAAATTTTCAAGTACTAATCAGAATCCTGTATTTCATTTCATCTCCAAATCTTAATAAAGAGCTTACCAAGTTGTGCCCAGATCAAGTTAATTAAGTGTTTGATCACCCCAAAATGTTTCCAATTCTGTTATTGTAATTAAAATATTAATAATTTATGGAGGGTTATATTGTGCCCATCCAATCAATGAATTAGTGTTTACCCTTAGAATGAGTGTCCTATATTAGGCAGTAAGTTGACAATTACATAAATGTCTCTTCAACGAACTAATGGTGCTAACTTTGATGTTTCCATAGAAGAATTAACAGCCCATACATTAATGAACCAGCAGATAACTAACATCCTGTAATAATCCACCTTCATTTCATACCTCTTGTTTGCTTTCTCTGTGTTTCTCGGCCATCCTACTATATTCTCTCCTTTTTTCCTTTCCTGCATGTGTACCAGAAGTTCATACAATTTTATTGGATCAGTTAAAGATTGAGCACGTTACGGTTAAAGTTGGTGTTACATCATAAATATATTTTGACTTCTTTTGGGAATTTTGTTTTTATTTAGGATATTTTTTTTATCAAACTAATAAAGGTAAAGATCTTATTTGGCTGTGTGTAGGACATATCATAATTTAAAAGTGGAGTAAAGTTACCCAGGGCGCCTGATGACTTTATGCCACCTAATGAACTCTATAACATCTTTATACAGGGTGCGGCAGAATAACTTCCTTTTTTCAAAACTTAATGAAACCTGTTGTATGAATCAGACAATTTTTATTTGTTTTTTATAATATAAGCACATACATAAAGTTTTGTTTTAGTTAGTTTTGAAGGTCAAATCAGGTAGGTGATGTCCCACTTTCTCCATACACTGAGTAAACCTATTTCTGGCAAATCTCATGATATGCCAGTATAGGAAGGCAATTTCTTCCTGGATGTTGGTTTTTAAATCTCGTAGAGCCCTTGAACGGTTCACATAAATATGGAATTCAAAATTTTGAATGATATGAGGCGCTGTGGAAAGTGTACCCTCTTTGTGTGGGTTTTCATTGTCTTATTGGAACGAAGTGTACCCTAAGTCCAACTCATCTAGCCGGGTGAAAAAAAATCATGTAACATGTTTACATACCACTCAGAATTCACTGCCACTGTGACACCCTCAAAGAATCAATAATTCCACACCACATTGTGATTTTAGTTACGTAGTGACCCACACAACAATTGCTTTCCGGTCCGGGACAGCAGCTAAATTAAAGTGATTCTGAAGGTTGCCATCACTAAACATCCGCTCGAAAAGTAGGCCTCAATGGCAAACGCACCCTCTTCACTGTTGCAACACATGATGGTGACTAAACTGTGTCGGGACAAAACTTTCTTTTTATTGAATGAGACCAATAGAGTTCCACTATAACATCAACCAACTGAATAGCGTGATTTTAAAAAGGAAAGTTATGCTGATATTTAAAGACTATACACATCTATTCAAAAATTTGATATAGGGTTTAGTAGCCTTTTAGGAGATTTTCCTTAAAGGAAATCAGCTATTGAGGTCATACTCATGACGCGATTTTCGAAATTTTTCTCCAAATGTCCATCAATCCTACCTAGGAGAAGATGAAAATGAGGTCCGTTCAAAACTGTACATATATATATATATATATATATATATATATATATATATATATATATATATATATATATATATATATATATATATATTTGTCTGTTACTGGTCTAGCGGTCGCAATTTTTGTTTAATCGCTACCAAACTCGATATTTAGTAATTTTATGTAAAAAGAAAGATCAAGTTCATCGGACCAGGGAGAGGGGGGTTTAGAGGGAGGAAATTTTGAAAATTCGAAATATCTCTGTTACTATACGTCAGATCGTAAAATTGTAAAGAACCAATCTTATTGCAAATTAAATGATCTATAAATATGGTTTTATACATATTTTCCATATAATGAGAATTAATCGAGATGTTTGGATTTTATAGTTTTCCGCATTCAGTAAGCCCCCACTAATACTAGTGTCATATTAGTAATAAGCAGTTATATCATGAACCACTTCATTACAAGGTTAAATACCAAATATTGTTCTCAAGAAAGCTTTATTATATGAGATACAAACATATGCGTTCTGTTGAGCCCCCTTCCTTCTTTTGTTCTTCGATTACTAAAATTTGACTGATTGAGATAAAAATGATTCTGATTCATTACAAATTACAGCAAGAGCTTTAGTAAATTGTTTCCAATAAAATTAATATCTTATATTCAGATATATTTCATTAATTGTTTTTCTTTCCAGTCTATCAATTCAGCGCTACGAGGTTGGCTGGCCTGTTTGTTCACAATTCAGCCGCTTTCTGTTGTAGAGATTAACTTGTAATTTGACTGAATGATTTCTTATTTCCATTTGTATTTATTCACTTAACATTCACGGTAGTGTTACCAGGATGTCGATTTATTTATTGTAAGCCTTCTAGTGGGAAATCTGCTAAGTTTACGCAGCTCCTGTGTGACGGACTTTTTGAGCATATTTGATCGGTTGGGGCAAAGTTCGTCATCGGCTCAGGCTATAAAAGGGTGATCTCATGAAAGGATTAAAACTGTCAGATCTCAGATATTCCGGCGGAGAGACCCTTGTCACTGACATCTCATTAATCCAGCCTTCAGCCTGCACTTTGTCAGTCTGTGCACCATCAGCCTGTATCTCCTCATACTGCAGAACCTGATCTTAAAGAAACTTCTAAAAATCAGCTAAGTTCTTTCCTTGTAATTTAGTTTAGTAGACATAAGCGTCACCCGTATATCGCTAAAAGGAGTGGATTTTGATTATAAATAAATTTGTATTTATTTAATTTTGAGTCGAGTCGATTGTTGGTGAAACCCTTCCTAATTTCTTTGTTAGTGATTTGGTTGTGGTAATTTTTATTTTTTACAGCTTCCACTGCCTATTACCGCAGCCAGATCTCTATAACGGACATACTCCAACTCATAACCTATGCCCTACAGTCCAGTGCTTTAACCACGCAGACCTCCTTCTTCAATTCATATATAAATGATTCTTATTCAAACCTTTCTTTAATTATTAATTATATGAAGAATTGATAAATTATAAAGAATATTATTATTATTATTATTTATTAACATCCACTTTTTGCAACTCAGGCTAATCAGGACAGGTTGTCTACAGGTTACCACCCCTTTCTAGCCAGGGTGGGACTTAGGATGTTATTTAATGAATTTCGTCACTAAATAATTTCCTTTGCCCAGGAGGGAATTGAACTCGCCACTCTAGGTTTACCATGTAAGATTAACCCTTTAATTGCACAAAGCCACTGGAGTGGCTTTGCGCAATGAAAGGGTTAAGATTAACGCTTTAACTCACATGGCTAACCTGAGCCCCTCATAAAGAATATACGATAAGGAAAAAGAAAACAAAAGGCTCACAGTAAGTAAATCTTATATTGTTATATAGAGAAACATGAAGCCTCCAATAACTTTTAAAAATAGTCATTACAAATATTTTATAGTAAAAGATGTGGTGCTTTGAGACAGTGCTTAAAGTTCTCACAATTAGTCAGAATCATATCCCTTATTGGGAAGTATAGAAATTCCAAAACTAATAGTTTAGTCAGCTATTTTCTGAAATACCATCCTTTCACAAAAAAAAAAGTATTACTACAAAAAATCTACTTTCATCGATTTTGGACCAAATTTAAGAGTTTTAGGAAATTGTTTTAGAGAAAAAATAAAATGTAGCACAATTCTTAAATTAAAATCTGTAAAGAACTAAATTAGTAAAGGGGGGAACATAATAGAAGACTAGGAGTTTTACACCAGTGATCCACGACTTTAAATAGCAATATGATTAGAATTACATCTTCAAAATAAATAAAAAAATGAAAAAGAAACTAACTAAAATAACAAATGAATGCTAAAGTTAATTGAAATTATGATATTCTGGCAGTAATTTATCTTAATCGAAGGCAGGTACAGAACGCAGTAAGTCTTAGATTCGCCACAATCATCAAACATTCTGAACATAAAAATATTAAATGGAAGTTTGACTGGAAAGGTGTGTAAAATAAGGGAGATACCTAACGTCAAAACAATTCTTAGAAATGGCTAAAAATATAAAACTAGTGGATACACTTAAAGCAAATATAGGTTTTTGGCAAAGAATAAACACTTAAAAAGTGCTAAATCACATCACATAGCATATTTATTACTCCACTTCATTTTTTAAAAAATTTTAATACTTAACGTGCTGTCCTACTAATGTCACTCACGATATGTACATAGCAAGTAACAGAGAGTTGTTTAACATAAACTAACGGACCCACTGTTGAGCAATGACAAAAATAATTGTAAAACAGCCCAATAAACCATATGTGTGACAATACTCTAGCACTCTCTAATTTATAAAACACAATTCTTTCTCAAACATTCTAAAAGTTAAAGGTCAAAGTGTATGTTATCGTTTAATTTGCCTAGTAGATTCACACGTTCCTTATAACATTGTGCATCTAGCTTTCGAAAATGTATCTTAGCTAATTTAATGATACTATTATAGTTCCAAATTTCATAGTGTTCAGCATAAAAAATTACAGATAAGAGACTCAAGTTTAATAAACTGTAGGTGAAAAGGTCATTCATTAATTTGAGAAGAGCTAAGTATTGAGTTTAATTCTATCCCCATAGAATCAGAGAAATATTTCATCTCATAGTTAGAAATAAAAGAAAGCTCGAAGAATATATTCAGCAGATCCAGCTGAATATGGTTCATTGCCATTTTTCCAACATTTTCTTATCAAACATAAGTAAGAGAAAGATGACCATAAAAATAAGAGGAAATTCCTCTGCAATAAATAAAAGACTATTTGGAAAGGACAATAATTTCTAAAAATAGCTGGTTAAATATAAAATTAAGAGTCGTAGATCTGGCATTCATGTTTAATAGACTAAAGATGTGACTGAGTCAGCTAAATATATAATCATGCAATCAAGGGAGCACAACTGGGAACACCTAAACATATTGTACATTTTTCATAAGAGCTCTTCACATAATACAAACTAGTTCTTAAAGTATAAACCATTACAAAACAATTTTGATGATCGATCATATAAGTATTTATTCAACTTAATAACTTATGCATTATAGAATTCAAAGCTCATTGTTAATGGATTACAGAGGAACAGTGGGAGATCACAATTGTTCACACATACAATCAGAAATACACGCCTATCTACACTCACATACACACACATACAATACATGTGTGGTGTATGCGAGTGTTGTATATTTTATGAGTGTATGTGTGTTTAATTTTGGGCAAAGGCACAAAGACAAATGATTTAAGGAGTACTAAAATACAGAATAACTGACTGATATCCCCGGCATACTTCTGCCAATACTTATATTAAAAAATACTTGAACCATTTAGAACTATAATTACTCGATGCAATATTAACTACAAATAAAATTAAAATAATATGTTGCCCTTATTAGTTAAATATGTGTGCCAACAAACAGCAATGTGCCCATTAAATGATTTTCAAAATCAAATAGAGGATTACTCTGAATTAGGTACAATATTAATATATATATAAAGATATTTATACACATAACAATATTAACTAAAGCGCATTTTAAATGCATCTTAAAAGTATATTTGGTGTATCCATAGCAACAGTCCAACAAATTCTATTCCCTTAACAATATAATATGTTATCTATGATTCATTTAAAAAATTTAGTATTCTAGAAAATTAGTAATTGATGTACAGAGGAATGTTCCAGTTAAGAGGTGGCACATTGATCGACACAATTTATATCAAATAATATTTCTAGGAATTTTCATTATCCATTTTGTGCTTATTCACTATCTCAGAGAAGCACAAAAAATATAGTTATTTTTAAAAATCATGGTAGAACGTTTTATACAATTAACTGGAAGGTACAAGCCAAACCCTTAATATTATTTTTGTGAAGTTCTTACTACTATTAAAGCAGGTACCATTACAATATAACATTTAATACTAGCATGCCTTGATAAAAGAGCATTCAAGGCCAATTCCTTGTTAACTAAATTATTATCAGTACACTTTAATTCTTTTTTAAACATACTTTTAGACATAATTTTTGCAACTGGTAGACAGTATCGGAAAAGTGCAAGCAATGTTTTTATTTAGTTAAACAAAAATAAATTTATCACTTGTAAACTACAATTGAATTGAGAGTTGTTATGGCTGTGAATTTCTTTCAATTGATTATGCTGTGCCTGTGTAACACAGTGGAGTAGTATTTCGTAGTTCAAAAATCCTCATTGCACCAATAAATGGACAAAAATGAAATAAGGGTTGAACTCTAGAGAAATTCTAAAGTGATCGAAAAATCAACTTGTAGGTAATAATGCTCTGTTAAATACTTTTATAGAGCTATGTTAAAGGATACCCCCACAATATTCAGAGATTTGTTGTGCTCTGTACTTATACATATGCACCACTTATGTAAATGTTTTTTTAAGAAAAATTGGGGGAAGGAAAAGGGGGAAAGCTGCAATGTGCTGTTGACTGTTGCATTTGCACCCTCTGTAATAGACATACAGTTATAAAGATCGTTTGAAGTTAAATTAATAAAGGTAAATTAATTGGTATTACAGTTAGTTTCATGTTTCAATGCTATTTTAGTTAAAACATATTCAATCAAACTTCTGGCATTAAACTAAACTGCAAATTGCTAAATTCAATCCTGAACAATACCATTTTCTCATGGACTCTCAATCCAATCTTAAATAGAAGATCTTGATGTAAATGCAGTCTTTATTCAGATGTTAGTAAAGGCCAATGTTTTGTACACTTGATTTATAAAATAATTAGGCATTTAATTGGCAGAAAAAGTAAAAATAAAAAGCTAATTAAGCAACAGAATAATATTATTTCTAATATTACAGACCATTAATACTAAAAACACATGCACTTTTCCTGGTGTGAAGAATTATGTTAAGGATCAAATTAAAGAATAAGCTAATATAGATTATACTGAAACTAAAAATAAAATAAATGAAAGTTTAAAGGGAATATTTTAAATTACTAATAAGATGTGGAGTATGATTTTGGTGGCAGAAAAAAGATAGGAAGAAGCTTACTTTATCTTTATAACTCTAATATGGAAAAAGGTATCTAGGAACAATCTAGCAAGAAATCGCTATAAGAAGCCAACATTTATAACTTAGCAAGATATTTGTTTAATTTTTACGACATTGAGAATCCCAGTAAACCCTTTGAAGAAATATACACATTATTTCAAAGAGCATATTATAACATTTACATATATACTTTTTTTTTTGTTTTCCTTAAAATATACATATACAAGACCTACAATTCAGAAACCATCGAGATAAGTAAATTTAAATATATATAGATTAACAAAACAAAAAATTTAAATTTAATTCTCTTAAACTCTAATGAGAACAAGTTAACTATTTAAGTCAAATACTAGTTACAGTGAGCAAAACCAATTGGGTCCATTTAAAATTAAAGAAATAAGAAAAACACTGAATATGGAATGATTCTGCAATTATTAAAAATATTATGCATTGAGAAAAACCTTCAAATGAGAGGATGCCTTTTTATCTGTTTTTGCTCACATTAAATTAGAAATCAGACGGGGAAAAGTACACTTTGAGTATATAAAAACTAAGTATTTCCGATTCGTAAGTACAAATTCCTTTGTAAAATGAATATATTCGACTACGAAGTCTAATTAATTACCGAACTGGAGTGCCTTGGCAGGCTGACTTCAATAAAAATTATGAAGTTGGCAAGCTTGTCATCAAGACTCCATATCTTTCGTCTTGTATAGTATTTTGAAATGTGTTTCATTATTATTATAAATATATAGGCATTATTAACAGAAAAAAAATATAAGGTTTCACTGTTTAGGACTTTGAATTGAGATTAAAGCTATGTTAAAATAATTCAAATCAGTACTCAAATATAGACTACTCTATCAGAAAATATTAAAGTTCACTCAAATTAACAGTAATTGCAATCTATATATACATAATGTTAAATGCCTTATTTAAGTCTAGATTTAATCGATATTACCAGGCATGTAGGAAAAAAGAATACTATTATATGTGTAGGAAATTATTTCGATCTTTGACATGATTTTGAGCTATTTTTCAAGTTAAATATAAGTAATTTAAAAATAACTTTTTTATTTATTGAGTTTTCAGCTTAACACTTATTAAAAACGTTTGTTCAAACGAATGACATTATAAAAAATTAAGTATTACTACAGTACGAACATAAGTCGAAGGTGAAGTTTAATTTGACGAGCCTAATCTTTTACTACTTCAAAACAAAAAGCCATTAACGAAAGGATAAAGTAATTAAGAGAGTATAATGCCACAAACAAAAGTCGTATCTATAATCTATTACTTAATTAGAGTCATTAATAATTCACTAATGCCACAATAAGGAAGTCATGAAGCAATGCATATTTATGACTTATATGTGAGTTATTTATGGCCCTGATTACATTGCAAACCTTCACCATCTTAAACAGACATTAATCAACTTATTTTATAATAATAATAGAAAGAACAACAATCCATTTTGGATAGTGTTCATTGCAGCAAAACATTTTTAAGACATCCTTCACCATTTACTTATGATAACGTAACTTAAGTTCCAAAATCAGGTTTTGTATGGCCCATTTCTATTTAATCTAAGCTACACCTAAGACAACCTTAAATTGCAGAATCAAAATAGAGTACACAAAGAAAAATAAACCTCGAAGTAATAACTTGCCGTTAACCTAAATATCTCTTAAAATACAACAATAAAGATTACAATTAAAGGTCTTCTTAATTATAATTTAAGCCAAGGAATAAAATAAAATAAGAAACAAGTACTAAAAATAAAATACAACTCAGACTAAATTCATAAAATACTACTCCAAACAAGCTAGAAAATCTAGTTACCAAACATAAAGAAACATAACTTATTTGATTTCTACTTTGATTTCTAAAAATTTCTTAGGCAAAAACCTCAATTAATTATTATAGATAGCCATTATATTTATTACCTCGTTTCACTGAAAATCTTTACAATTTTCATAATCCGCCAAAGTCTTTCATAAGTGTTACATTTATATATAATTGACATAAATACAATGTTTAAAATGCAGCGCAAACTAATATGCACACTTCTATTTATCTTTAGGAAGAATAAGTTCTTGGGTTTAAAAGAATACTAATCCCCCTTAAAAAGTCTAAATGTTATTGAGATTTATACTATTGATAATACATTGTATGTATGTATGTATATATATATGAATGTATTATTATTTATTAATTAATATAAGACAAATATATTTTAATAAAAATTTCAGTGTGAAAAGTCCTATTTAAGAGAGAAAAACATAAATTAACTTGTAAAAGCACATTACTTATTATACTGCGTATTTTACTGTAATATATAAATTATAATTTATTTTAAGTTTTTAAAATTAAAGTTTTTGAACCCATAATTATTGAAACTTCAGATTCATTAATAATAGAAGTTTTGACAATTATATTCAAAAGAAATCTATAATAATAAGTTAACACATATAAATAAAGGCATTTTTGTAAAACTTAAAAATAAAATTGTATTGCAAGCTTCTATCAAATAAAAATACATAAATGATCATTACGTATATACACCAAAGCTACTAAGTAATTAATAATCATGAATGCATGAAACTTAACATTTAATATACCACAAATTGAAACAATAAATCACCGAGTACTTTTAAACAGTAGTACACAACAGTTAATATATTTTAAGTGCCCAAGGTTGGAGCACTAAAAAACTAACTACTAACATATTTATTTGATTCAAATTGATTTTCTGTCATTAAAAATATGGAAATTTAATATGGAATTATCTACAACTATCACAAGACATCTATATAGAGAGGATTCAATGATATACTAAATTAGTATTAATACAAACAACTGATATAGAAGATTATATGGAAACCAATAAATATTGTTCCCAAGTTCCATAGTGAATTTAAGATTAAGTCGAAATATAGAATGATTGACAAAAGTAAGCATTGAACGCATACATCGTAATACAAATGTCAGTTTAAGAGCTGATGAAACTCATAAATTATTCAACAGAAAATATAAACTCATTATCATCAGATCTAAAAAACTAGTTCTCAAAATATGATACTCCACTTTCAATAAAGTATGCATGTTCTCAACTAAAGTTCATAAAGAAATAATTTATATCATGAATTAAAAATGGGTAATTTCTGTAAGAATAGATTTTCATCAATTTAATTAAATAACAATTGATATAGATAAAGGCTTAAGAAAATATGATCAAATAATTTGTTACTTTATATATTTTGGTATTAAACATTTAAGTAATGTTCAGAGTTAATTTATAAAATATATTTAATAAAATTAGGTAATAATTTTATAGCTATTAGATGAGCTAAAAAAGTGCACTTTATGCAAATATCACTGTTAGTTGTTCAAATTTAATTGTCTTAAAATAAATAATTAAATAAATATCTTAAAAAATGTTATTTGGAAAAAAAGTATCACAAAATGTCAAAAGAAAAGGGAGAAAGATATTAATAAAATAGGTTAATTCTTACCAATCTTAGATAATACTGTCTATATTTAAGAAATTGCTAAAACAATAAATACAGCTAAAGCCTTTTGTTTTGGGGTAAAATATTTATAATAATGAGCTCATTTTGATGTTGAATTAAAGCCAATTAAGAAGAAATAATAAAATTAATTTCATATTAATTATTGTGTATAAAAAATGATTCACAATATCCATTACATAC
The DNA here is from genome assembly GCA_019009955.1 of Riptortus pedestris. Taxonomy (NCBI): domain Eukaryota; kingdom Metazoa; phylum Arthropoda; class Insecta; order Hemiptera; family Alydidae; genus Riptortus; species Riptortus pedestris. The sequence goes on along the minus strand of CM032231.1, from coordinate 93,254,422 downwards.
TGTTACTAACACGTATTTAAGCCTCCTTTAAAGTGTAAACATTGGTTAGTCTCAACTTAGCAAAGCTAGGGTTACATTTTAACTTGCCTGTAAATTTAAAATATTCTAATAAAAAAAAAAAAAAAAAAATTCTTTACACCCTATCTAATTAAAGTAACTTTTTGAAAATCCTCTTCAAAAGAAACTGGAATTGAGACTGAAAAGGTTGTAACAAACATGATGAAACGAGGGAGTGCACTATGTTTTTTATCCATTGACGGAAATAATTTTAACCACTTTTACATCTCAAATAACATAAAAAGTATGAATTACAAACTTGTAGTGAACAGTGGGTTTTAAAGATGTTGATAATTAAAAAGTAGTAGCATATTTTAAAAAAGTAAAAAAAAAAGGTAGCTCAGATAAAGGAAACATTTACCATCTCTGAACTGAATGGTAATGTTACAGAAGGAAATGTGTTCAAAAGGAACTAAGACAAATACAATACCCACAAAATAATTTTCATACCCATATATTAAGTACTATTTATGAGCAGAACATGGGTATATATTAAAGCTGAAAGTTGCAAGTATGCTCGACAGGCAAATAGGCAAACATTCTGTGAACATATATCTATGATTTAACTATGTACCTAGGTAGTTAGTTTCAAAGTAGGAATAAGCGATGAAAATAACTAAACAAAAGATTCAATTCTTAGAACCAATTTTAGATTGCTCTTTTTAATATTACTTACTATTGGAAGAATTAACACAAAACTTTTCATTTCAAAATAAATTAGGAATTTGTTCATATAAATTGCATAGCAATGTCATAATTGGCAGATCTGGAATAAAATAAATAAATTCTTTTAGTTTTAATTTTTCTATAAATTAAAAAAACAAAACAATTTATGACAAACTGCATCGCTTATTTTACAACCTATTAAAACTCAATGCTTCTATTAGATAAATTACAAAATTAAATCTAATTATTATTCTGATATTCAATTCAAGAGAGATACAAACAAAAAATAACAGGCAGAGAGAACAAAGTCGGTGGAAGTCTCTTATATCTAAAATGGTGTCAACGTTTTGATAGTTTCAAGAACAACCTACAAAACTATATACACAAAATAAAATATTGTGCACTAATCACAAATCCTCCAAATGCCCATTATCAGTAAAAAGTTTCCTCATATAGTTTTCTTCCGACTTGTGAAATAATTCACTGCTTTCCACTTAAACTAATAATGAACGTGAACATATAAATTAATTTCTGACTAAGCTCAAATTTAAGGTACTTAAATTCATTTGTTCTAAGAAAATAGTCCCGTTTCTTTTTTTTTTATACATATAAATATTGGAATACAAAGTATGGCGCCATAATGAATTATCATAATACCTGGAAATTATTTTTGGAGTTAATATAAATTATGATAAAAAAAAAAAAAAAAAAATTAATAACCAATATTACTAGCTCAGTAATCCCATTTCTAGTGGCAGGAGAGTTTTGCCTTTGGCATTTTAAGCGAAGTACATTACTTTCTTGGTATCTGCATGAACAGTGATTGCACGAGCCATTGCACCTGGGGTTCTGTCTTCGCTGCAGCCTGATTGATGAGATCCTTCCCCACTGTGAATAAAATATAAATGTGATAAATAATTAAATTAACAATTTTATCAGATAGTTTTATAAAAAAAAAATAAAATATATCAGTTGTAATGTTCATGTTACTCAGTTTCAGATCTAAGGCTGAATACATATAGAAAATTGATTTTAGTAATTAATATTAGAATTTAAAACTGTGTTTTCTGTGTAAAACAACAGATTCGAACAACTCTGTTAATGTGCATTCAAGTTACAGCAAGACGTACAAAAATGGTAGCAAATAACTCAATTGGCATGCTTGGTTAGAAAACAGTTTTTTTTATTAAACGCATAATTATAAGGGTATTTAAGGTTCTATATTTTCTATAGTTTGCTATAGTTTCATAGCAAGGGTCACCAATAAATAAACATTCTTTTCCGTGCAAACTTTATTGATGCTGCCCTACATGTTTTGTGACTTACATAACATCTCTTTCAGGGGCTATCCATTTCTGAAGTTGGTATCAACGACCTCCCCAGTGAGGAAGGGGCAGTCACAATGAACAAGCACTTCAGAAATGAATAGCGCCTGAAAGAGATGATATGTAAGCCACAAAATATGTAGGGCAGTATCAATAAAGTTTACAGGGAAAAAAGTTTTTTATTGGTGACTCTTGCCATGAAACTATGAAGAAAATAAAAAAATATTGGGTCCAGAATAAGAAGAATTGAGGTTTTATATTTTCCCTCTTCTCTAACCCTCCAACCCACCCCTTTTGAAATGACTAGGAGATTAACAAACTTGATCTTTATTACATGTAACTTATAATTATAAAATTTGTTAACAATCAAATGAAAATTGTGACTAAAATGAAAATTATGTACCTGAAATGTATATCTAAACATTGATCCCCTAATTAAAGACCACATGTAAAACAACTTTAGAAATTTAAGCCATTGAAGAGGTATTTAGTGATACAAGCACTTGATGTGAAAACCACAAAAGTAGGAGCAAGAGTATACAGAAGGTCAAAAAAAGGGGGAAAAAATATGAACATTTGTTAATATTTGAGTTACTGTACTGTAAGCAGCCCTCCTTCTGGAGGGTCAGGGATAGCCTCCTAATCTGCCCAACTGGGTAATGTTAAAAAAAAAGATCTTTATTTTAAAAAATATTTTTTAAAACAGGAAATTTGAATTAAATTTTGATAGGGACATGTGGAAAGGAGTGCAGCTTTGCATCGTGCCTTTATTTGTATAAATAATAATTTATAATTCTTGCCGAATGTTTTATAACAACTGTTGATATATTCTGGAGGTCGTTCGTGGATAATCCCAGTTCTTTTAGAGTTTCGGCTGTCCTTTGGGATATTGCACCTCTTGCACCAATCAGGAGACCTTTGACACTCCATCTTTCAATTGCGTATTTTTCCTTGACGTACCTACAGGAAGGTTCGTAAATCTTCCTCTTTTCCTCGTCTACTTCTGTTGACTGGTTGATATTGGTTTCGAACCTTACTGTGGGATCTAGGATGACTCCTTCGTTTTTGATTCTTTTTATAATTACGATGTCTGCTCGTTTCGGCGACCCATCAGACGATTTGCACGCAACCTCTTCATAGATTTCCCAATCTTTGTGGTATCTTTTTATTAATTGGGCTATGTTTGTCCTTACTTTATGGTAATGGCTGTTGCGCATCAACTCTCCCCATTTTCAAGAACCTAGGACATGAGGTAGGGTTTCAATCTCACTGCAATGACGGCAGCGGGTTGATCCTAGGTTCCTACCAGGGATTGAGTGCACAGGAATCAGTTTGATATTCATTTTGATAGCCGTCGACCACTCTGAACAGGAAAGGCTCTTCTTCGTAGATAACCATTGGTTGCTAGGCTTCCATTCTTTAAAATTGATGACTCCTTTCCCTTTGGATGGGAGGGAACTCCATTCGATAAACGAGTTTTCTCTGAGTTCCTGGTGAATTTTTCTCACATCAATTTTAGCCTTTTTTTCTATATGCAAACCGTCGAAGCACTGGGCTATTTCTTCTTCAATGTTTCTTGAATCCATCACATAATCATTATTATCCTTGATGAGGGTCAGGCAAATATTGAGATGTTGAAGAAACGCTTCGCATTCAAGCCCTGAACAAGCCCAAACCTCGCAAGTTTCTTGGTGCATAGATCATCGTATTAGAAGGAAGAGATAGAATTTCTTTTATACAGCTTCTGATGACTTTGTCTATTTTCACAAGAAACGATGGCTTTAGGTCTTTCAGAGGAGCACATTGGAGTGGATAAATTATAGTGGGCCATATATACTGATTTATAATATTCAGTTTTTGATCTGTCTTCATTAAAGGGCTGGAACAAAGTAAGTTTAATTTTTTAACAAGTCTATCTATTATATTTGGTTCATAAAGTCTTATTTCTTCTTCAAAATTAATTCCGAGATATTTTATTTTTTCCTTGTTACCTATGGAATCAATTTTAATGCCATCAATTGTTGAAATAATATCTTTTTACAGAATGCCCTTTTCAATTTTGATGGCCTTACACTTGCTATTGTTTATTTCCAACCCAATTTTATGAAGGCAATCCACTGCAAGGCCCAGTAAATGTTCAGCAGACTCTTCATCCTTTTCTATAATGGCAATATCGTCCGCAAAACCACAAACTGTATATATTTTACCTCCTTCTTTAACCTCCCTTCTCCTAATTAATTTCATTCAATTTAATTGGGACACAGTTTTATATATATAATATATATATATATATATAAACACACACAAAAATGCACTTACATGCCAATTTTGTGAACAATTTTTCATGAGAATGTCCAAAATAAGAAATAAAGAAGACTGTTCAAAAAAAGTTAAAATATTTAGTAAAACACTGTTACAGTAAAATACAGTTATGAATCTATAGCAGTAGATATTGAACTATGATAAATAGTAAAATAATAAAAAAAGAAGAAAAAAAAAAGAAATTCACTCTTATAAATACGGGTCTCATTGTACATAATATTACAAACCTGTCATGTTCTTTTTCCACTAAGTGATATCTTGCTCGGAATGCAACAAGATGAGCATAATATGCTGGGGCAGGTATTGATACAGATCGGGTGCACCTAACATACGTGTGACAAAGCTGGTATGTCAGGCATTGCAGCTCGTCTGAGTCAAAGTGGTTGTCATCCCACAAAACATGATAATGACTTGGTCTACTTGTACCCTAAAAAAGGACAATAAAATTAACACTACATAATGCTAAACAAATAAATAAACTTAAGATTTATAATAACAAAACTATGAGAGAGGGTATTGTGCTACCATTCCAGAAATCATGACAATTCACCAATTTGATTAAATACAAGCCCAAACTGATTTGGCATATTTTTAGTTTTATACTAATTTTTAGTCGTAATAACTCTTAAGGAAATTTGACTTTCTTTCTGGATGTTCAATAAAGTAAAAATGAGCTACTCCTTTGATATTTATTTTTATTAAATACAAAATCAGAATAAAAGAAAGATAACATATACGACTATATATGATCCAATACGGTAGATAAAAATGACATTCCGAACATCTGTCACATTTTGCTGCAATCAAAAGGAATTTTACAATAACTGAGCTAATTAAAAGGACCAAAATATTACTGACTGAATCGCGAATTACTGTTATATCGTTTGCTATTATTCATATTAATAATATGAGTTTTCATTTTCTCTATATAATTTACTAACCTGTATACCCTGATGACTACAGAGATAAAAATCGAACTCTGTTGGATGTGTGATTCCAACATCAACAGTAGTTCCAGCTGGAATGTTTCCAGATTTTCCACTTTGCTCCTTCTTATCTGCGCAGAACAACCTGGAGTAAAACATTAAGCATTAAATTCCTTTATTTTTATTGTTATTTTATAATATAAGAACATTAAAAGTTAAAATAGAAGAAACTCTATTCATAATCTAAAAAGAAAAAAATGCAGAATAAACAAAACTGAGCCCCTTCCCCTTTAGATTGAAATAACAAGAACAGGAATCACTATGACAAAAGAAGAAATTGATATGCTACAAAAAAAGGCATTTGAATTTTATAAATTTACTGACATAATATCAATCCAAAAATAATATCAAAAACCACATGTAGACTAAACTTTTGGAATACAAAATGCACTTTTGCCATGAGAGTAAGTTAGTTGTTCGCGGAAGAATCAACTCCGCGAAGAGTGAAGCAGACACGTGACATAGATGACGTCATCCACCGCCACTCCCCTTGCCCTGGACTGGGGACCTCACTGCCAGCATATCCAGCCATGAGGGGGACCGGCAGGAATGGGCAAGAAGAAGACGGGACAAGATGGGAGCCTAGTGCGGCAAAAAGGAGCTATATTATCGTCGAGGTGAAAAACCCACCAACAATGCAAGAGTAGGCGCAAAAGGGCCCTTCGGGCGATGAAGCGGGGAAGAAACAAGGAGGGGAAGAAAAAAGGGACAATAAAATAAAGTGAGTACTCACATTTATTTCAAAATTCAACGCACATCGAAGCCAACAGGCATAAACCCCATAATGGGCCCCACCACAGGAAACCAGCTCCACCACGAGTTCCAATCAACCCACAGCAGCTCACCAATTGAACATCATTAGGCATTAAAAGATCAACAATTTCCTTATCATTTGTTCTTATTATCGACCACAAACATGGTCCATATAATTATATCTATTGTATCCATCCATGCCTTATAATTTGCACCACCACACCCTTACACCATACAGTCCACTCTCTCACAAAATAAGGGGCGAAGGGTGATCTCCCTATACATATTTTTATGGGAAGCCTCTTCGATCCCCAAACAATAGTCATTCAGTTTTTGACAGGAATTTTCTTTGGTCAGGAAGGGAAAAAAAAGGTTCAGCATTCCCTCTTACAAATATCCGGTTATATAGGGCAACCAGATAAAAGAAAACAAAAATATTTACAGGAAAGTTGAAACATGAGTATACTAGAACATTCACAACTGATCTCCTGCTGAATTGACACCAGGGAATGGATAGGAGTCCTTAAAAAACTGAATTCTCAAATTAAATAAAATGTAGTGTGCAATTCATTGGTTTGCGTCCCTGACCCTTAAAGGCTAAAAAGGATTTCAAAATTTGAAATCTTTTGGCTTTCCAAATCACTTCCTTCTTCACTGCAGGATCCAACCTCATTACAAAAGTGCCAACGAGAGGTATTAATTTAGTGTTACTTTATCTTTATAAGAACATTTTTGATTGAGTTTTCTAACTGCAATATCTAAATACGATTATTCCAAAATAAATGTGGTTATTTATTAACAGTAATGGAAGTTGTTAGTAAATTAGAAAGGCAATAAGACTTCATTATATTGAAGTAACCTGCATATTTAGCAATTTTTTTTTAAAGTACCTACTGAAGTTGCCACATGACAAAATTACACAAAAATTCCTTCTAATCTTCACGAATAATAGTAAATGAGTGTCAAAAACTAGTTGTTTGAATTGTAAATCTATCTGTAAATTGTCTGCCTCTAGTGGCCATAAATTTAAAGTTATTGAAACCAAACACAAATTTAAAGTTTACTCAGAAAAGAAAAATAAGACTTTGTTAACAACCAGAATTGGATTGGAGGCAAAATAAAACATTCTAAATATCTTATACAATCAACCTTGTTGCAAATTTAATTTACTATAACTTTAGTACTATACATTTTTCTATATGACTAACAGTTAAGGAGATACATGTATTATTATTGGATTTACTTTAGGAAAAGTAGCTGTTGAGGTTGCTCACATGAGAAAATTATGTGAAAATTCTTTCAAATCTTCACCAAAGCTATAAAAATATGTATAATGTTTTCTATATCTATAAATATATTGTTGAGTCAATTATAATTCTCAATGGTGGGTGCTTGGGTTTTTTCTTATTTAATTAATGAAACTAGTAATATAATTTAATCTAAAATATAGAATATTACTTTTACATGATTTTTTTTAAATAAGTGTACTAGGTACCAGGGTGCACTAGTGTATCTGCTTTGTTGTTTACCTTTCAACATAATAACAATTACAGGGTAATCTGATGTTATTTAATTATCTGCTAGTTGACTTCACAAAGGCTATAATTACAAGGCAGTCATATTTTATTTCGACATGATGTCGGATCCAAGATTTTAAAAGTCCGTCACGCAGGGGCTGCATTAACTAAGCAGATATCCCAAGTGTCACATATTTGCATTCATTTCAAAACATAAAAGTTCAATAAGAACAATATTTGGGATTCAGGCTTCAAATAAAGTGCTCCATAACATAATAGATTATTTTTAATATGACATGAGTTGAATGGGTGTTTACTGAAGGCAGAAAACTAAAAAATCCAAACATCTCGGTTAATAATAAAGATAGTGAAAAAATGTACATAACAATATTTAAAGAACATAGTTTGAAATAAGATTGATTCTATACAATTTTTCGATCTGACGCATAATAACGAAGTTTAGAGTTTTTGAAATTCCCCTCTAACCCCCCCCCCCCCCACTGGTCAGATTTGATCTATCTTTTTATATAAAACGATTAAATATCAAGTATGGTATTGATCAAACAAAAATTGCAATCTCTAGAGTGTTAACAAACATAAATATATATAATTTTGAACGGATCTAATTTTCATCATCTCCTAGATAGGATCGATGGACGTTTGAGGGAATTTTCAAAAACCGCGTCATGAGTACGACCTCAATAGCTCATAAGGCCCCAGGAGCCCATAAGGGAAATCTGCTAATATGACTTATAATTAAAACATTTTCCCTTAATTTTAGGCAGTGTTAGTAAAACAACTAATTACAGCTCCTTATTAATTAATTAATTTTAGGTCCTGATGTCCCAATGTCAAAATCTCTGTCAAGAGACATAATGACACCATCTACCAGAAGGCTGATCAATGAGTGTACTACTGACGGAGCATAGACTAGTTAGTGCAATATAAGCTACCACGTGAAAAAATGTATAATAAAATTACCTAGTATGATGGCGCTTCTGCACTACAATAAATGTGATTCCGGGTTTATAATCACCTTCTAATTTAATACAAGCCTCCCTGATGGCTGTCAACTCATGTTGAAGGACCTAGAAACAAATGAAAACAATTTGCCATGAATTATCATTGAGAAGTATCTTGAAACCATATCTCTAAATAGGTCAAGTAAAAATAAGTTTGTTTGGAGTTCAATACTAGTAAAATAATAAAGGAACATAGTAATAGTAAGATACATTTATTTTGCTCCAAATGAACTTACATGCAAAAACTGGCCTTCCGAAACACCATCTCTATATAAAATAATACGATGAGGTTTGTAACCTCCAGTACTTTTGTAGAACATAATTAGCAATTCCCTGAAAAAAATAAATATATTTAATAAAGTATGTGTAAATAAATACATAAAGAAAAGCTAGATGCTGCATTAATATCAAACTAGTAGACAATTAAAATGTAAAATGTTAATTACTCTGGTAACCCCCAAGAAGTAACCAACTAAAAAATCGAAATGTGCATTCAAAGTAGAAAAAAATAAATATTAGTGGATCAATTATCCCCTGGAAAGTAATTATTCAAAGCGGTTTATATATGCACCAGTTTCAAATAAGATTGTATGTATTTATGAGATATTTTGGAAACTTAAAATGGAATATAAAAATTTATTTTCTATTATTACTGATTTTTTATTTGTGAAAAGAAATATCACAAATGAAGAGAGAAATTAGAAAAGTTTACAGCGTGTATGGCAGACATCCTTCAGGAAAATAATAGTGTTCATAATTGGTTAGCTATGTTCTGAACAGAAATTTTGAATAATTTGGTGATGGACTAATTTACAATATATATATATATATATATATATATATATATATATATATATATATATATATAAGATATTGGAAATATATTCAACATATCTCGTAAAAGTTACTCAAATCATTCGATCATTGCGGAATATTTTTTTCCCTTCCCACATTAACACGTTCAGTACGGACTTCAAAAATGTGGTCTATCCACAAGTACGGCACGGGGTCGATTGACCCTGTGGTGCAACTATCCACAAGTACGGCACGGGGTCAATCGACCCCGTACTTATACCAGGTGTGTAAATATGAAACCGGAATCCTCAAACAAAAGTGTGTAGCAGTCAGTGTAATCCTCCTCTTAATCCCTCAGTGGTGCCATTTGCTTTTGTTTACATCTGATAAAGAGTTCCAACTCAGACCTACGTTAGTTTCATTCTAAAACCGTGTGTTTACCGATGTCGAAAATGTCCAGTTTTGAGCCAACAAATTACGATTTGCGGACAGCATTAATTTTCTGTTTTCATCTCAAAAAAACTGCTGCAAAATCACATCGTATGCTTGCCGAAGCTTACGGCGAGCGTGCCTTAGGGAAGTCACAATGTTTTGAATGGTTCAAAAAATTTAAAAATGGTGATTTCGATGTCAGAAACGAAGAACGTGGAAGACCACCCAAAAAGTTTGAAGATGCCGATTTGGAAGCTTTGTTGGATGAGGACAACACTCAAACGCAACGACAACTTGCAGATCAATTAAATGTAACAAGAGAAGCTATCTCTATTCGTTTGAAAGCTATGGGAAAGATCCAGAAGGTCGGAAAATGGCCTCACCAACAGAATGACAGACAGCAGGAAGCTCGAAAAACCACTTGCCAAATTTTGCTTGCCAGGTACAAAAGAAAATCATTTCTTCATCGAATAGTGACTGGTGATGAAAAGTGGATTTACTTTGAGAATCCTAAGCGTATGAAATCATGGTTAACTCCAGGTGAACCATCGACATCGACTGCAAAGCCAAACCGCTTCGGACAGAAGACAATGCTTTGTGTCTGGTGGGATCAGAAGGGTGTGATCTATTATGAGCTCTTAAAACCTAGAGAAACGGTTAATACAGAACGCTACCAACAACAGATGATCAATTTGAATCAAGCGTTGCTCCTAAAACGACCAATATATCAAGAAAGAAGACACAAAGTGATCTTGCTCCATGACAACGCCCCATCTCACTCGGCAAAACGGACGAAGAAAACCATCCAGGCGTTTGGTTGGGAAATTCTTCCACATGAGGCTTACTCACCAGACCTGGCTCCGTCCAATTATTACCTGTTCGCATCTATGGGACATGCACTAGCTGTACAGCGCTTCACTTCTTACGAAGATGTAAGGAAATGGCTTAGTGCTTGGTTTGACTCCAAAGAGGAAGAATTATTTTGGCGGGGAATTCACAAATTGCCAGAGAGATGGGAAAAGTGTGTAGATACCGAAGGCCAGTACTTTGAATAAAATCGTATGTATTAGTTTTACACAATAAATCCATATTTTTTATTAAAAAATTCCGGTTTCATATTTACACACCTGGTATACCCTTTTAATGCGCTACTACAACTCGAAAAATGAACTAAATTGCTATATTCAAACATTTTTTACTCTTTGGAGATCAAAAAATATATGGCAGTCACAGGCCGTGTTTTCATCAATTTTTTGTTACGTGACTTAGAAATGAATATTTACCTTACATTTTTCACCTTGTCGGGAACTTTTTTTCTCCTTTGAGTGATAATTTTGGCGATGAACAAAGGATTTTAATTTTTTTTATACTTTAAAATGGGTGAATATGAATTAACTTTAAATTACGACACATTTCAATCAAAATTTATTAGTTTATAAAGATAAAATTACAAAACGAGAAAAACAAACTAGGAACTAGGAGTTTAGCTTAAACAAATAATTGGAAAATAAACATAATTAAGAAAAAATATGAATAAACAAATAATTATTTTGTAATTAACAATTCTTCATTATCACAATGGTTAGGACATAGATTTATGGCAGTGGTTGAAGCATTGTAGACAAAGGGACTTCATGTTGCACTCTTCACAATACGTTCTAACCCTTTTGTCTGCTTCTTTAGAGGACAATGTTTTTCTTAATTTTTCGAAACACCCGGAAAACTTTTTTAGTAAAACTAAATCCACTAATTGTCGGCCACGTGATTTGCTCATTATACAGATTAATGTTTCGAAACGACAGCAAAAGTAAACTGAAATAGGAGGGGCGCATTCTGTCATTTACATAAGCCTTTGTAAATAACAGAACAAGCGGTTCACAGGAAAAGCACGGGAAATAACATAGGGCTATATGAGCCCGTGCCGGACTAGAGCCAAATACCACTCCCCAGGCCGGAACGGGGTCATAAAGCCCCGTGCATTTTTTCAATGATATACGACTTAATTTTTGGATTTGAAATGGATAAACGTACTATTTTTAATTATATTTACTAGTACAAAGCAAAAACCGTCAAAGTATTTTTTGAACATTTATCTTCAAAACCGACCCGTCCTGGGAGACAGTTACGTACAGGGTCAATTGACCCCGTGCCGTCCTTAACGTGTTAACAAGTTTTATATGGAAGATAAAATCTTTGATCTTTTATATCTTTGACCTGGCTACTGCAGGACACTTAGATTCAAAAGATAGGACTGGATAGTATGAAGAAATTGGGCTCTAAAGAGGTAGTATTAAGCCATGAAACATCTAGTTCTAACATAAACAAGAAAGAAATTGTTTCGTTTAAGTGACTCCTACCATACAAAACCAAAGAAATATACTATAACTTTTGGGCCAACTTTGAAGATATATATAATTAATTAATTACCTGACCATTGAAGAGAGCTCTTGAATGATTTCTTGGCGATGCTGCTGAACCCTCACAGTGGCAGCATATCGACTAGGGTGAGCATCCATTGATCCAACTACTGCTGCTATAGATGGCTTCTTGTTATCACCCGCTGGTGGATGAGTAACATCCGCACCCAGGAATATAACTGGCTCATTAAATACCTAAACAAATTTAATATCATGGGAAGTTATACACGTAAAATTGCCTTCATTCAATAAGGAAATGATGGAAGCTAGTAATTCAATCGATTAATAAGTGGGAAAATGGTCCACAAATTTTAACTTCCATTCTTTACTGACACGGGACCAAATGACAATCTTGTATAGCATGCTACTATCATTATCCTCATGCCACTCTTAAAAGCTCTACCCTTGTTGAACAAAATAAACCTCTCTGATAAGTTTTGAAATCTCACTGCTAAGAGGCGCTCAAAAGATAAACATGGTAACATTTGCTGAGAAAATGAAATATTAAATTTAACACAATAAATTTCTTTTTATTAACAAGTGGAGTTTTAGGATCATTAGGAGTTCAATGCAAAAAGAGGACAAACACAACCAGGGTATTATTCTTCTAATAGCTCCCAGCTACAAGCTAAAGTTCCAACATTTTACTCATGAGTGCCTCATATTTCTATTATCACATTCTTGGACTAAGGCTAGAGATAGGACCATGTTTTATAATAATCTCTCGTGATAATTGAATTATTAATTTTCATGAAAAGCAAACATATTGGATACCAGCCCCAGAAGAGCCAATGCCAGACACAAGCCTTGGGTGGGAGATCAAGTGAACAGCTTAAGGCATTCTCACCTGTATTAAGAGTCCAATCCCCGGGAGGTTACCTGTAATTTTGGTGCAACTCTCCTGTAATTTTTGATAAAAATCAACAAGGACGAAGGGAGGAGGTTTAGAGGTGGACAAAACTAAAAAATAAAAATGACAATTTTTCTGTACCTATAAGAGAAACAGATTTGTTGTTTTGTTTTTTTATTTATCTGTAAATTATGTTAAATTTGATGTATTTTTTGTTATGATGCATTGAAATGGATCACATTCAAATAAAATAATTTTAAATGAACTACAGTAAAGGATATAGTGTGTTTCAAAAAGAATATAAATATTACAAAGTATTACTTTGTCCAAGCTATAGATTATTGCACCTTGGCTCGGTTATTGGAGAAACGAATACATAGTCTAGGTTATTGTCAAGTTGATTTTGAAGGACTATGTTCGGAAGCAGTTTGAATTCGTGCATCATTTGCTTCAGAAACACGAGGGCAGCCACGACTTTCCTTTTCATACACATCCTGTATCTACAATCTGTCGATACCATCTGCGAATGGTCCACTCATTTGGAGGATCAATTTGGTACCTCAACCAGAAACATCTTTGCACTGTAATCTGTGGAGTAGCCATTTTAAACATATGACGGCTACCAAGGAAAACAGAAGACAACTGACATCTAGTGGCTATTATATAAACTAGATTATGTATTTGTTTGTCTAATAGACGAGCTGAGGTGCAGCAGCGATCGATAGTTTGGACAAAATAATAATTTTGTTTCTCAATAAAAGAAATATTAAATTTCTTCCTAATATGGCATTTTTACTCCTACTCAAATGAGAAGGCCGTGTATAATAGAAGGAAAAGGCTTATGTTGAATCCCTAATTACACCCTCCACCTGAAAATAATAAACACTCCTGCAGCCAACCTTGCATAGTCAGAGAAGACTACCACTTTAATCATGTCTATATTTAAAAGAAAATTAACAAATAGTAACATCTATAAGTTCCAATTTGAAATGAATGAAAATGGGTTTTTAATTATCTAATTGAAGTTTTGATCTTCTTATAAAATACATAAAAAAAATGTAATATTTACAATGGAGCATGGAAATCCCTATATTATGAGATACTGCAGAATAGAAAACATTAAAACAAAATAATAAAAATAAATTATCTTGGTACTAGGTTAGGTGTACCAAGTAACCTAAAATAGTAGTTCTTCCAGGGAAGCTAGGTGATAAGAGGAAGGAATCACAACAGGCCTACTGTTTACACCCAGATTTAAAATAGCAGTGTATTCCTAAAAGGAAAATTGGTTAATAATATAACATCTTACACAGAAAATATTTTTAGCATACCAAGGCTCCCCAATACCATAGAACCTGCCTAAATCTCTTGGGAAAGTTGTTCATAATCTCAACGAAATAAACAAAATACATGAGGCAAAATAGAAACTAGACCAACAATTATATAAATATATTCCTTACCTTGGGACGAATACTAGGTACAAGAATGCTATTAATGCCTCCCAGTTTCACATTAATTTTAAGACAGAGATTTGAGAGAGTCTGTGGAGATGTCTTATTGACATTTTTTGCTTGAACACATTGAGTGGCCATACCCAATACTGTATCTCCAACTCTCTTCACTTCAGCTAGAGAAGAGAGAAAAAAAAGTTAAAATAGTTTATGTAATTAAGATTTTTTTTCTTTGTTTTACATGATGGATAGCAATATTTGTCAAAATAGTAAAGAATACAAAAAGTAATTAGCCGGATCCCTTCATGTTTGGAAAGAAATAAACTACAATACAATATAAACACAAGGGCCTAGGATTAACTAGGCTTGCCCTCCTTTTATTTTTTTAAAATTTGGAGTGCCAAGTATTTTTTTCCCAAACTCCTAAGATTTTATTTACTTTAAAACATTTAAATCATTGCAATCTCCAGTTTTATGAGAAAAAAGTAGAGGTAATAATAATGTAAAATATACCAGCAGGTGAAAGCTAAAATTTGACATGCTGGACAATGAGGTCCCTTAATATCATTGTATTCCTCGAAATAGATGATGTAAAAATGTATTGGGATGAAGTGATGATGACGGATAAACTGTCCATAGTAATAAGCCAAATACTCTTTTCATTGAAAAGGGGGGGAAATCACCTGAGAACCGTTGTCCAAAATAAAAAGAATATACATCTTTCATTGAGAAAATGAACGAAAGTACCAGTGTTTAGTTATATAAAAGCTCTTTTCAAGGTATATTCTGTCACTACAATCATAATATCAACAAATGGCTTAATTCCAAAACCACACTTAACTCTTCAAAATATTTAAATTTATCTGAGAGTTTAATAAGAGCGTCCCAGAAAGCAGCCCTATTAGACACTGCAAGAATTGTTCACATTTTTTTCAATTCCTAATATAACAATAGAATAAATAAATACGACCCCCCCCCCACCATAATTATATCCAGTACCTTAGAATTAAAAAATAGTAATAATAATAAAATAAAAAAGTTTTAGATGTATGTATGTTCAGTATGCAATATAAATGTGAACTCACCATAAACTGGGGTTTTTCCTGGAAGTACAACAACCACAAGTTGCAAAGCTTGAAATGAGGACTTAAGATAACGGAACATAGGTTCCACTTGGTCAGGACCAGTAGCATATTTACCTGCAATATTGACAATATCAATATTTAGTACTCAATTATGAATATATCCAAGAAATATTCATTTTAGGTTCAAGATTGAAATTATTGGGTCAATAGTCAATTGTTGGCAATGGCTGTTTCATTAATTTGAAGTTTGTCGAAGTTGCAAGGTAATATAATTCAGCTTTGATAAACAAGCAATTAGACCAATTTCATTTTATAAATGTCTTGAATTGCTCTGACAGCATATCCATAAAATGCACTGTGTAATGCTAATATTCAGTCTTTAAAAATTGCCAGAAATTTTATATATATGAATTTATTTATTGTTAATTTTTTTTTTCTTCAGTTCAATTTCTTCTATATAAACCTTATATAGTAATTAACTTTTTAAAGCTTCAAAGTCCCAATAAATGTGAAGTTGAAAAGTATTTAAATGATATTTAAAACATTTGTTATGGAATGAAAATGTTGAAAAATACCTAAATTATTAATTTTTTTTGTTTGAATTTCTAAAATTAAGAATAAGAAATAGTTATAGAACTTACAGAAACAAGGCTGCCCAATTATAGGCATTCCAGCATCATTACTTATCTTCTGTAATTGTTGAGTAAAATTTCTGAAAAATATGATGAATAGTGAATACACATTTAGTTTAAAAAAATAAATAAAACAAATGTTAATCAGTATAAATATTCAGTGTGTTACTCAGCATTAAATCTTTAACTAAGGTACACAGTTTCTCCACAATAAGTTTTAGAGTCATCACTTCACATTGAGTACATTTAATTATTCCAGTTTTTCTATTTTATCAAAGGAAGCTAGAAGAGGTTATTTTCAATTGTTATTGACAGAAGTAATGGCATGGAAAGAAAATATATTATCAGAGAAAAGTTAGTTTCATTATCATTCAAAAACTACAAAAGTAATCCCTTGTTAATGCATACTTGCTAAATAAAAAGAAATTTAATGTTTGAGGTCTTATCCGCCTTAGCTTAAGTAATTTCAAAATTATTTTTTGAATTAGAAAAAAATTGCTTTCAACGGTATTGGGTCAGATGAAATGAGATAGTTCTGTGTAATCACTTCAAGCATACTCCAACTTTTGTTTGGTCTGTTGTTCAAAGATTTTTAGAAAAGCTCAGATTTATTTACATCAGAGATACGTAGTGTTTTATAATGAAAGATATATGTGTAGTAAATAGTTGAATCAGAATTTGAAATTTGCGATTTTTTCTTCTTCCTCTAACCCTTAACAGATTTTGGTCAGAAGGGGAGGTGCATAACTAGAAACTACAACAATCCTAAATATGAAATGTCAATATTCTAAGGCTTTTAGTTTTTGAGGTTTGTGAAACATATGTATCTACAAACATAAGTATGTACAGACGACACATAGAAGCTAGTCTTTGGGATCAAGTAATTTCACTGAAATCTGAAAACCAAAATTATTCGAGATTGCAACACTTCCTTTATTTCGTACAAGGAAGTAAACAATTATAAACATAATTCATTAATAAGTTGGTTGGTACGACTTAGAATACCAAATATCAACATTCAACATGAACTGTTAAATAAATTTAAGGGTAAATGTATATTTGCAAAATAAGCATTAGGTATTAAATAAATGTTGCTAGTATGCAGCAGTTATTAGAGCATTGGCTCATTCACGAGTTACAATAACAATAATAGTAACATCAAATTTATAGCAACAGCCATAAATGAATAGAATTAGTATGTGCAAGTTTCAAACAGCAAACAAAATATGATGGCAAAGTAAATAAAAAAAAGGTAAAGCGTTTGTAAGACTCACCTCAAAGCATCTTCTCTGACTGTCCTTTGGGGGGCAAAACATGCGATAGCCCAGACTCTGATTTCTACACCAGTAAAAAATTGTTTTCCCCTCATGTCCCAAACTCCCTGGTTAGGAAGTGCCTGTTGTTTCGCTGACAACATTCCTTGGTATTCCTACAAAGTTATTTTTATTTATAAGATGAATTTACGGCACTATTTCTAATCAAGATTTAATATAATCAATATAAAAATACTAGAGTACCCTCAAGTAAATTTAAACTGCGACTTGCCTTGTTTGCACACCATTACTAACATTAGGACTCTTAATTCTTCCAATGATGCAAGGAGAATTAACTTTTATTAAAATACTCCCTTCATCATTTATGTTGACATTTAAAATTCGATGAAATGAAAAGAAATTGCAAGACAATTTTTTAACTCAACACACTTTAACACCTGGGACATTCAGAAACAAAAAGTCATGAAGGGGCTGTCTCAACTAAGATTTCCAACATGATATGAGTCGACACACAGGTAGCCAATATTTGATTCTCCATTACTCTCTTTGTTAGACGCCTATGCAAAGAATAATATGCTGGGCACTAGTAACTCATATATATACTACTACCTAAAAGTGAAAATCATGGAACTGCAAAATTCAAAACTAGAGCAGGATTTGTGGATATTATTACTGGAGTAACCAGATGAAGTGATAATGAAGCCCTAGACCTTGGTCAAAGTATACGAGTATGAATATTTTCAAAACACGTCAAAACCAAAAATCATAAACTTCATGAACTAGCAGAGACAGAGCCGAGTCAATCAATGTCTTGTACGCATCATAGAGAAATAAATATGCTCACTACTCACATAAATATATTTTATTATTTATACAAAGTAACAAATGAATTCACATTTAACCTTCATATGGAGTGTACTTACTAAGAAATGTTTTGTTTGTTTTATAATGAAGGCATATTTTTAATAAAACAAAGTTTTATGTAAAAAATAAAAATTCTTTAAAAATTATTATTATTATTTATTAACGTCCACTTTTTGCAACTTAGGCTAATCGGGACTATACTTTAAAAATTATAACCATACTAAAGGCTATTAAGGCCAATAACGATATGATCACTTTACCAACCAACTGTATGGCTTGACTCATTCCAACTGGCGGCTGTAGACAACATTTTCTCAAGTTTAATAAAACTATTTAATAAAGAGTCCACAATAATTAGAATAAAAGTCCGACACACAGGGACTGCATAAACAGAGCAGATTTCCCATGGAAAGTTATACAATAGAGAAATCTCCATACGAGTGCCCAAAGTTACGGAAACGGCCGAGCTAGCTTTAGGAGCACTATAGTGGCTTTGCGCAAGGAAAGGGTTAAGGGAAAGCTGCTAAAAATGTCTGACAAATCTAGTTCATGGAACCTGTATAAAATTATAAAATAAAATTTTATACTTACAAGTTGGCTTGGCAAGTTAGGCGCTCGGCCTCCATATTGGAGCTTTGGAGGTGGTAATACTCTTCCTCTAACTTCCATCATATTATTAGAAATGGCAAGTCCAAATTCTTGTACATATGCATCATTATTAAAGTCAGCTCTTCTTACGAGATTATTAATTTCTCTTTCCCTGTCTGGAGCTGATCTAGCGGTAGCTTTAATCATAGTTGAGGTCTGCATATCAGTTAATTTCTTGATACATCTTTGGCCAGCAACAATATTACACACCTGTGATGAGATAATCAAGGAATAATTAGTAAGGGTAGTAAGAAGTGGTTTTAGGGGACATAGATATTATACTTTCTACCATAATATATAAAATAAAAACTCATTTAAAACCTAATACTAAAGTTTGTATAACAAATAAAAACTTTATATTTTTACTCAATTCCTTCATAAGAAGTGTGGAAATGAATAGAAGTCCTACCTCAAAAAGAACGGGAAACGTGACTGAATAAAATTTATAGTGCAATCAAAGGTTACAAACATCAATATCAACAGTCAATTTTTTTAAGACAAAACTAGTGTTTTCTACACGACTTCAACTACTGTAAATTTGTTTACAAAAGCTTTAGTTGCAATGACTTCTAATAATTAAAACACTTAAATTATTATTAAATGAAATACCTCCAAAGGTAGATAGGTGTGTTTATGTTCTTGGCCTACTTGAAGACAAGGTAAATGAGGATACCTTAGTTTCATCTTATATTTATCCAGGAAATATTTAGCAACTGTACATTCTACAGTCTGGCCATTTTCTAATTGTAAAGGGAATCTGAAATCATAAATCACATCTTATTTTCTAAACGTTTAAATGAATAAATATACATACACTTAAATATATTTTTATACAAAGAAAAGAATTAATTTAACACACTCAGATATTATTCTTTATCTACACAAATAAATGTGTCTAGATCATTCATTATTATTCGGTGAATAAAAACTATCATTCATTATTATTCGGTGAATAAAAACTATGAACGGAACTTATATAGTGTATTGATAGATTATCTGAATTCAAGTTAAGGATTTTCCCCCTGTAATAATACACTCAATAATAGAAGAACAGGATAACATTTTAAAAAACTAACTACACTAAAACACCATTGTTAATCTTCATAAAACATGTATCTTGTCATGAAGCTATCATATGCTCAATATCATAAAAAAATAATTACATATTCCATATAAGGAATTATTTTTATTTTGCCATCATGCGAGATATTTGGCCAAAGTCTAACTAACTGGTTTTGGATTAATGGAAACTAGGAGGAAGTGGATTTTAGTAGACATTTTTTTTTTCTCATCAAAAAATAAGAGAGGAATGAATAATAGTCTACTATGAATGAAAGTGATCCTTGTAATGATAGTTATATAAACCATAGTAGTAGAAAAGGAACTCAATAGACATTACAGTGGGCAGAGAATCAGTTCTGCCTTGTTTTGTCACTATGAGCATATAAAGCTATCATTACTCAGTCCCAAATATTCTGAATGAAGAAGGTAATTTTTGCCTGGTGTGCAATTTTTAGTAAACATGCTGTGTATGTGAACAACATGAAACTAAAGGTTTGCTTTATACAAGAAAAAACTGGCAATGAAACTCTTGAAATGTTGAAAACTGGCCTATAGGATGATAGCAGTAGAAAATTTGTATTTGAGTTGGATCCCTGTTTCAAAAGAAGAGGATTGTCAATAACTAACCTCTAACTGCTTGATTGCACTGATGAAAATATTACACAATAACTGACTGGAAGATCAACAAGAGCTATTGAAGAAGTTGTGGAACTGCCTAAATTTTAATGAATGATTAAATAAGTGGGTAATGAAAAGAGTGGTTCCAGTGGAAGACGGGTGGTTTCTGGTTTCTTCTGCACCAAAACTCTTTTAACGGGAAATATTTTAATTTGCTCGAGGACTGCAAAACGCACATAGAAGAGTTCATTACGCAAAAATCTGAGAAGTTCTGGGAGAACGAAATTAGAAAATTACCTAAAGGATGGCAACATGTAATAGATTCAAAATGGGTGATATATAGTTGATTAAAAATATTTCTGAAGGATCTGAATTTTTATTGAAATCACCAGTAAAAAAAAATTACAAACTTATTTTACAACCCAAAACTTTAAAAAAAAAGTACTAAACCCAAAATTACGAGTTAAATTATAAAATTTCACCCTTCAGTTTTAGTTGTTAGACTTCAGTCTCTATCATTAGATAAATGAACTCTGATATATAATTAAAAACTAGAAGTTATAAGTATTCTGAACTTACGATTGCATTTGTGCTGGCCTTCTGGTAACATTACAAACTCTATATTTGCGTCTCATTGTTCCGCAATGAGTGATTTCTATTTTAAGTCCTTTAATTTCTTTAGTAAATTTCACTCTCTGTGAATCAGTCAATGGTTTACGTTGCTCATTGATATCCCTGATATCAAGTACTTCACACATGAATTCAATAACAGGTTGTGCTTTGTAAAAGGCTGTCGCAGAAACTGAAAAAAATAACTTATAATTAGAAGCATTATAAGTAATTAGAAGCATGATAGTAATTTCTGAACACCAACACCTGTTAGAATAGTTTTATATATCTCGCTTGCATAAAAATATTTTCTGAATACGAAAGACTCTTGATGAATTATTTACACTAATTGCTTTCACGATAAATGTGAGTATAAAAATAAAACATGAAGGGGAAGGTGTACTTCAAGTGTCAACAAATTCCTTTACAAGAAGTAGAATTTAATTTAACACAACATTTTAATAGAAGCAACCGAGTAATAAATATCAAAGTTATATATTACTTTACACACTATCACAGCTTAGGTCTACTTATATATGACAATTTGGACATTTTATAACAACATAAAAATCAGTTTATTCATAGTATGTTTGCTAGCTATTGCTGTTTAGGACCTGATGATGGAGTAGTGATGACAAAAAAATGAGTTAAAATGAAGATTTTAATGGGACAACTAAACGGAGCATAAACTTGTTTTTGAAATTGAAATTTTTCATAATTTTGCCACAACTTAAGATTAGTAAGAGTTTAGATTTTATTTCTCAATTCATAATTTACATCCTTTAATACCAATGTCATATTATATTTTAGATGTTTTACTTTTCTCTTTCCAAATTTACATTTAATGGCATAATCATGTAATCTTGACAAGTATTTTTGTGTTAATATGATACACTGTAATCAAAATTTGTATGTTTATGACTTCGTTAAGTGATTTAATTTCAGAATGATTAAAAAAAAAAAAAATTCCAAAATGAATATTCATTTTCTTTGTTGTAACCTTTAAATTTTAAATTAGATATTTAAATAACAGAAATGTTCCCGACATGAAGTTTATTCTACCCCCTTAGTACTCCACTTAAAAAACTTTCAGCATTTATATTTAAAGCTTAAAAAAGAGTAAAATTACATACCTTTAAAATGAAACAAAAATGTTAATATATGTATTGTATTAAACATACCATCAATATTTAGCATCATTTTCCATTGTGAAGGTCTCACAGACTGATGAAAACCAAACCAAACTTCACGTCCTCCTCCAAGAGGATGATAATAACCGTCTGGACTGGAGAAAAAGGATCGTCCAACTGGGGTGTAAGTCATCGATGGTAAATGTCTCATCACAACATCAAGTGCCTAAAACATAAAAGAAAACTTCATATATAAGGAAGGCAGGGGCCAACCTTCAATACTTTTATAAATAGGCAATAGTTCCTTTTTGGAGATAGCACGAATTCTTAATGTTCATAAAAATAAACTTGAAGGCAGATAAAAAGAAATTGGGATTATGCAACAACCCAAGAAGAACCAAGGACAGACTTTGTTTTGGTAATAGAACTGAGGACTCCATACCACTTCACATGATGAGAATAAAAATTATTTTTCACTGTGTTAAATTGCATTTAATAAGCTAGTTACTAAGTTTTAAGGAAATTCACAATCACAATTTGAGAAATATACCTATTACTAAGTTTAATTCTATTTCGTATAAACTTTATATTGTTGTCCAATGAAAAGGGAAGTATATTTATGTCCAAAATAGAAATTAAAAAAACAAAATTTATATAAATGTTCTGGCAACATTTAATAAAGCTATAAAACATGCTGTTTTATATATATATATAAACAGTATCAATATACAAGCACACTAGAAAACATACATACACGCACAATACAAAACATAAAAACTTACCATAATAGCGTCATAAGGTATTTGACGTGTTCTGCCTTCAAGTGCTTCTTCTAAGGCAAATAATGATACCTGAGCCATCCACTTAATAGCAACCCTAAATACTCTATCTTTTCCTTCTCCAGGCAATGTTACCTAGATAAAACACAAATTAACAATAACGAAAGGATCTCTCAAGTCCACAGTTTAAATAATTTATAAATTATACCTATGAAAGTTATAACACAATTAATAATACATGCTACAACATTTAAAATCCAGGGACAAACATTTATTGTTTCTAACCCTTTATAGTCTCCTTAAAGTGAAATTAACATTAGTGGTAATAATTAAAATATTACCCAATTGATAATAACTGGTTGGAGCTGGTTAAATCACTTTAGTACCTATTCAACAAATTATATCTAGTTGAAGAATAACAATTCGATTATTATAACCGACTATTAACAAAATATTGTTAATTCTGTATATTCTGCAGGTTTATCATCCCAAATAGCTGTTGTAGCATGAAGAGGAGTGAATAAATAACATTATCATTATAAACAAAATAAAAATATGTAGTACAGAAATAACTAACTAATTAAATCAGTGTCCATTATACTCAACCCCACTATTATTGAAACTCTATGTAGAATTACCCATTACTTAGGTCAGATATGTTAAAAAAAGAAAGTAGTCAATCCCCTTAAAATACCATATATACAAACCTCTAGTTCCATTCGATCATTCCCAATTGGAAGAGGATCCCGAGTGTATAAGTTGCTTCTTCCATCAAAGACAGGCTTGAGATTACCAAATATTTTTGAGTAGGCATGAACCATTGTCTCTATTATTTCTCTATTCACCTTACGAGGGCATTTATCAGGCTGTATACTGATCTCGTAATGGTGTACAAATCCTCGGGGCATTGTAATTTGAAAATGGTTAGCTCTAAGTACAATAGGCCGTCCTTCTCGGCCAAGATTAGGCCTCCGAGGACAGGTAAACACTAAAACAATAAAAAAAAATTAATGTTAATAAATTGTTAAAATCCTTATGAGTGTTGAATGTTGGAGGCTGATAAATCAGGTTTTCATTCCTTCACAAATAGTGAACTCACAATAGGTCTAACAGACTAAATGCGTACGTGTGCATACACGCTAGCGGAACCAACAGACGTAGTCCTGCATGATATTTCAAACGATTAGGATATTACATTTAATAACTTTATGTTTAAAACAAAAGCTAGTTTACTATATCTTGTTTATACTTTGTTATAAGACAAAAGTGAATATAACAAAAGTTACTCTAAATAACAAAATAAGCAATTTTTATTCTGTGCATATTTGCTGAAAAACCAATAGGAAATAAAATATCGCTATTTTTAATTTTAGGCCTCCCTTACAACCCCCTTTCCTGCTGCATCTGCCGGGCTGATTTGTGAATCAAAACCATCCAGGACGTCACCCAAAAACATACAAGAAAATTCATTCAAATCGGTCCAGCCGTTTAGGGGGAGTTCAGTGACATACACACGTACAGTAGAATTATGTATGTATATGTATATATATTGTAACGGGCTAGCATCAAGTCCTTAGACACAAGTCTGCCCATCTCTAAGAGCACGAGATGGACTAGTGACAGAGCTGATTAAGAGAGGTAATTTTTAAAACTATACTACAATCAAGTGTACTGATATCTTGACTCACTTGGGAGATCTTGAGGTTGGTGAGGCGGCTGCGGTGGAAGGAGTGCAATCGCCCCAGGTGGGACCCCAACTGGCCCAGGAGGGGGTCCACCACCAGGGGGTGCTCCAGGCGGTCCAACTGGAGGAGCTGAAAAACAAAATAATTGTTTAAAATTAAAAAGCTAATGACAATATAATAATTAGATAATAATTTCAGATATACTACCACTCCAAAATTTAGAGAGATAGTCATGTAATGAATAAAAAGGCTTGTATAAATTCAAATAAATGAAGACTCCCTGTAATATGCTAATTTGTATACATTTTCTATATAATCTACAGACTACTGTATACAAGAAGAGCTTGAGAAATTACCAAACTGACTTGGTTTGATAATTGAGAAAAATAGCCAAATTTGATAATTTTATAGTAAAGTTTAATAAAATATTTTGTCTGAATAGTAATTAGTAAAGGATCAAGAATAGCTTCTGTATTAAAATAAAACTATAATTTTTGTCTGTAATTCTATCTAAATTCAACAGGGATAAATGTATTACATGTTTCTAATCACTCGAAGAACATTTCTTATTCAACCACTGAAAAACAGCTGAAAGCGTGTTACAAAAGGTTGTGTTTGGGAGTGCGTGCATGCATGGATGTATGTATATATGTATAATTATTAGGTTGAGGAATTAGTGTTATATGAAGATTTAGACATTCTATATTAAACTCTGATATTTATATTTTACAAGGTGATAAGGAATATCAACTTCATAAGGGATGTTCTTCATCATTTCATGATATGTATTTCAGGAAGAATTTTCCAAAGGAAATTACAGTAGAACTCTTGTAATTCAAATGTCTAGGTCAAATAAAATATAAATTGACATTTTTGTTATAATAGTGTGGGGAAAACTCCGGGCATGAAAAATTAGACAGAGTTAATCCATATTTAAGAAGTGCGAAGTAGATCAAAGGAGCATTAGGACAGTTGGTGCTGGAAGTGTCTCAGCGAAACCCGTCTCGATCTAGGCTGTTCTGGGCTATTATCTTTTGATCCTGCCACCAGTCTATAAAAGCTTGGCCCATCAGTCAGTTTGTTCTCAGTTCTCTTATAGTGAATTACAGTGCGTTCAGTGCTTTTAGTTTCGGTACAGTGTTCTATGTAAAGTGTAAACAGTGTGGTGCCGTTTTTATGTAAAGTACAGTGCAGTGTCGTGTTTAAGTAAAGAACAGTGCAGTGGCATGTTCTTTGTGAAGATCAATGCAGTGCCATGTTTTTGTGAACTTCAGTGATCCTGAGTTATTGTACCCTGCAATAAGAAGTGAAGTTATCAGTGGATACTGTGAGTAATAGTTAAGAATAATTTACCCAGTGTGTAGTGCATTGTCAAATAAATCGTACAGTGATAAAGTTTGTGTTGTAATTTTGCAATCCAAAAGAACTCTAATAAACAACGTTTATTATTTTAGTAAATAAACGTAACAATAGAAAAAAAAAATTAATTTGATAGCATGTACTGTATTTGTATTTGAATTTATCTTAAATTTCCCACATGTCTACAGATGACTTAAATTGTTTGAAACAACCACATAATCAGTAAGAAAGATGTAATAAGCTCCTCCTTTCATGTAATTTAATTTGAACAGACCACATAAACATATTTAGGAAGTATTGAAAAAACCACACTGATTGTCATGGGGCTCATTTATTGATAATAATATCTATGGAGTTCTACTGTATTCCAAAATACAATTTCTAGTGGAAATGTAGGGACAATATAGTACATTAACAAATAAAAAGATATATTTCTTCAGTGACATGCTCATGATTCACTTACCTGGCACTACAGTCCTTGAAGGACCTGGGCCTCTGCCACAGCCATTGTTGACCATCTTTTACGATTCCCATCCAAGGAATAAATCACAAGTCCAATTTAGGATGCTCAATCTCTTAAAGCTCTTAATTCAAAGGTAATTACAATCATTATCATTAAATCACCTTTGACTGGGCCTACCTCTTTTATAGCTCCCTCACATGTATACTATTGGGAAGTCTGATGAGTTCCATTCTTTCAACACGCCCCAACCACAATTGTCTCCTGTTTTTGATATAGATGATATTTTACCACTTAATTATTTGCCATAC
Source organism: Riptortus pedestris (assembly GCA_019009955.1). Taxonomy (NCBI): domain Eukaryota; kingdom Metazoa; phylum Arthropoda; class Insecta; order Hemiptera; family Alydidae; genus Riptortus; species Riptortus pedestris. Next base: position 93,227,313 of record CM032231.1, on the reverse strand, counting down.
AATTCCCTTATTTAGGCATTGCTTCTAACAGCTATAAATATTTTTTTTGGAAGGCTCTTCTTGCTCAGACCAGTAGTGCTCTCCTGATTTCTTTTCTCCAAGTCCATATTTCACTCCCATACGTGATCATGAGTCAAAAACCGTATTGTGCTTATGATTAGACATGTCAACTATTTATCGTACTTCCTTATAATTAAATCTGACAAAAATATAGATATACAATACAAACTACGAGAAAATTATATTAATATTAATACTTTAAGAAAAAAAAAAAAACATGCAATATACGAATATAAATAAATTCATAATAAAATAATACACATTATCAATCATGACACTACCATTACGATATCACACTTATAATAAACTAATCCCTTAATTATGTATATAAGAAAAACTACCTGACTCCAAGCAACTAACTACTATGATGCTAATGAAAGTATAATAAAATATGCAAGGAACCTAAAAACCTTCCCCATACTTCATCACAAGTGGACAATGAATGTGTAAGTAGCTAACAGCATTATTCCTCAAACAGGGGCTGTGTAAAAAAAATAAGCAGGTTTCCCACAGGTTGGAAATTTTTCAAAAATCACGCCATGAGTAAGACCTTAATAGCTGATTTCAATAAAGGAAAATCTGCTAAAATGTGATATGCACAACATATTCTAAGCTGTCTAAGAGTGTGCAGCAAATGATGTACTACAGATGTGAAAGTGGCTAATTCAAGAGAATTAGATGCCCATCAAAATCATCTGTCCCAGGGACTGGTTTGATTTCCTGACAGAATCAGAAACTCTTTCCCAGAAAATGTAAAAATAAATATCGAGTTCGTTAATGGCTAAAATTTAACCAGTGAGAAGGGGGGGGGTTGAGGGGGAGAAATTTGAAAATTCAAAATATCTCGGAGTATAATTTATAAATTTTGAGTTTAGCATATTTTGTCTTGGATCTAAGAAATAGGCCAATGAACCAACCTGTGCAAAAGAAAAATGCTGTAGGGAGAAGTTTATATGTCACGTGCAAGAAGAAATATGAAAATTCAAAAACTGAGTGAATAATGCAAAAAATGAATCAATGGTAGGTGTGATAATGTAAAAAATGAGGAGTAAGTGGTATGAATAATGAAAGAAGTCAACCTGTTATCTGCAATTTCCAAATCTATATTATAAATCTAAATTGCAGTGTGTGTGTGTGTAATATATGCATATCATTTTTTTTATTGCATCATTACTCCAAATACTTATTAATTATATAGGAAATAAATAAGGAAGAAATTAAATTTATTTTTCTGAAATAATGCTAATAAACAAAACTGTCACAGTAAATATAAAATAAAAATGGTTCTCCTAATGTTGATCTGGGTGTTGCAGGTCCAAGAAAGCTGGGGATCCACATTAATCAGTAGTACTCTGTCAAAGAAAAAGTGTTGGATGACGCCAATCTCGGTAGTCTCAGACCTCTCGGTTGGTTCAGGACCACCGTGCTAAAACTATTGGGAATGACTAACAATTTTGGATGTGAAGGCTATATCTTATTTCAATAAGAAACACATACCGATTCTATAAATCTACAAATCAAACTTTATTTAATGCAGGACAGTAGATTACACTTATTCAAATCACACTGTCTGCTTATAATAAGTCATCTAATGAACACTATTAGTAATATGGACTACAAAACCTAACATTCCCTCATAAATAATGTGACAATCAATAATTTAATTCAAAAATCACTAGTGTGCCCATTGCCAATAAAAATAAATATATAAGATTCATAAATACCACACCAAAGAACTGTATACTACAGAATACTCTACAAATAAATAAATAAAAAATTGAATATTTAAATAAATACAACAGAATCTCAAAACATGAATCCATGCTATATTAATTATTATTTAGGAAGCAAATGAAGGTAATCATGCTAGGAAAACATACCGAGGTCTTGGGGATCCTGTGTGAGAGATAGGCTAGTGCGTCCACCCTGTGGTGGCGGCCATGTTGCTTCTGTAAAGTGGCCAGGGAGCAAAAAGCAATTACAGTCACATGCACTCACTCACAAACTAACTTATAAGCATTAAAACAACAAACTTTAAAGAAAGTAATTTCTCAGCAAGCAAAAGCATAATACAACTTATAGGACCTTGTATCTAATCAGCAGTGACACAAAATATGGTTACAAATTATATGAAGATTAATCTCTAGGGAATCTATTCTAATAAGTAAGCACCAAGAGTTTATTATACACCAGTTACAATGAGTGATAATAGTTATATGTAAAAAGAATTGTAGTTCGCTAAAGCAGAAGAACATTAACTCACAGAATTATTTGTCTTTAATTAAACACATAGAAACAAACACAATGACAGTTTTCAACAAATGAATGTTCTTATAAAACACAAAACATTTTAGTCCTCTTAAGTATTTTGCTTGCATCGATATCATATAAAGACCAATACTAATCAGTTTATTTGATTTAATGAAATGAAAAGAGGAATTTAGCTAAGTGAAGCTTCTCTGCAGAAGAGGTTTACAATTAGTAGAAATGGTTGGGCTAACAATGAAAGGCAGCAATACTAATTTGTGGAAATAATTAGACATTGTCCACAAAATAGTTAATATTTTGGCTAAATATATATAACATATGTTAATATCACAGAATGTGATGCCTAATCTTGACAACCTTACTCTCACATGGCAAACCTAGAGTGGTGAGTTTGATTCCTGCCTGGGCAAAGGAATTTATTAAATAAAATCCTTAGTCCCACCCTGGCTAGAAAAGGATGGCAACCTGTAGATAACCCGTCCCAATTAGCCTCAGTTACAAAAGGTGGACGTTAATAAATAATTTAATTTAATCTTGGCAACTTTCCTTATCATCCTCGATAAATAATTGATATTCCTAGTTTTGATGATAGGACATGAAATTTTCAACAAAACAGTGGCTTTATTTTCTTCTGAGACAGTATTTAAAAATTACTATTTTCTTCATAATAAGATCTCGAATGAAACACCTTTGGACATCTAAGTGTTTGATCCTAGCACTAGCTTTCTTATTTTCTACAAATTGCATGCAACCACTTGTTGTCAAATCCTTGAGAATTAGTAGATTCCATAAAGCTTCCAAAGCAGCCACTGATGCTGCCACAAACTTCTGTTGATGAAAGAATCACTGATTGTTATTTTTGCAGAACCAAGCCACCCATGACTTTCCTTGTTTGAAAAGGGAGCCGGTGTTTGACTTATTGTCACCTATGCCTACTCTCCAATCTGTGTCTATGAAGCATCATAGAATCATGTGGCTTTCTGCTCCAAGTCAAAGATTAGAGTTTCTCATCATATTTAGATAAATCATAATTCTCTTTTTCCATTTTAAAGTATTTTCTGGGGTTTCTTTTTAAAAGTATAATATAAACTTCATTATCCGCTTTATAGACACTCCAAGCTTCACTTTCTTCCAATCTTAGCTTTAAATTTTGTGGACCTGGAAGTACATTGCAAGACTTGATGGCAACTCTGAAGTTATACATCACACAATGACTGAAGTAACATTATCATGACCAAGGCATCATTTATAACCACTTCCAATTCTCTAATTTATCAACAACATAAAAGAAACAGTCAATGTGGTTTTGTACACTATATCTGACCTTCATTCTTGTGAGAATGAGCTTTTTTAAGAGAGCTGCATTTTTTGCCAGGCCACTTGATTGGAACTCGGAGGACTAGTTTCCTCATATCTAACACAGATGTACAGCATCCCCTTAACTGCCAGGCTGATGGCAAGGCTAATATTTCTGTCCATCATTTCCCATTCCAGAGCTGTGGTGTCATCTTCTTCCTCCCTAGTCTTACCTGTTGCATAATCAAGCGAGCCATTCTTTATTAGGATAGCTTCAATTTGCATCCACCATTTATCATAATAGTCCTTTCTCATGGTTTCTACCTCTATCATATTCACTCCATTCATACTAAATATTATTATCGAGTATCTTATTTCCAACTGAAACAAACCCTTAGTCTGTCAAAATAATAAGACATTATATACGAATGAGTTAATATTTTATTCTATGAAATATATATAACATATGTTAATATCATAGGATAATGTTATCAATGCCATATTAATCTTAACATGATTCAATCAGGAAACCTTCTATAAGCAGTATCACATAAAACAGTATCTGTGGGCATGATACACTAAAATTAGCAATAATACTGGATAGGCCTGGCACAACTTGTATGAAAAAACAGAAGTAGTTTCGGACAACAGGAAACAGAACATATCAGTCAAAGAGATTACCGCTAGAAGTAGTCGACTCCTAAAGAGAATAAAGGGAGAAATGTTAAATAGATTTCACAAAGTAGTTATGTTGGCACACCTAAAGAAAAGCAATGCTAGTTCGACTACAAGCCAACTAAAATCGGTTTTGTTTCAGTCATATGTGACACCGTAAGCCTCAGAACAGTAAAACAATCGGAGGTAAAAAGACTAAAATACCATTCTTAACTCAATTACTTTCCCTTTTTACATATTTATTAACTTTTTCATTATGCTTGTTTCTTCGATAAAACTATTCATTTCGAAGTACTTTGATCATGCACTTCATACATTGAACGCCAGTCAATTTGTTTCAATGCATTAATATATTCTTAATATTCAAAAAACTCAAATTATGTGTTTTTCAACAAAACAATCCTGAATTATCGATAAAGAAATTTGAATCTAAAGAAAGCCCACCAAAACACTAGGAGTGATATCTCAGACAAAATATGGATTTATCTTGAATTTGTATGTATATGTATATATACAGGCAAGCAGCTTAGTATAGCATACTTAATTTCATTTTACATAAATGGTTATTAACAATTTGAACTGGTTGTGAATCCATACTCTGGTTGTGTGATGGCAGTAAGATTGTGTTATAACTCGTCTAGTTCTCATATTATATTACTCTTGGAAGTATCTACAGCAGGTATGGGCAACCTTTGACACGTTGCAGGCCAAACTTTAGTGTGCAAATACGTTCACAGGCCGCTTTTAAAAGTAATGCATTTTAAAGTAGTGTTCATCATTTTTAACGATAGATATCAGGCATGAAATTATACAACAAGTAATTATAATACAACTTATAAAATAACAAAAGAAAATGAAAAATAGAGGTACATCATTATAATTAAATTTTAAAATTTAGAATTATTACAAACAACAAAAGTGAAATAGCGACACCGAACTCAATGAGACACTTGAGCTTGATTTTGGGAAACTAATCCATTGATGTTTGGATTAATTCCACTGATACTAAGACGAAAAGAATTTTCATAATTATCGTCTGTCAGCCTTGTGCGATGTTTTGATTTATTAAGTTTCATTTGTGAAAAGAACTGTTCGCATTTATAAGTACTGCTAAACGCACAAATCTCTCCTCATCTTCCTGATTTGGAGTAAGTAGTGTAATATTTTTGTTTAATCTGGTTCTTCAAAATGTCTCGTGGGCCGAATCAAGGTTTCCCAAATATGATCTATAGCATAGTAAAAATACAGATAAACCTAGGAATCATGTCAAATGAAGTCCATAATTTTTTCAATTTCTTTATCCAATATTTCAGGATCCTTCACAAAAAGTTATAAATAAAAACGAATATGAAAAAAAGTTCGGTTAACAGCTTTTTTAAACAACAATGTAAAGACTGAATTAATGAAAATGAGATAAAAATTGACAGTAAAAGTTCAATCTATGTTAGAGAGATGAAGTAATAAAAAAAAAGGAAAATATAGTGACTTAAGCGCAAATGCACTTAACATAGAAGATATAATAAAAACCAACAAACAAAAATATGTATAACATTCATTTCCTAGGTCTCAAGTGGATAAGACTTCATTTCCACAATACAAATTAATATTCCCTCAATAATTACTAATGCAATCTAGGATGAAATGTAAGGAATAATTTTTGCTTAACCCAATATTAAACCATTGGACGGGCAAATACTCTTAAATTAATCTTTTAGAAGTCTGCTTTTTCCTCAAACAACTACAGAAACAGCAAAACTAAACACAAAAAAAGTCTCCTAACTATCTTTTTCACAAAAGAAATATTAAATGAAGCCGTTGGAAAAGAAATAAAAACACCATACCTAAAGGGCATTAAACATTAAAAATACTTGAATCTATTCTGCTTAAGATAATAAGCATAAAGTAAAAAGATGCATTATAGGAAAAAGGTTTACTACTTATCTGTCTATGTATTGACTGGATAGAAATAATTTGAACATTATATAGCATACTTCTGTACACAAGGGAATATATAGAAACAAAAAACACATATGTTTATAACAGAAGAATACACCTATTAGAACTCACAAAGTGAAAATTCAACCTATGAAACACCTCTCTCTATGATTAGAATGTAAGTTTCTAATTTATAAAACAAAATCAGTAGTCAATTGAACTCTACCAAACATAAAATGTCATCTGAAGTAACAATCAGTTTAATACAAACTAAGCATGTAAACGTTTTAATATATTTCTCCTTGTGAAATATATACAGGTGCCTAATATACTCTTGAATATATTTCAAACATCTTTACTTCCCAATATCCAGGTCATTAACCTCACTTTATTGTTAAAGTTTAGAACTTATTACTTCCTTTAAAAAAAGAATGCAAAATTAATTAAAACTAAGTTATAAATGAATTCACACAATGATGATCAAGAACCCAATGAAAACAATAAACACAAGATAAGGAGCAGCTTCAAACAGAGGCACAACATTTAATATTAGTCAATTTTTTCGTAGCACGTGCCGTGGAATTATTAGCCTTGTTACAAAATCAAAAGTAAATACAAAATAAAAATACTTACGCTGGCCGACTGGATACATGATTCTATTACACTAAAAAGTAGGAAGAAAACTACAGAGGAATGTTCAGTCCTAAAATACACCGATCTTGAAGTTTATCAACATGGCAGCCTATGTGACGTCACGACCTCTGGGGAGGGCAAGGTACAGTTTTTACAAAACCCCACCATAGAGATATACCAATCAAAGCGAACAAGATCCACAAACTATGATGTAACGAAGGAAAATTATGCCGAGAAAATGAAATGTCTCAAGAAGGCTATACATTTTGTGTACAATAACATTAGAAGAACTGGAAGCTTGTAAGGACGGCAAATTATCCCAAATCTCACATCACCTTTAAGCTCCAGTGACTTTAGAAACAGTCCTTTTAAAAAAATTCGGCTAAAGTGCATTTTAGTTCCCCCCTAGCTGCCATCTTGTTACGTCACTGTCCGACATCTTGTTTCTTGCTACCGTCCAACATATTGTTTTTGCTAGTGTTTACTATTAATACCGTATCTGTTTTAGCTATGGCTCAAAGTGAGTGCACGACTAAGTTTTTTACACAATTGGAAGTGCAGGGAAAGCGTGCCGTTATTGAATGGTGTATAAAAGTGGGATTCTTATCGCCTACATACGAAAGTCTATCGTCCCCAGTCTAAGGATCCAACAAATTAGGTGAGTTAACAAAATTTAAGTTAAAATTACCCCCCCCCCCCCGCCCTACCCCTCCCCCCTTGTTATAACCCCCGATAGCGTATTTTGGAAATTTTAAAGTCTTAAAAAAGATAAAGTAAGAAAAACACAACCCCCACCCTTGGTGTTAGAAAAACAAGATGGCCGCCGTCATCATCGTGCGCCATCAAGGGGGGAACTAAAATGCACTTTCACAAAAAATTGGATTTTTGATATTATAAATAAAATTAATGTTTTAATGAAAACGAACTACAAATACCATTTACAAACAGCCATAAAAATATGTTCCATAATCCTGTCTTAGCTCTTTCAAATATATATATATATATATATATATATATATCATTGTGAGTACCTCGGCTGTCTGCTCCAGCGGTTGGAATTTTCGTTGTTTTGCAAATTTTCAATGGAAATGCGTCCATCTTCGTCAGGCAAATAATTTAAATTATTTGCCTGACGAAGATGGACGCATTTCCATTGAAAATTTGCAAAACAACGAAAATTCCAACCGCTGGAGCAGACAGCCGAGGTACTCACAATGATAATACTCCCCAGCGATGCAGCCTCAAAAATAGAATATATATATATATATATATATATATATATATATATATATATATATATATATATATATATATATATGAAGGAAACACAAAACTCTCTGATGGTTAAAAATAAAAAGCGTATACGCAGACTGAGAAAAAAAAATTAAAGGGAGGAAATGAAATGTGGTCTGGCAGGGCAAGCACAGTAGAGATGCAAACAAAAATTCATTCAGCAATGTTAGCAGGGAAAAAAACAGCCGGACGAAAGAAAATAAGAAGCAACAGGCCAAAATTTATAAAACAAACACGACGATGGCATAGGCGATGTAATAAAGAGTAATTGAAGGGTCATGACCAGTCATTAAATTGGTTCAGCCATGAGCAGAATTTCATGTAGTTAAAATACGTTATAATATATAGAACATATCCTATGATAGTAAGTCTTTGAATAATTCGTGTCCAATTAACCTAGCTTATAATTTATTAGCATAAACCTTATTTTGTAAAATGAAAAATCTCTAAAATAGATGTACTGTTAAAAAGTGGTATATCATACATTCAAATGAATTTATACTTGCCATAAAATGTAACGCAACTCATCTGTATTTTATATTCTTATTTAAGAGCTATATTACTTCTAGAATAACTGAAGTTCTTTTGACAAAAATATATATTCAGAATTAAGAGCTCAAGCAGAAATCAAAAGAGTTGTAGAATATAAAAATTAGCAAACATACATAAACATTCTTAACAAATACATTTTAATTTTCAATGATTTAATAAGGAATATATTATTAATTTCTGACAAAAGAAGGACTTTACTCTATTTTCCTTCTTATATAAATGAAGGTACTCTATGAAATATCCAATTCATTGTTGTTTATGGCTCGCGATTATATAGGAGAAATTGGTATATAAATAAGTACTGATATTTGAAAGAATTAATTTTAAGCGGAAAGAATAACTAGAAATGTGTATACTATTAAAAATAAGGTTCCCTGACACCTAAGGTAAATAACGGTGTTCCACAACTTCATATTCAGTTAATTGTATTTGATATTGAAACGAAATACCAGAGCTTACGTTGAAGACTACGTCACAATCGACTAGGCTATATCGATTTCTTCAAAGGAGGCACGAGTAAATATGGCGGCTATCAGCTTTTCGTTATACTTTTTACCATGTCAATACCGTTAGCAGGTGCATTAAAAAGAAGTGGAGGAGTTTCTGAAGCAATTTCTCGTCAGTTAAAGTCTGTGACACTTAAACCGGTGAAAAGAGTTAGTTTTAAATTCGACCCGTTCCACGAAAGAGTTGTTGAAACAAGGTAATTCTATGAAACCTCAAGATTATTTTAGGCCTTTCTCATAAATTTTACCCATACTTACGGACTTGTCCAAAAGTTTTTCCAACCATAGATGCAGAGTCCCTTTGCATATGTACCATGTCTTGATATGGAACGGCCATTTCTTATCCTGAAAAGTTGCCAAATTACATATTTTATTCATTTTCAGATATTTTATGCACTACATTACTGCTCCAAAAGTATTGAAGACCAATTTGACTTGTTCATTTAAAACTGAAATTCAGTGTGATAGGACAGATCCTTCTATAACATTTAAACTAGGTAAGTTAAGAGAGCCATTTTTCCAGTGACTTACTAATTTACTAATATCAAAGGACTGAACTACTGTTCCATTGTAAAATTCCGTAAGTTGAAAACTATTGCAAATATACTCATATTTACCAAAATGATTTCTTTAGATTGATAACTTTAGTTGAAAAATTGTTTCTCTCCCTGTAGGATGGTGTCTTAGACGAAGTTGAATTGAAATAGATACTTTCTTAAGCAATTGAGAATTATAATTTTTGTCATTGGTAAAAATTAGGAAACAACATGTTAATTGAATAAAACAAATGCCTAACAATAACTATCGGTAGTAATAGTACAGTTTCTAATTCAAAACCATCTTTAATTATATTAGCATTACAAACAAGAGAGGAGCTAGTTAATTAGTAAGATGAGTTTTACACACAAGATAGGTATATTGTGGAAGGTTCTTAGTTCAAAATCTTTGGCAAAAAGATGAATAATCTGAATAAAGAACAAAGTTCCCCTTAGGCAAGATGTATGTGATTAGTCTTATTTGGAATATTTAGGAAATTCCTAGTCATCCGATTCGTCAGAACTATCTAACATTTTCAAAATTACTGGAACTTCCTAAATTAAGGTAACTATCAGATGAGGATGGGAGGAAATCAGTAAGGCTCTGAGAAGTTTGAAATTTTATGTTATCAAAAAGGTATTGACGTGAAAAATAACAGAGTTAAAAAAACATTATTTTATTTCACAAGTGACACAATTTTTATTTTGAAAATCCTTTGATAGTCATTTTGTTTTTGGAATAAAAATATCCCAATAGCTTGATTAGTTAAGAGCTAATGCACTACTGAGTGTCCACAGAAAGAACCAACTAAGATTCTTAGGGAGATTATACCAACGGACACTTAGATAGTTAAAATGTCAACCCAAGATGAGCGACTCTACCTGATTTATTAAATAATAATAATGAAAGTAATGTGCATATCACATGGAATCCTTGTACTCCTATTAAATTAAATATACAAAATGTCTTTCTGCATTTCATTTGAAAGTAATATAGAATATCTCAGTCCCAAAGTATCGGATCTAAAAATGTCATGCATAATTTCTAAATATTTTTATGATATACAAATAACACCCTATACACTTGAAGCAAGTCAAAATGGATAATTCTATGGAAACCTCAAAACTGAGATTTTTGTTACTTTGTACATGGGAGTAAAAAGTGTATAATACATTCTAATAACAAGAAGGAAAAATTTCCAGCTAGTAGATAGAAATTATTAGTACCAAGTCTCATAATTAATACTATTCGTCACTGTTAATATTCACTAAACAGACGATAAATAACTTCTGGGCAATCTTGACATGAATATCAATTATTCTGAAAAATTGAAAAGAAAGCTTCAATTCCTAAGAAATAAAAAAACATCTGATTTTGGCTCTACCAGACTTTATTGTACTATTGAATTTAAAAAAAAAAAGTTTAGGTTTACAATTCATTTAAAATATTTCTTTTGAATGTAATATATGACAACTCAATTGCAACCCACTGGATCGACAAATGTGAACATAAGTTGTATAGATATTTTAATGATAAACAAAAGAGGACCTATACAAATGTTTTGTATCTTTAATGTTTAGAGAGATATTTGAAATTATATATTTTCGTTCAATCTAAACCTCCCGTCCTCCTAATTAAATTTTGATCAAAAGAGGAGATTCTCAAAACTAGTCGTTCCAACAAATCTGAAACATGAAATTTAAACATTCTAAGCCTGGCCATTTTTGAGTTATGTGCTTGTACGTATGTACAGATCAGTACTATTCAAAATGGGTTTAGGAAGGATGAAAATAGATAATTTCATTGAAATCTGAAAACTAAACATTTTTCCAATTATAGTACTTCCTTTACTTCATACAAAGAAGTATAAAAACATTGGAAATATATATATATATATATATATATATATATATATATATATATATATATATATATATATATATATTATTAAAAAGTCTAAATAGTGATTATTAAATTATACAATTGAAGTTGTTTCCACTAATTCTTATTATATTATTTTAATAATTTATGTATTCAATAAATGTGTTTCACCGGCTAAGATAAAGCAAAATTAGGACAACTTAGTCCGTCATGATCAAAAATCAATGTATTTGCTATATAGTTACTAAAAGCATATTATAATTTAAGCAGACCATTATCTTTTTCCAGCATCAGTTAATGCAGCAGCTATTATTAAAATGAAGGGAGAGAAATACTCTTTATAAACATGAGGTTTAATGAATTTACATAATAATCAACCATATCACTTAGTTGATTGTTAGTCTCACGATAGTTAACAGGCTCAAATGGAACAATATTCTGGTATAATTATATGATTCCTTAAAATGGAATATACTTATTCTGGTTGATATATTTCTTTGGAAAACATTTGATAGTTGCCCTCATAGTTTCTTGATATGAACAGAAATTTTAAGACATAAAGGAAGTTGTTGAAATAACAAAGTGAAAAAATATCCTGTAGTTTTCAAACAAAACCACTGATTTCTTATAAGAATTCTAAAAATTATAAATGTTTAATAGTTTTGAACAAGCTACTGCGTATTTTTTTAAATTTAATTATTAAAATAAAATGAATTCTTTAAAATAATTCTTAAATAAAGTTGAATATTTGATCATTTTTAGGGACTTATTTGTCAATCTTTAGTTAATAAGACTAAATTTCAGATTTATGTTAAATTATTCCTGGGGAGCTTCTGAGGTCGGTTTATATCATACTGAGTAGAGAAGTTACCTACCCACATATGAGTAACAACCTTGGCTGTCATTTGTTTCGCTAATTGCTCTCACTGAATGAAGTAGTTAAAAGACATTTACAGTTTAATTTTACCGTAGCCTGTGTTTAGTCTGTAAAAATTGATGAGACTCTAATACTGTAACTTTAACCTTTTTACGGCATTAAATTAGTGTTATAGAAGGATTCTTATAGAATTTTGTTTTAAGTAAAATGGACTTCTGGTCTCCTGAAAATAATTTTGAATAGTAAACAGGTAAAGACTTTAGAAAATCACTAACATTACACGCTATATATTAACACAATAACACTTTAATGTTATTAAATAATGCCATTCAGTTAATTCAAAAAATGTAATAATATAAATCTAATTATTCTCTATATCACTATTTGTTGTCTACATTAATTTATATTTCAGTTAATGGAGAAGAAATAGTATTCAAGAGTGCTAACTTGACTGCACTTGAAATGTGCAAACTTTTTAACAAGCACATATCAGTACTTGCTCCGGAAGAAACAGTTGTTGCTGCACCTATTACTGCAAAGGCTTCAAAGAAAGTGACACCAGTAAAGAAAAAATAATTGAAAATGGTAAATCACAAAGAAGGATATAATGTAAAACTCATTAACACACTGTACAATCAAATACCAGCTTTTACTGATGTCTTTGACGAAGAGTCATTTTATACTTTTGTTCTTTGTTTTGTAACAGGTACTATTGTTTTGGTGTTTATTATATCAAGATTTGTTACTTTAAGGCCTGTTGATTGGTAATGTTCACATTATGTTAACAGCTCAACTAATTGAGAAAAAAACTATATTAATGTTATTTGAATAGTAATTATTTAAAATCTCTTTTCAGTTCATTATTTAAGTTATATAGAGATTTTTTCCCCGTCTAGTCATTAATGTTTTTTAAGGTGTGTTAAAATTGTCATGGATATGTATTTTGTAAGAAGCTAAACTTGTCACATATTGATGAACATTTAAATTTAGTTGTGTATTAAGTAGACACTAGCATTCTTTTTATTAAAATACCTATGAAGTTTGTTCATTTTTCAAATAGTTTATTCCAAATACAATTTTTTAACAAATAAACTATTCTTTTGAACTACTGAGTTTTATTTAAATCCTTTTTTGTTATGAAAGTACAGCAATCCTGAAGTAGTTTTTGTCTGGGAAACATCATTTAATAATTATATGATAAGTGACAATATAAAAGAAATTCATGATGAAAAATGAAACGTATACTATTCCAGAAAAGCGTAATTTGTGCTAAATCAAATGAAAGATTAAAGAAGTGCATACTGCGTATCAGTGCCTTGACAAAACATTGAGTTGCCGCGACCTACGTCACTGGAAATTCAAGGTCAAACATTGGGCAGGCTATTCCCTTTAACTCAGCTTAAGAGTCGATAGTTGATTTAAGTAGTTGGCTTACCTTGCATTTCCAGCATTCACTCCGTGAATATTAATAAGCAAACTGGTGTATAATATGACGAAGGAGAGTCTCTGTCCTGAGATGTGAACGGAGAGAGTAGGGAGTAAAATCGATAACACTAATAGTCTCCATTCTTGAGATCATTCAAGGGACTTCACTTGACAATCAGCCAGTATCACCACTCGCGTGCCCGATCCACACCTTAAAAACGTTTTCGATCAAAATTTTCAAAAAGTATAACTCCCACTCGATCTGATTGATGCGGGCAGCACTTTGTTTACAAACACGACTGCTGTCAATGGCGTCACGATTAGCTTGATATGGTTAGACGTCGCGATCACAAAACCTTATTCGACGGGTGAAATGCTTTCTTAGTGGAAGCACAGACCTATTTAGATTTTGAGAGTTGAGGTGTATTGAGTGTTGCTAGTGAAATCCCATTGGAGCCGCTATGTTTTGGGGGCGGAGCTTGTATGGGGTGCACGTGGGATCGTGACGTCAACAAACACATGTGTTTATTTACTGTGCCTCTGCACTCACCTAGCAAGTGCCTGCCTTTTAGTTTATTGGTTTTAGGGCTGTACCAAGCTAAACTTCACATTTTTAACTTGCCTTTCTCTTTTATGTAATAACCAAATTATATAACCGTAGGGGGTTTATGAATTGGGCGTCATCCATGTAGAGGCTTGGCTGCTGGAGAAGGTTCAAGGTCACTGTCTCCAGTGAAAGTGAACTTCAGGTCTAATAACAACCCTATGATTCACTCTATTATAAAATAAATGTATTTTTAGAATTAGCTGAAAAGGGCGATAAATAAATATATCCCACTAACTACTTGATGAATATGAAACAACCCACTACTTGAGTTGTCAATAAATATATACACTTCACTATGAAACATCTTTTTTTCATTCTGATTAGAACTTTTAAAATGAATATTACTTTAATGTTCATATAGTTTCTATACTTAATCTATAAATGATACTTATGGAGCTTTTAAACCGATTGGCATAAAAAGGGAGATAAAATAGTATTTAGATATGAATTTGAATTAAAAAAAAAAGCTAAATCCTGGTGGTTTAGGTAATTTTACTATTAGTTTCAACAATTTTCCTTTATATATTGCATTTAACTTACTGGTTAAAATGGTGGACAGATGAATTTATTTATGTTCCTTAATAATAGCGAATGTATCTAAACTTAAGGTCTTCCAATTCTGTTTCAAGATACAATTAAAATCTTAGAGTTAACAGCTGAATTCCAGGAGAAATATTTGAAAATTATATTTAAAGGTGATAATGGAGCCAACAGAGAAATACTACAATGAAATAAGCATTATATCAGTATAAACTGATATATATTATATATTGAATTTCAACAAAATTCACCTGCTGTGCTTTCTGTCCATTTAAGTGGAGTACTTCAATAGTCCACTTGAATTTAAGCATACTATTCATTTAGTATGTCGGTCTAAGTGTTCTGAGATTTATTATAAACAATGTTGAAAGTATTGTATAGGTTAAAATTCATTATAAGTTTTAGGATGTACAAGCATTAACAAATTGTTCACAAATATAATTACTGTTGTCTAATTTTTTTTTGTTTATTAATTCTTAATCATTTCAATTTTGTGAAATCTTAGTTTTATTTGTTCCTTCAAGTGACACATTAATTTTTTTTTTTTACTTTCTGTTGGTATTTTAATTTCCATTCAACTATGCCATATTAGCTAGCTAATCATAGTGGGTTATCTAAGGTCAATATATTAGTAGTGAAACCTTTTGTATTTCAATGTCGGAACATAACTGCAATCAATTTTTTTTTTCTGATGCTTTATTTATTCTTAGCTGTAATTATGTATGTTTACGTCTCTTTTGAAAAACAAAATTTGTCATGCTATTTATTTTAATTCAGCTAATTGGGGTGGGTCAACTTTTTATGGTAGGGAGTAAGTATATTTATTGTGTTTAATCACTAAAGAGAACCTAACTTGTGGCTCTAGTTTCCTAAGAACATTATATCTCATGCCACTGTATTCAATTGGAATATGTTAAATTATTTCAATTACTATTAGTTAGCCTGGAACAAAATAGAACATACTTCCATTCTAGTCCAAACCTTAGCTATTATCAAGGTGATAAATTTATTTAGTTATTCCTTGCTTAAAAGAAAATGTACAATAAATAAATTAAAAAAAAAAGCTCGCCATACCTTAAAAAGGCAGACTGTCACACAGCTTGTTGGGGGTGAAGTGCTCAGCTCAGCATGTAGCCTGTTACATGGACAGTGCAAAGGCCAAAATGAATCATTCAATCCTTTACTATAATTGAAACTATGACAGCAAATATTGTTGATAAGAAGTCTAAAATGAATCACATGAGACAAGTTATAGTCTCAATTTTGGCCTAGAGTTCATATCTGTTAACTTCTGAAATTCAGCATTCACTTATATATTTCTGTACGATTAATTCTAATGAATATTATTTTCTGAAAATCTACTAGATTATGTACCATATTCATATTCTATCTGAAAATTGTCAGTTCATTTTACAGATTTCCATAATACATAACTTGTTTTAAGCCACTTAATTCTAAATTAAATATGAAATGAATTTACTTACTTTATAGCTTTTCTAACAGAGAAAGAACTTATGGACAGGAAGTAAATACTTCACTGAGGTAAAACTAGGAGATGTCAGTTGCTCCTCAGCAGTCAATCACGTATTGTTATACATTTATGAATTACACTTTTTACATCATTGATAGTAACACCAAGAGGCCTTAAGACAAAGACAGGTCAGCCCCAAAGGCATTTTTTGAATGATATCAGTTTTATATTTACTTATTATACCTTTGAGGGAGGGTACCAGTTTTAAAATGTTAGATGAACGAACCCTAATCCGAACATCAGAGTGATAGTCAGCCTAGTCAACTTTTTGCATATTACCATGCATGGTTTCTAAAAGAAAATTGCCTTTACACAAGCTGTTTTTTTTTTTCCCACTCAACTTAATAAACGTTATGTAGTATAAACAAAAGTGACTATGATTATAGTCCATCAGAAATACCAGGGTCATTAAGTCAGATTAGGTTACAAATCAGAACAGTTGTATTGTATTCATTCAAGGCTTGTGCAATTGAGAAGTGTATTTTGTAAATTTAATTTAAAAATCAATAAAAATTGGAATAAAGAAATTGTGCATAGCAATTGCCATGCCATAAAAAAAGCTAGAAGTGTGGTAGCGATTCTAGTATTGTTAAATAGGTAATATTAGAGATGAAAATGAGCCAGTTTGGGAACAATATGATATTTTAATCAGCTAATCTTCAATCCAATACCATGATGAAAGTTGCTTGAACCTCACTTTTGCTGAAGAGAACAGACAAAATGGCTGTCACCAAACTAAATGTTAATAAAATAAAGCACTGGTCATTATTAAGCACTTCAAACCAATTTTAATAATTGAGAATTTTATTGTAATTAATGAAAACACTAATGTAATATGTTTCATTATTCTGTTCTTTAGATAGCAAATAATGAATAAACATAATAATAAACATATACATCATACATAAAAAACAAATATTAATTTAAACAAAATCATTCAGTCAATTCTAAATAGGGTTAAAGAAAAAATACACCACAGTTGAGCAAAAATAATATAAATACACAACAAAAAACTTGATTTTTACAAAACAATAATTTGATTAGTATATTTATTGTTAACTATTTAACAGGCTTAGCATATCATGCTTAAAACATTTATTATATAAGAGTAATACACATGAAATATGACTATAGTAATTTTTTAATCCAAATTCATATCTTCGTCTTCATTTTTTTTCTTATTTTTATCATCATTTTTATCTGATGAATCTCCTGAACTCTCTTGCTGAGAAATAGTTGCAGATTGAAGAGCTTTAACAAATTCTTCCATATTTCCAGAATTAGCAGCATTTACGGCTTCGGGGCCCATTTCAAATTGAGAAACAACTGGCCCCAATTGACCTGATTGTAGAGCAGTACTGAACATTGACAAGGCCTATATAAAAATAAATAAAAGCTTGTTAATATATTACTATAAAGTTTGGCACTATGTCACCATTATTTTATTGATAATAACAAACATAAACTAATTAATTCAGTTATCAAAATTTTCTGGTTACAAGCCTGAACATACATGTTTACCCATGAATTAATATACCTCTCTCGTATTTAAAGCTATACTACACATAAAAGAGAATAAACAATGCATTACAAACACAAATAATAACATTACTCCACTGCCTCTCAGATGAACATGATTCAGTTCACACTAGGAGTCACATAATACTTCAGTTTGTACTTCATAAAGATTTTGTTTCAGTCTTTCACTGTTTATTTTTTAGATATATTTAAATAATTTACTACTTGGACATATACAATCACCAAAATAATGGGACACTCTTTTCCCCACATCTTTTTGGATGTTTGCAGTTAACAGTCTAGATATTACTCATTCAAATAATTCTTCAATATGATCTAAGAACATCATACAATATGTGTTGTGTACTTCAGTGGAGAGGTAATAAGTCCTGAGCAATAACAATGGAGTGCCCTATATAGAACTCTGATTTTTAATGACCGTTCGGGGAGCTGTTATTAAATAAAATAATAATAATTATTCTTTACTTTATGTGACTAAGGATACCAATTTCATCATTTTTCGAGCTAGAGTGAGATTTGGGATTTATTAAGTGCATATCCATGTCTCATCCATGTAAGGAGTATTGAACCTATGCCTAAACACATGACTAACCTGGGTCCCATAAAATGGGAGAGACTCTGATCATCCTTTGCCAGGATCAAAACCTGATAGAATTATACTGGAATGCAATCTTTGTTTGGCTTTAAAGAGTAGCAATAGAGTAGTGGTTTTGTAAGAGTAATAGTGTATTTCAAAGTATCTGGATGGAATAGAACCTTCCTGAATGCTCTACAACAGCAGGCTGAGTTAAATGAAATAATTATGATAGAATATAATGGATTTTAAATTAATAAGATTTGTATAAGAGAAGTAAGGACAGATTTCATTATCAATACCATTTGGTCATTCTAAATTTTTAGCCTAAAAGCAAAATACCACACTGTACCTGCTGAAATTGAGGAGACTGAAGAGTTGACTTAAGCTGCTCTTGAGTGGGAGCATCACTCCCAGTAGATGGTAAGTGTCTCTGTAGTTCTTGCACAAATTCAGGATTATTTAGAACCGCCTGCAAGCTTTCACTGTTAACAGCAGCAGCTAAATCAACTAAAGAAGCAAAGATAATAAAATTAGTAAGGAGTTGATAAAATAAAATAAATTATTTTACTTTGACTGCTATACGATTAACGAGGTGGGTTATTTTTAAATTATCTAATTTCAATGCAAAATAAGTACAACTAAATGTTACCTTGTTGCTGAATAAAATAAAATAAATTATTTTACTTTGACTGCTATACGATTAACGAGGTGGGTTATTTTTAAATTATCTAATTTCAATGCAAAATATGTACAACTAAATGTTACCTTGTTGCTGAGAAGAAGCTTGTCCCTCAGGCTGAACACCTAAATTTGAAAGGTAACTCTGCAGCTGGCTCAGCATTATAGGATCAGGCTGAGTTGTTCCACTTGGTGTGCTTGTGACGGCTGATGCAGACGAGCCTGAGCCGTTAGATGATTCTAAAATTTAAATGGAAACATTTATATCAATTCTTTATAAAACATTAAATTTACTATATCTTAAATCTGGCTTACAGCATGCATTGTTACTGAACAAAATTAGGAGGCTGGCAGGCAGGTGGAGATGCATTTTCCAAAGCATGTTTAACCCTTTCTGTACGCAAAGCCACTATAGTGGCTCGAATCAAGCCACTATGGTAGCTTTGCACAAGGAAAGGGTTAAAAGGCTAATGAATGTCATTTCATAATACACTCAAGGCAGTGCTCTTAAATATGTCTGAAGATGAATTTTTTTTTTGTCAAATGCATTAACAATTTTAACAACCTCATTGTAAATATGTACCAAATGACTCTTCAAATTAAATTCATGATGATTTTATATCCGTGCAGAACATCCTTATTGAGGACAGATAATGCAGAAGAAGGGGCTCGGGTTAGCCGTGCGAGTTAGGGCGTTGGTCCTAATCTCGCTTGACAGACTTAAGACTGGTGGGTTCGAATCCCGCCCTGGGCAGTAGAAATTTATTTAATGACGGACTCATTAAATAAACTCCTTATTCCCACCCTGGCTAGAAAAGGATGGTAACCTGTAGATAACCCGTCCTGATTAGCCTAGTAGCATCAAATGGACTAAAAAAAAAAATAATGCAGAAGGGATTAAGTGTTGCTCGTAAATCTAATCTTTACCGGGCATGAAAGGCAGTTCTAAATAATTAATCATTAATATAATCAAAAATTAGTGACTAATGTGCTGAACTATATGAGGAAACCAAATTAACCTTATATGAATAAAATATGTGAAAAATAACTACTTACTCTTTGGAGCTTGGGGTGTTGTAAATGGTTTGGTAGTGCTAGCAGGTGATGAAGGAGTTTTTGGTGTTGCAATCATTGGGGTACTCATTGGAGTAGTAGTTGTATTAAGAGATGAAGACTTTGAACCACCTTGGCTGAAATAAGAGACTTAATAAAATATCAAGATCACCATTATCTATGCACAACTACAGTGTAAGCATTTGCACCCAAATAATTGAGATTTATCTCTAAAATAAATTTTATACATGGACTTAAACCTTAAATGTGGAATTTTATACATGGAGATTAACTTAAACCTTAAATGTGCTCAAAGAGTTTTGATTGAAATTTTATATTTGTGTGTCTACTATCCCAAGGTACAATATAGGATTTAATAAGATTTTTAGGTTTGAATTTACTTAACTGAATTTGAATTTTACAGCAGAGGGGGGGGGGCTGTTTACTAAAACCCTAAAAATAAAACATATATTCCTCAGTATCTTTATTGGTATCAAATAATTTACAAACAAAATTCTGTTTAGAATATTTTTTTTCAGTACTAGAGTTGTTGTAACGTTTGGTGGATTCAACCATTTTTATTTCTGATTGGCAAACAGCACTTACTTCAGTATAGTACTAAATAGAATACAACATTTTTTTTTTTTTTTTTTGGTATTCACATAAAAGGTCTATAAAAGATCCAGTTAACCATTTAGTCAGTGACGTGACACTTTAATTGGAAGAAGGTGTTAGTGACTATTAATTAGGTAAAATGATATTAAACTCCTGAAGAGGCTTCAAATGAAACAAATCATATAGATTTTATTGCCTATTTATTCTCAATTGAAACAATTAAGTTAAGCTATCTGTATATCTTAGGCATTTAGTTAGTCTGTTCTTTTAGCAGATTTCCCTTAAGGGAAATCAGCTATTGAGGTTGTACTCACGACGGAATTTTCGAAATTTTTCTTCAAATGTCCATCGATCCTACCTAGTAGATGACGAAAATGAGGTCCGTTCAAAACTGTATGTATGTATATATATATATATATATATAAATAAATATTTGTCTGTTACCGCTCTAGCGGTCGCAATTTTTGTTTGATCGTCACTAAACTCCATATTTAGTCGTTTTATGTAAAAAGAAAGATCAAGTTCGTTAATGGCTGAAATCGGATCAGTGGGAGGGGGAGTTTAGAGGGGAGGATATTCTAAAATTCGAAATATTTCCGTTACTATACGTCGGATTGAAAAATTGTATAGAATCAATCTTATTGCAAATTAAGTTTACTATAAATATTGTTATATATATTTATTCTTTATCTTGAATATTAACCGAGATATTTGCATTTTTATGAAATCGGGGCGGATAACGGATGAGAGTAAAACTTCACGTGGGAAATCTGCTTAGTTTACGCAGCCCCTGCGTGACGGACTATTTAATAAAAAGCCAACCACACAAGGAGTTTAGTAATTAGCGGTTTTACTAAGGTGTCTAGAACTCACAGAAAATATTCAAGTTTCATCTTTCAAATCATATAAATCTCTATAATCCGATACCACACCAAAATACAACATCACTATCTTGAAATTTTGAACTCTGTAGAAACAACTAACAGGTTGTAAAACAAAACCAGATTACACTGTAAGCATGTTGACAGTACAATTACTAATCTACAGTACAGTACAGTACTATATAAATAAAATCTATTAAGTGCTTATGAAAAAAGAACAAACTATAACAACAGCAAAACCAAATAATGGACTAATGAGGCCAACAAAAAATTATTTAAAAGTAATAGAATATATTTTATATGAAACTCCATCAATAAAATAAGAATCCGAGCTCCAAACAAAAAGATTATAATGATTCAACAACATGTTTACATATATACAAAGTAATATATTTACTTTCACACCCCACTTTGGTTTTGGCAGAGATTTGAAGAAGTTTTGTCATAAGAACAATCTCAATAGCTACTTTGCCTAAAGAAAACTCACTAAAATGCTTGAAAATCATAGAGCCAAAGTTTTTGTAAATTTAATTTACAACAAGATTGATTATATAACATTTTTCGAAAAACAGAAAGATTTCAATTTTTTCGATTGAACCATTCTTCAAAAAAGAATATAAACCAACAAAATGAAAATATTCTTAAACTAATAACTGGTAATCCCAACTGGTTTCCAGAATCAATTGAATATCCTTAAATTTTATAAATCGTAATACTGAAATTACTTATAGTAAATGAGCTTACTTCATTGTTCCGAGAAGGCTAGACAGCCCACCTATTTGCCCAACACCTCCAAACAACTGCATCAACTGCTGCTGTGACATGTTACTCAACAGATTCTGAAGGTCACCATCTAAAATCAATATCGGATCAAATGTTGTACAAGACACTTAAAACAAATTAATATGAAAGAATATTTAACCTGGTGTAGCGCCCCCACTTCTCTGAGAACCAAGAGCAGGAGGATTATTCAAGACTTCATTAACTTTTCTGCAATTCTCTTCATCTTTATCAGTCTTTGCTTCCTGTTGACGTAACGAAAATATGAATAAAACGGCAAATTTCAAGATCATAATAATTATATTTTGACTGGAAGGGAGAATTACACCATTTGGGAGTAGGTAATGAATACTTTTATGTTAGACATAACTTGCTCATGTAGTTAATGAACATTTACTGAGCGCTACTGGGCCCAAATTTAATAATCAGAACAAAAATTAAAAAAATAATTACTTTGGGTTTCATTTTTTTAAGAAAATTCATTTTTGTTTATAACGTAAGGATAGAATCAGTGTTGGGCTAAAACCATTCCGAATAATGAATAATATTTTCATTCATTATTTAATAGAATTATTAATTTGATTGAAAAAATTTCTTCAATAAAAATAATTTTGTTTATTGATTCAAATGTGGTTTTGTTCATCAGAATTTCTTCTTTCTAGCAGACATTAAATTAAGAAAATTAAATGTTTACAGTTTTCAATTATAAAAAGTTTAATTACTTTGAAATTGTTGGTTAATATTTTGTATAAAATGAATCTGGTGAAAAGGTTAATGATAAAAATTACTGGTCCATTGTTATTTTCATGAATTTTTCTAACCATCTTTACTGGCACCGAATGCAAACTAAGAATGGGGAGGATACAAATTGTTTTATTGTTGAGATCTTATTGAAAATTCAAATGTTGTAAAAAGGTTCATTAATAGCAATGAAAATGCATTAACTATAACTATATGTTACACAGATCCATAAACTGATAGCAGTTATCACACATTAATATTCACATAACTCTTTTATTGGAATATAATACCGGTGTATATGGGTATGGTTAATTCAAAAATAAAAGATCCTGTTCATCTGTCAGGAAAAATGATCACAAAGGATAACATATTTAACAAGCCACTGTGTGTAATTAGGAAGTTACTGAAATAAAATTAATGTAGAAAGGAACAATTATAAAAAGCTATTTTCATTGGAATTAACATTATATTCAGACATATTTATTAAATATGGAAAAACTTAAAACTACGAAATCTTGTACAATAGTTTATTAATTCTTAAACACTCATTTCATGACAAAATGGTTTTAGAATCTTAACAATTTCATATTTATCAATCACATTTATTTAATAAAACACTGATCTACAATAAAAAAGTCCGTCACGCAGGGGCTGCGTAAACTAAGCAGATTTCCCACGTGAAGTTTTACAATAGAGAAATCTGCCTAATGACAACTGTAGTAGTAAGAAACCTCTAAACCTAAAACATTATTTAGGGCGTAATAACCCAGTAGTTTCTAGCCCCAAAAAACAGTTAACCTAACCTCTAAACCTATTCACGAGGGACGAATAGTTACGAAAACGGCCACCAGAGGTCACGGCGGAAAGTGCGAACATAGCCACTACTGCCGAGCACGTGCAGAATACAAATGCAAATATCTCAGTTAATACTCAAGATAGAGAATAAATGTATAGAACAATATTTATAGTAAATTTAATTTGCAATAAGATTGATTCTGTAAAATTTTTCGATCCGACGTATAGTAAAGAGGATATTTCGAATTTTCGAAAATCCTCCCCTCTAAACCCCCCCTCCCACTGGTCCGATTTCAGCCGTTAACGAACTTGATCTTTCTTTTTACATAAAACGACTAAATATCGAGTTTGGTAACGATCAAACAAAAATTGCGACCGCTAGAGCGGTAACAGACAAATATATATATATATATATATATATATATATATATATATATATATATATATATATATATACAGTTTTGAACGGACCTCATTTTCGTCATCTCCTGGGTAGGATCGATGGACATTTGAAGAAAAATTTCGAAAATTCCGTCATGAGTACAACCTCAATAGCTGATTTCCCTTAAGGGAAATCTGCTAAAAATGTGTAATATTTGGAAAAATAACTTTCAAATTGACATCTGTCGAATCAAATAAGATTTCCTATCAATAGCAACACCTGTCACACTTAATCAAAATAATGCCTATTTTGGTGACACAATTATAACATTCAATTCAACTCAAAATTCAAATCAATTTATGACTCAAAATATTTCCTTGATTTAACAGGAAATATTTTTTATCAGACTCAAGTGTTGTTTTTCTGGTTCGAGACTGATAGCCATTTTTGTGACAAGGCAATTTACCCGCTTTGAGATTGAGTTCTAGTGGCAAGTAGTTCAATTAGAGATTTCACGGCCCATTATATGCTAGGCATCGTTCCGAGCTATCATGACTATAGGTCAGTAAAGTAAAAATTAATGAAAACTTATTTTTTAAATATAAATCAAAAATTCAAAATACCACCATTATTTGTGACGGGACAAAAAAATGTTACATAACCAATCTAGGTGTGAAATAATTTTACTAATGCTTTGGTTCTGTGCACTTTTTTTCACAACACTAACGGTTAACAAGATACGGATGTTTTTAGAGTTGTTTTTTTTTTTTTTTAAGAAAAAAGAACTATTGAGGTTCCCCATACAACAAATAGGTACTTTTAAATTTTAATGATCTAGTAATTTTTATTCAAAAGTATTTAATATTTATGAATAAGGTTAGGTCAATTCCACTAGCATAGACTTATTAAGAACATTTTCACAGAATTTGAAAACCTTTACTCTTTCTACGAGCCTATGTGGGTGTCCCCATATATTGAAAGCATTATTTACTGTAGTGATCAATGCTGTATTTTCTTAAGTGGACCAATATTTTAACCATAACAATATTATTTTATGTATCAACCTTTTATTAAAAAAAAAAAATTAACAACCTTCTGTATAAGGAGCTAATTGGTATAAATTCAAGTTTAAGATATTAAAAAATATACTTAGGAATTTCATTGCTAATGGCAATACACATTTTAAAACACCTCCAGCAAACTACATTTATTTATGTCGATAAAGAGTTAGGGTTGTATAACAGAGGGGATTGATAAATATTAAATGATAAATAAAATATTCAAGTCACAAATACAACATAAAAATAAGAGTTGCCGTCTTAAAATATTAACAACATAAGAAAAACATAAAAATATATGATTCATCTAAACAATTAAGCTTACCTGCACCCAGAAAAAAAACTTCCTGTTAGAAGACTTGAACTTCAGAATATACACTCTTCCAGTAGTGCATTGCGCTACTCTCTTAAACTCCACATCATCTGGGAAAATGATTAAATCCTGGAAAGAAGAAATACCAATTACATAAATGGGGAATGTGGAAAACTGGTGAAATCACCATCAGACATCAATACAGATGTATAATATTAGGTTTCCACTTACATCTTCAACAACGCCTGTAGTCCTGTCTTTCCAACAAAAATGCATGAGAGAGTCTTCAGATTGAAAAATGTACAAAAGACCTTTCCTTTTATCTGGGTGGACCATTTTACCCTTCATAGTCATTTTTCCAGCTTTGAATTCGACAAGATTCTTGCTCTGATTCCTCGAGGAAGAGTTTGCAAAAAGCGCAGTACCGCCAGGCATTTTGTCAATAAAATTAAATCCAACAAAATTAGTGATAAGCTTCACAAAACGATTTCCAACCAAGACGAATAGATGACTAGCTCCTTTCAGTACAACGATCCTAGACCAATGCCTTTATGAGACTTAATAGTAATGAATAGCTTCATGAATCATTTAAAGTACATACATTTCATAAAGAATTTAAACAAGACTTTTTTTTAACATAATAATTTTGTAGAATTTCCAATTACCAGACAGTTCAAATTTCCTATTATCAGAAAAAGTATACTTATATGGTGAACATTTTTAGCATTTAATTTAAAAGTGATAACTCTTTAAATAGTATCCCATATGTATTTTGCTCTATCCGCTGCCGAAATATTTTAAGAAAAGTAAATATGTTTCATAAGAATTATACCCTCCAATCAATATTTTTCCTTCTGGACGCCCTCCCCTCGTTTCAGAAGTAAACCTAAAAATTCAGGACTCAATTTCCATTAGATAAATTAAATTATTAATTACATCCACGTTTTGCTACTAAGACTAATTGAGACGAGTTATCCACAGGTTATCACCTTTTTCTAGCCAGGGTGAGACTATAGATTTTATATAATTACTGGACTAAAGAAATTATTTATTACCGAGAGGGTCCAGTGCACCCCCCCCCCTAGTGCCCTGAAGCCAATGGTCATACCAGTAACCAAAACAACAAAAAATAGCGCTCATATATATATATATATATATATATATATATATATATATATATATAACATGGCAACTTATGTACTTTCGTAGATCAATTTTCCTATTTTCAGCAGGTTTTCTTTGAAAAGAAGCTATTAAGGTTGCTTGCATGACAAAATTTCCCATATCCCTTCAAACCTGTGCGAATCACATCAAATGACTGGCCACCAGTTGAACATTACAATATGCATGTGTATATATAAATATATATATATATATATATATATATATATATATATATATATATATATATATATATATATATATATAAATTTCTGTTTCCTCCAGCGTTCGCGAATATCGATATATTCAAACCAAACTTCATATTTAAACTTGTTTTCCAGAAAAGAAGGATCGTATTCACATACTGACAGAATCGCCTTATGGTGAGGATAATTCAAGAAAGTACGAATACATAATTTTCTTAATACTTAAGTTACGGAAAAATGTATACATAAATAACAATTGCAGATCATAAATCGTTTTTAAAATTGATGTGACATTGCACATGGTACACATAATAGCAGAGATATTTTGATTTTTAACCCTCACCAAGCCTTCCATTGGGCGAGTCTGTCCGTTAATGAATTCGATCCTTCTTTTCTGGAAAAAATTTTAATTTGAAGTTTGGTTTGAATATATCGAAATTAATATTAATGGTTGAAATCGGTCTAGGGGATTTAGAGGAGAGGAATTTCGTAAAATCCAAATATCTTAGTTATTATACATCGGATCGAAGAAGCGTATAGAACCAGTGTTGTTGCAAATTAAATGTTCTTATTAACATTTTTCAGGTATCTTGATTATTAACAGATATATTTACATTTGTTAGTATTTGGCCTTCAGTAAATCCCCACTCATACTCATGTCATATTAACAATGAACTGTTATAGTATGAAACACTTCATTTGAAGCCTAAATTCCAAATATTGTTCTTATTGAACTTTTACGTTTTGAGATAAATGTAAATACGTGAGGCACTTGGGAAATCTGCTTAGGTTTTTATACTTTTAATAACTTTAACTCCGAAGTCATCAATAAATGGCATATCTCCTGGCGGGTTGTTCTACCAGTATATAAAATACTATTGTTATACACGACAGCAGATCAAATCATTACTGGCAAGTTCGGCATGATGGCACCATCCTCAACCCTGTCATTAATTGTACTGGGCAACTATTGAAATCAGCTATTGAGGTTCATGAAATGTTTGATGCCTTCAAAAGGCCTCCCCCTCTTTCCCAATGCCCAATTTCTTACCTTGAAATATATTTCTGAATAAATCATTTTAAGATATACCCATGACATTTCTCCTACCTTTGTCTCCATGCTTGTTAATGTGATACTTACCTCATTATTATTGAATTTCTTTTGAGCCCAACTTGTTCTGATGATTATGTGTTAAATCCACATTTCCATTACACATAATCTGTGATATAACCTTCTGTGAAGTCTTTAACTTTGACTCCCATAAAGCAGTAAGTACACTCTAAAAGAATTCTTAGGAAACATCTTGGTCTCCAACTTATGTACTTGTTAATTAAAATACTCCTGTTGCTTTGGAAGGCTTGCTTAGCAAGAGCTATTCTTTTGTAAACTTCAAATCTATTATCATTGTCTTGAGTGATTATACTTCCTAGGTAACAAAAATTCACTTTTTCAAGTTTATTTTTCCAATTTAATATATGTATTTTCTTGGTTTTTTTCTCTACTACAAAAACATTTGTTTTATGACAATTTATTTTGAGTTTAAACTATTTTAGAAGCATTATATTCATTTCTATTGGTCCTTTGACACTGGTGCAATTTCATCTGCAAATATGATGATGATGATGGTTCTGTGACATCGATGAAATAATTGGTAAGATAGAAATGAATGAATGTTCATGACTTCCTGAGCACACTGGAACCACAACAAGTATAGTGTAGATAATGTAATATCAGCAGTGTCAAAGTTAGAAGAAAAAATATTGTGTGTGACATTAGTGAAGGCGGAATTTCAATCTTTCGATAAAACATTGAAATTAGAATCAAAGCAACTCTTATTTGATGATACTATTCATATGATTAGTGCGGTGATGAGGAGCAGGACAGAAACACTAAATCAGAACAAGAAACCTTGGAGCTTGGATGACGCTTCTGTTTGCTCGCTGTGAAACCTCGAGGAGCCAGATGTTTTTCACTTCCTTGAAGTCTGCCCTATCCTCACGGAATTCAGGAAAGATTCATTTGAGAAGAACACACTGATCGAAAACCAAGTCAGAAAAATATTAAATAGAGAGGATTATTCATTACTTTACGAGCATTAAAGTATAAATTTGATTATTTATAAAACTATATATTATAATATTATGCCATTCTATAAATGTCTATTTCATTGTTTGGTTTGTTACCATAAGTATTTCTTATTTTATTTAACATTCAATAGAATAAATTTACATTTATTTTCAATAAAGAAAAAACTTATCACTCAAGCTGATTTGCTAACCAAAGCTTCTGTAATTCCTTTATATTGTAAGAATTGTTAAATATGGAAACGAAAACAAAATTTACTCCATTCATTTATCTTACATCCTACGTAATATCCATTGAATGACAGAGGAATTTATCCTGGAGGCAATTACCAAAAGATCTTTTATTCAACAGTTAACAATTTCACTAATATTTTTCACTCTAAAAGCTTCCCCCAAACCTCGGTGTTGTTATAAGGGGATAAAATTCTCCTGCAAGTCCTGACATTACCAGTTAAAATTACAACTTCCAAAAACAAGAAAAAAAAAATCAACAGACTGCCACAATGGTATCAAAAGGTAAAGAGATTCTATCAATAAATTCAATTAGGCCTTAAATTAAATTATGTAATGGGTATTAAAAGTAAAATAAACCCTTAATAAAGCTAATTTTGTTTTGGGATAATGAAATAAAATTTTAGGTATTTATTATTTTATTATTATACATTTTATGTATTTATATATATAATATATTGTTTTTCTTTGTCTTAGCTTAATAAATTAACAGGTAGTGACATGACAGTACAAACTAAACAAAAATCTGCTATACAAAAATGATGACAACAGCATTTTAAAAATGATAAATATACACATATTTACACTTATACGTTCTTAATAAATACTCAAATGGGATATTTAATATTTAGGATCCTTGAGTCAAAATAATTAACGACAATGCTTTTTTTAATTTCAAATGGAACATGTTTTTCCTTAAAGTCAGTGGAATTGAAGGTGATTAATTATTATTAATGCATAATTAAATCTTAAAGGCAAAAAAAAATCACTGGTAAAAAAATGAGTACCATAATTACAAAATAGTAGCACTGTAAAACTAATATCACAACTCCTTAACATTTTACGTCTGTAAGGTCACTTTGTTAAATAGAAAAAAAAAGGAAAACAAAACTGATAAATGTTATTTCATACAACAAAAACAAATAAACTGAAGCATAAAAATAAAATAGATTCTGGTTGATAAAAAACAATTATTCAGGCAGGAGTAATGTATGGAAAACGTCTTTTATTAATGCATTAAAGTCATTGGATATCTGGTTGAGGAGGGGGAAAAATTTATGACGTATGGCGTTACATACTTTCACCCAAATAATTGTATTTACCAAATGTCTGAATAATTTACTTAATGTTAACAAATCACAGATAAGAAATTAAAGTTTGTGTATATACAAACTTAATTAAAATTAAGCCGATAAAGTCATAAATGTTGATTAGTATTTAATAAATTAATTCTTAAAATATTCAAAATCGTTTTTCATGATGAACACATCAATGTTAAGTAATTTCAAAATCAACCTCAATAAAAACCAAGTAACTTTTCAAACTCTAAAAGTTCTATTTTATTACCTCATTAAGAAACCGAAACCAAACTTAAATTTGAGACAGATTATTAGTTATAATAGGATGTGAAACATGTTCATTTGAATAATAATCTGTGTAGAAATGAGTTAAGCATTTATACTTAGTCAACATTAACAACAATAAGTTTTGTTTTGAAATTAAAAATGTTACAAGGTTTTGATTATAAGTCAATCACGTCTACCAGTACTTTCTACCAGTAACTTATAATAAAAAATTGTTCATCATCTCGACGTACAATAATATTTGTTTCAGACACATAGAAAGTAGAACACATATCATCTCGGAATGGTGTATTAATTTTTTTACCTGTTTCCCTGTCCCACACTGACACACCTCTTTCATCGAGGATAACCAAGTATTTATTCCAAATAGGCCGGAACTTCATAACCCCACGAGATACAGGAAATACTTTTACTACATCATTCAATAAACCATGAATTTTGATTTCATCACGAGAATGAAAAATTATAAGGTCGTCTGTAAGAACTATACGCAAATGTTTAGATGTATAAAATTCACTGACTTCTTCTGTGGGTTGTGGAGAAGCAAGATGGTCCCAGACCTGAAGGATAGATATAGGAGTATCTCTGCTCTCAGGACTTAGTTTGACACAAACAAATCGTCGTGACAGGTACAATTCTACAGCTTCATTCGGGAGAGAAATGGGAGATTCCCAAGTGTCACGTCCAAAGTCATACTTCGCCACAAATGAATTAGAAGACATTTTATAAGCAAGGAATACTTTCTCATCAATCACTTCTAGGCAGCTGCAGTAGAGACTTTGATTTCCAAGAGCCCTATGCAGATCAACTTTCCTTATTAATATACCCTTATTGCAGTCGTAGAAAGTAAGCGAACATGGATTCAAATGATCTTGTATTAATAGAAATTTTTCTGACAATTTAACAGTCAATTGAGATTTCATACAATTGCTTTGCTGGGATTGGCTACAATTTCCCGACTCTAATTTTATTTGGAGAGTTTCTCGAAAAGATTTTTCGCTTCTTTTAAGACATATGACATGTCTCTGTTGAACGTACACAATAAATTCTCCTTTCCATAGGAATTTGTCCACTTTGCTCTCAGGACGAATAAGATTAATTGAGCAAAATTGTTGTAAGCTTCCACATACTTCCCAAATAACAAGCTGGCATGATTGATTTGACCAGCCTACTGACCAATTATCTTTTCTAATATTATCTTTAAGTTGCACAATGTATTTTTCACTAATATAAATTGGAGTGAACCTGACAGGAACTCTTGAAAAGTAACCAATCCTCCAGTTCCTTTTAATGTACTTATATCGATTAAAATGGGATCGCCAATGACACAATGGTCCAAGTGATGTTTCACTGGGGAATTGTTTTAGTGGGTTTTGAATCAAGCTGAAAGAGTCATCCAGGAATTTCTTTCCAACAAGGCCTTCTAAAGCACACATCTTTAGCCATATTTGATTTGAGTTGATGATGTCGTGCCATTTTAAACACACAAAACTACAGGCCTTCAAGTCTTTAGGAGTCAGATGAAGAAAGATTTGCTCTTGTACTTCTAGAGGGATGTCATCAAATGATGCCATTTTCCAGTGGCAACCTAGAACAAAAAAAAAAGTGATAAAAATAGTATTAAAATGTAGCACAAAAATATTACAGAACCAGATGAGCACCATCAATATTAAATGCACTTGGTTCATTATATATTATTATTATTATTCATTAACATTCTTTTTATGTTACTGAGGCTAATTGGTATGGGCTATTACAGGTTACCATCCTTCCTTTCTAGCCTAAGGATTAGTCCCTAAGTGGGAATAAGGATTTCATTTAATGAGCTCATCATTTAATAATTAGGAATTTGTATTTATACTTTATTTATTGTTATTATCAAAGCATCCTAAGCTATTAATTATCTATGTTTTTGAATCACTCATATTTCAATGTAAAGGAAACAATTTTGAAGAAAAATGTTAATGCCCAAAAATATCCATTATTTAACCACAATACATAAAACAGCTACAATATTATTATTATTATTTATTAACATGCACTTTTTGCTACTATGACTAAATAAATATAAGTATTGGACAGCTACAATAAATAAAAATTTTGGAATAAATCAAAGTAAAAACAATGAGCTCCAAAATTAGCACTCAGTGGAGGTGGAAGGTTCCAATTAAAGGACGTAAAGAGGTAAACTTTTTACTCCCTGACTAGCTCATCATCCAACAAGTTGTTTTACTGGTTTGTTATTTAACTTTTTCTTTTCTTCTGCAACCAAGTCATTGAAAGTTGCAGAAAGATTAGATTTTAGAGGCTTATTTTTATTATTTTGCAAAAAGAGGTTCAAATTGCAATTTAAAGATTAAACAATTAAAAGACCTTTTTTTTGGATTCAATTTTATGCTAAACATACTTGGTTAAATGTAAGAAATTGAATTAAAATATTACAAAAGAAGAAATATTCAGTTTAATCCAACCAGTTGGCAATAAAAGCAAAACTTCTAATTTAACACTCGATGCAGGTGGTCCTTCTGGAATGACCTTGTGTTCTTTTTGCATGGGTCTTTGTAAAGGATCACTGTGATCCATATTCCAACAGTAGTGGAGGTAGCACTTCCATTACTAGACTTCTCATCAGGGCCCTCCCCTCAGTTCCTTCAAAGGGTGTTTTTCATTTTCAAGTTGACCGGCTAAAAGATTTTTAGTGAATTCCTGAAGATTCACTGGGACCTGAGGTATTATCAGAAAATGAAGCCAAGAGGGTCGAAAGTAGTGTACGAGATGAAACAAAAATGCCATATAACCGATGTTGTCGAAACTGTAACATTTAACAATTGTTGTTATATACACTTTTTTTTCAACAAAAATAAACAGGATATTTTTTTCAGCTCTCAGGCCTAAGCAAACCCCCACTCTTACTCTTCTCATAAAAGCAATAAGCCAATATACCATGAATGTCCTATTTCAAGCATAATATGGTGCACATATTTTAATTGGGCATAAGTCCTTCATCTCCCATATGCTTAAGTTCATTTCATCAATGAACATATTATGATCTAGTACTTTTCCATTTATATTTGATCAATCAATATTTATCAGTTTCATGTAGAATTAAAGATTATATTCATTAATTTTGAGAATATTATCAAGGTGAGTAAAATACAAAAACATGCGAATCTCCATTATAATGTGTTGGATTTAAAAATATTAATATTAACAAAGGAGTGTACTACTAATATTTTTAACATTTTTCTCTCATCTGGGCTATTTATACTTTTTTTTATTTTCAGTTTACACCCCTCCCCTTCCTACTCATCGGATTTTTACTTAAGCTTCACGATTTACTAAGCAACCCATGGTCAGCCTAAATTTAGAGTTGTGTTTACACAGGCATTTTATTATAGGAGAAACAGAATTGAATATGATATATCTGATGATGGGGAAAATGGTTATTTTTGGTTACATCATTGTGACTCACTTTTTTCTGTTGTAAATGGATTCCACAACTCCTAACTCCACTGAGAATACCTGAAAATATATATGATGGCTAGAGGTTTCTTACAAGATGTTGCCTTAGACTAACGACAGTGTAAAACCAAGAATATGTGAAAGTTTAACAGTTCCTTATCCCAGTGAATAGAGCAACCACTCATTAAATGTAAAATATTAATATGACTAGAAAAATGAAGAGATAAGATTCAAAATAACATTCACTTAGTGCTTCATGGTATAAAACGAAAACTGTTTTCTGAATATAGAAGTAGAAAATAATGAGAAAAATATCTCAAACCTCAAGTTATTACCTGCACAGTTTAATAAAACTTCTAATAAACATCACATGTCCTTTAATAAAGAATTATTTAAGACAGTAATCATTGGACTAACTGAAAAATATTCCCAATTTACTTTGTAGGAAGCATTATTTATTCACAAATAAATAAAAAATTACACAGAACAGGAGGAAAAGGTTAATGGCAATGATTTATTGGACAAACTCAATTCTCCTTGTTTACAGCCTTAACAGCTAAACAAATATTTGTACAAAAAGCAATCAATGTCTAATGTAACGCATCGAAAAGGACATCATTTTTTTCCTCACAAGATGGGAAGTCACATCACAGTTTTTTTCAAGAATAAAAATGATCAAAAACTATTTTCTAAAGTTAAAGTTATTCAAAAGAAGAAAAGCTCCAATCAATCACAAAGGTATAATTGTGCTTCATGACATCAATATATAAACTTTTGTACTATGATTTTAGAGAAGGACTATTCCATAACCTTTAAGAATTAAAGTTAAATTCTTTATGCAATTCAATTAAAAGAAAAAAAAATGTTGTTCAACAACCTATGAAGAGCCAAGGCTTGCCAGGTAGGTAGGTTGAATGGTAAGCTTGACACACTCTGTGAAAAATCTGTCCTGCTTTATTATTGGAAATTTCTCACTTACAATAATAAAACAGGAGAAAAGAAGGGCACAATTTAAAGCAAAAGTCAATCAGGTACCTGAACCTCTGGAGTGTAATATTTTTACAATATTTTGAATTAAAAGTCTTACAACCATGAAGTAGACTTTTTCCAGTGATTTAATATATAAACATTATTTTGTTCAATGTTTCGTCATGAGAAATTTCAGAAGTTTCTATTTGTTGGCAAATAAATATCAGCCAATTAATACATTGAAAAATACAGAGAAGTTAGAAGCTGTGCTGTACTAACAGAGAATCACTTTATTGTACAAATTTATATACAGTTTTTGGGGCTGCTCAATTACATTGAGGTGCTGAAGCACACAGCAACTTAAGTCAATCCCTAGGACAATAGTAAAACAATACATATTGTATTTAGTCAGCTCAATAACTAAAATAAACACAGTCAGCAACCTAAAAGGTGAATGTCACTAGATATAAATTAGAAACATCATTATTGTAATAACATGATTCGTTGATCTATAATAAGATCACTGGTCAAAGCAAAATTAAAATATATGGTGGGAAATAATCCCTAAAATATCAATAATGATACCCTCAACCAAGGTTTGCAGAACCTTCTTATCTATTCCCACCTCGTCAAAAAATGTCCGGGTACGTTTAGGGACCGTTCCTCGGGGACAGAACCACAAACCTATTACCAGAAAATCCCACTCCCCAAATGATTCCCTGAATTTTTCCAAGTAAAAAAATGGCAATAATTTATCTATTAGAGATACAGATGATTTGAATGGGGCCTTATTTGTTTACCATAATAAGATCTATATACTATGTTTGTTCTATGACATTTTCTGATCTAAAACACTGGAATGGAGTTATTGTATTTCAAGGATACAATTAGTCAAAGATACAATATATTATCTATGGAGTATAACAATACGTTTTGGATATTTAATTTAGTAAGGCTGTCATCAGTGGCATCCACATCAGAGTTTATATATCTGGAACACTGAAGGAATTAGTAGTCTCAAAAATATATGGATTGAAGTGGAAAGGTATAAATCTAATCTAAGCCTAATCTGTTAAAGATAAATTGAGTAGCTACCAAAAAACTTCAATTTTTTGGACTTATTTAAATTTTCCCAAACTGTTCTGTTTACTTCAAATATTGCAATCAAACAACAATAATAAATAAAGCTCTATGATTGTCAGAATTTTTAATTAAATTCAATTAGGTAAATTGTTTTCACTTTTCAGGCCATTCTGACATTTTTGCCCATCCATATTACCATGTCTCTTCAGTGATATGGTAAAATGATTCAGAGGATTTCAATGAATTTTTATATTAGAGAGTCAATTACCCCAAAATAGAACATAAACTAAATGAGAATTTGATTTGTCAACTGGGTATGGAGGTTAACTTTGATATGAAAATATATATATTTACGATTTAATTATTATTAGATTTATTGAAAACTTGAACAAAAATAACATCTAGATTAGAATATTTTTCAGTATTAAAAAGTTGTTTGATTTATGAATTTCAAAATGTAGATTTCCGACTTGTGGATGGCAAATAAAACTACAATGGTGTTATATGTTTGGCCGGAGCTGGCTTTTCATGGGCCGATGAGCTAAAGAGTTTCATTTTCACTAATACTAACAAGAGTGAAGGATTACTTATTTCAATACAACAGGTAGCACTGGTCTCTAAATACAAATCATCAATAATTCTCCATTTGCCATTTCATACTTCATGGGTATAAGAAAAAAATGCTTGGACAGATTTTGGCATAAGCAAGAAAAGGAAGGGTTTTAGTTAATCCAATCTTCATATTCCAAAAGGGTTTCGCATTATTTATCCAATGACAAGTAACAAAGCTAATATACTATGACAGCCAGACATTGTAGTAATAAAGGTCAATATATCATAATAAATTAATTTAAAAATATGCAACACTTTTGCCTTTATAAAATCTAGTGTCTCATTATTTTATTTTTCTTGAAAAAGGATTAACAGAATGCATAATAATTTGAAATTGGAAAAGGGTATGTCATATTACAATACATAGCAAAGTCATTTTGTTTATTTCTGGACATGAATAGATGTTTATATACACCACAAAAAATTATCTCATCAATATGAGTTTTACTTTTATCATCAAACATTTCTTATCAATATGGGTTTTACAGACATTATCTAACATAACAAGTCAGATTTTAATTTCTGACCAATAACCCAGCCTTTTTTGATTCTCCTAGGCATAGAATTAGATTTGGACAATCATTTTTATTCCAATGGCCATGTTGGTTCCGTGAGAGACGATTGAAGGTTATAGTTCTTTCTGATTCTATTGATAGATATAACTTTAAAATGAGGGATGAAAATGCATAATAGCAAGAAATGGAGATATCCCAAGGACTTAAAGAATAAAGAAAATAAACTCTACGACAGGTAAAGGATCAGATCATGTTAGAAATGTTTATAAAGAGTAAATAAGTTCTGTCTATAATCATAAAATCTCTTGTAGGTCAGCTTTTCCCAGAAGTTGATACTTCCTAATTTTTAAAAAAGGGTTTCTTGTAGACAATAAAATTCAAAATTCATGTTCTCTAATGCATGAATAAGCAAGGGGAAAAATGGTTGTATGTAAAACTGTAAGTAACTCCCAAGTATAACTTGAGAATACTGGCCCATTCCCTACATTCCTAATCAGCTTCATGATAACTGCATCCGGTTTCCAAGAGAGAAGACTGACCTTGAATGGTCTATATTTTTGTTATTTATTTATGCCCACTTCATGCTACTGTGCTAATTGGGATGGGTTACCTATAGGTTACCACCCTTTTCTAGTCAGAGTGGGACTAAGGATTTTATTTAATAAGTTCATCACTAAAGACATTCCTATTGCCTAGGTGGGAATTGAAATCGCCACTCTAGGTTTACCATGTCAGATTAAGACCAATTCCTTAACTCACACCCCCAAAAAAAGGATTTTAGATTGGAGGGTCTGATATTGACAGGGATTGGAAGACTTTGTACTGCCCCACACTTCAATTCTGTATGTTCATGTTGGTTGTAATACAGTAAATTCATCTAGAGAGTGGTTGTCAATAAGTCTTTTAAATAGTTTGTAACATCTGTTAGTAATATTTCTCTTACTTATGATTATTTAGATATATGAGTATTCTAGGAAAGGTTCTTATAAAGGATGAAGCCAATTTTATTTGGGTATTAGTAGGGAAACAGGGGAGGGACAGGGGACAAAGGTCGGAATTTACTTTGAGTCTTTATTTTACAAACTACGTTTCTAGTAGATCTAGATGCTCTTGGAGAATAAAAGACAAAAGGTTATCAGGGCTGGATGACAGGATCTCTGAATTGTCTGCAAAGACTGAGGGTTGTGACAGATGGCTCAAAACAAAGTTTCCTTCAATTCGTTCCAAAACGTGTGCAGAATTTGGCAGAGCTGTTGGATAAAAACGCCTCGATATCCATTGAGATGATTTAAAAAAGGAAATCTTAAGTCCATTTATTTTATTTATAACAGTATTTCATACCTGAACACACTTTTAAATTGTTCTGCAAATACATTTACTATGTCATATTTATATAACCCAGGGCTGGCATTTCTTGAGTAATCGAACCAAATGACAAATATAAAAGAATTTTTTTATGATAGTAACTTTTGAGATAAACTATTTCTTTCCAGGCACATATTGGTAAGAGTAATAAAGCAATCGATTCTGCTGGTTGTTGCAGCTTATACCTAGCCCTCACTAGGCTTTATTACAATCACTACATAACAAATGGTTAAAAAAAACTTTGAGCCTTTCATTTTAAAACAAGAAATATTTTCAGATCGCCCATGGAATCACAAATTCATAACAAAACAAGAATAATTTTGGCAATTGGAAGATTTTTTGGGGTATTTCCAGTGAACAACATAACGGATATTGAAGCTCAGGAAGCTAGATTTTCATTCCTCTATTGTTATTCTTTGCTTCTTTGTATTATCTATGCTTTTACCACTAGTTATGCACTGGAAAACTTCACTATGAACTTTGAATCAGACGCAGGTAAGAAAATCATTTCACCATGAACATCTCAAAATGCATGTAATAAGAGAGAAAAATGACAACAGTGACTAAATAAAAATATTCTAGTTTAAAGAGAAAAAAAAAATTGAATTTTAGTCAAAGTTAATGTATTTATTGATAAATTCAAAAAAATAATTAAAAGGACCTTTGAAAATAATCACACAAATGAAAAATGTTTCAGAGGAAATTGAAAAAAATGCATCACCACTATTTTTCTATGCAACGAGTTCTGTTAGAATTTATTTATTAATAAAAGTGGCAAAAGCTTGGCCTAATATCATCAAGAGGTGGTCAAAATTTCAAAAAGATGTCAACTATGTAGGGGAAGTAAAAGTATATCAACATTCCATTGCTTTATTGGCTATTAGTAACACAGGTAAGTATAATGTTAGTTATTTCAAAACAATAATTTGATATGCGAAGAAACGTTTTATGGACCCACTAGAACTCGAATAAGAGTTTCTTGGGTATCTTGTCCAAGATTTAAGCAATTAAATTACAGGAACAAGTACTGGCTAGTACAACAACCTCTTTTCTCCTAAAATAAAAAAAAAAAGCTTAGCACATATTTAGAGAGTTGGGTTGGAGAGAAAAGTAGCATAGTTGGTCTAGATACTGAAGAGATGTGAGTTCAAATCATAGGAGAAATGAAAAAATCTTCCTCTCAAAATTCTGAAACTAATAGTTAATATTTGTGCATTCTGTCCATGAAATCAATAAAACATAGAACTTTAGTTCAAGATAAATGCCAGAGCCATATGGTTCTGCCCAATGAGGAAGGTAATATGATATAATGGTCACAACAAAAAATAAAATAAACATAGAAATAAAAAACTAAGAAAATGAAACTACAATTTAAATGGTTCTAAAGATTGTTGGATATTGGCTTATGTACCATTTTTATGTTCTCCCAATGAAATCTTCTTCGTTTGAAATATAAGAGCCAAAGGTGCCCAAAAATGTTAATATCAAAATAAACCCTTTTATTTTGATTGAGTGCTTTCATTTGCCAATACCCAAAAATCATTCATTAGTTATACGAATATGTATCTGTATGGATTTTTTTTTTTCTAAATTTATATGTGCATTTTATTTTTTGTTGTGACTATTACTAAAAATATTTTCATTAAATTTTATATTTTTCACAGCATATGTACCTTACATTAAAAAGTTTTAAATCTGCACTTGGTTTATTTCATAGTTCAACACCAGTCATCGGTGCATTGCATTAGTGGTAATGAACCCAGAAATGATTAACTGTAATGCCAGATAGGACTAAATTACTATAAAAAGGAAGTTAACATAATATATGGAAATATATGTTATGAATGAAACTTAAATGAATTTAAACATAAATAAACATTACTTCATAAAAAGAATCCACTGTGGAGGTGGCAGAAAGCCATAGAACATGAGAGGAGTTAAACTGTTGAGTCATGTATTGGGTTCCTGATGTGCATGTTGATAGACTCACCAACATAACTCCTTTGTCAATCCCTAGCTATATAAGATTTTTAACTTACAGATAATCCACTCCATTAACCAATGTAATATAAAATAGAGAAATTAAATAATAAACAAACTTAAAATTAAGGTAACTCCAAAGATTGAACCTCCATGCTTATTCTAAAATAAAAAAACAAATGAAAAACAGTGCTCTAGCACCTACTTCTTCTGTTGTTTCGTAAAGTTTATCATGTATTAATATGATAAGAAACAAGATGACCGTGATATTATTTATAAATGCGGATGAAAATGGAAAGAGTAAAACAATTTGTTCTTAACAAAACCATTTAAAATGAATAGCGTCATAAAATAGGTGCTCATAAACCACCCCTCACTAAATTGAACTCAAGTAAAGAATGGATATAAAATGGAGGCTTTTATGTCAGAAGGAGGAAAATAGCTTTAGCAATATAGCCAGCTGTAAAGTTAGATTTATGTCCCCCATCAGCCTTTCACAGTCCATATAATAAGAAAAACGTTTTCATTAAATGCGCTAACCTCTGAAAACATACAATTCACAATAAAATTCATTTTTCAATTAAATATATGGCAGAGGAGGTGGAACTGAGAAAATACATTCGATGATTACAGCATTATAAGGAATAATTGGAAAGATATTTTTGGTCTTAATAACAACAGTATTAAATTTATTAAAGTGAAGCATGCTTTTTAACTGCAGCAACAACAATAATGGAAACAAATTTGTGCTTCCCAATTCTGATTTAATTTTTAATAATCTTTAGGAAAATCATTTTTATTTACGGTATGATGATTAATAGTTATTTAGGTGAGAGCCTGGACTGGTCAGATGTTAGAATAACCTACCATATTGACTAACCTATCCTACACCGACCACTGTTGATAGACCAACTGCCTAGCCTTCTTTGTTCCTTTCTTAATTAGGGAATTTCTTAAGTAGAATAATATTTTGGAAAAATGGGATATACTGTTTGGAGTTAGGAAATTTGAGCCACTTAGGTGAAAAAAATATTTATTTCATATCGCAACATTGCTACCAACAGAATTTATTTATTAAGTCCCCCCCCCCACCCTGCCTTATGTAAATTCCTATTGCCTACACGGAAGTCAAAGTGGAGACTCAAGGTTCACCATGAGAATTAGGGCCAACTCCTTTACACGCATGGCTAACCTGAACCTCTGATAAGGAATAAATACTGACAGAAAATTATGAAATAAAAGGTGCTATATTTATTTGTGGCACACATTGTTAAACCATGTTTTGCTATTATGAAGCTTCTTCAGGAGTTTAGGTCCTTATAATAAGTTAACTAAAAGTATGCAGCACCATCTGCTCTGAGAGCCATGTCTCATATAAATTAAAATGATGTAGAAAATGAATTGTGGAACACAGGGACAATAATGGATATAAGTACACTAATGCCAAAAACAATACGAGTAGGAGATGAGCAGAGACAAATGGATCAGCCAACTGGTTGATGGGTACTAACTGATTACAAAGTGACACAATAATTTGTCAAATATTCAAATAAAATTTTCTTTAAACTACAATATATTAAATAAAGTAGGTGCAAAATCATATTATTGCTAAGTCCCACCTTCTGTATCCGAAAATCGAACTATATCCTTCATTGGGAAGAAAAAGGATGAGTATTTAACAGAAGGCCTGAAATGTACAATAATGACATAATGTTTTCTCTTTTATTTTTTTTATAAATATGCATATAAGAAAACTCGATACATTCATTTTTGACATATAATTATACGTAAATAAAATATGCACCTAAGACTTTAGATTGTGTGGTTGATCTAACATGGTATCCATTTTTAATCTTTTGTTGCCACTTATAAACACCCACTTTATGCTACTGATGCTATTTGGGTTAGGATACAGGCTTCATCCATTTTTCTGATGATGGAGGAAGGATTTCATTTAATGAATTCGTTACAAAATAAATTTCTATTGCGCATATGAGAAAATTAATCTAGATTTACCATGTGCATTAAGAACAACACCTAGCACAATTTTATGATTTCTTCTTTCATTTTTTGTTTGTAATCATTATCAACCCACAAAACCTTTTAATCCAACAGATCAGAAGCGAGAATTTGATTTAGTTTGAATCTCTTAACTTCTCACACAAACTACTAAAGAAAAGAGTTCCATAACATAGGGCCCAGCAAAACAATTTTATTCCAATTCCTGAAATCTAACATGCATTTTGTGAAGGAGAATGAATAGATAATAAAATGTAGTTATATGTATATCAGAGATTATACAACAATGATTACTAATTTATATAACAAACAATCTTTCAAAAATTCAAAAGCTCATGAAAATAAAGCAAGATTAATGTTTGAGAAGAACAAAACTCTATCTATATATCCGTAAGAGTTAAAACACACATTTTAGGGCATATATTTGAAATAATTTTAATTGTGTAAATAATATTTGTATAAAGAAGTTCACAAAAAACATAAAAAAGTGACATTTTAACTGTCAAATAAAAATGGACAGTCTTGGCACATTTAGGTGGACTTAAATCCTGTAGGCTTTTAATGCCGATAATTTCAAAAATACAAACAGAAATTGGCAAAGGATTCACTGAAAGAGGGAAGGATTAAAAAATTTAAAAGTTATTATGAGAAATCATATTACTTGCCTGATGACCACCTGTAATTCTGACAGCAAATTTAACACTTCAAAAACATAATAACATTCCTAGAGTAATAGATAAATAAGTATTCCGACAAACCCCAAAACACAACTTAATAAACAAACATCTGGTTAACAAATAATGGAAGACCCACTGTCGAGGAGGGGGGAGCAGTTCTGTCAACTAAATTTGATGCATAACTTAGTGATAAAAAGATGGTGTCAGACAGAGATAAATATAAACTCGATAAGAATTTCTATTACGTTACATAGTATTTAATAAATAATTTATTTATTGGATAACGTAATATTAATAGTGCTTAGGAGAATAAATAAGATAAGAATAAATTTATTATTCTAGGGCTTTAACAGCACCAGCCAAAAGCATTAATTTTTTTCTTCAATCTTAAATTAAAATATTTTTTAAGTTATTTAAATTTGAAATATTGCTATTGATTTTTTAAAAATAGAAACATATAACCAGATATCGATATTTAGAAAATCTTTGTACAGTACAACGAGGTATTTTTACAAAATTATATTAGGGCATTTCTTGAAATGATGAAAAATGTAGTGTTTTAATTCCAACACTCAATATGGCTAAATGGGATACTTTTCAGATGAGTGCATGTACTTAAACTATTCTTATAATAATCTTTTTTAAAAAATGACGACGATGATTTAAAGAGAAGGGGCTCTGAAGTGTAATACAGAATAGGTATTCATAAGACTGGCAGGCATTCCAACGAGTTGGGAGTAAAGGAATGAAAGCTGTTTCCAGACAATGCAAACTGTGCTGGCGCAGGCTGAAGGCGTTCTGAGTTCTTCTTCTTTTTTTTATCGTAGATCCAGTAACTAATGTATATCTGATTGCAAATACACAGGTACTACCTGCCAGAATTGTTCTGACAGTTCCCCTTCTACTGAACTCTCATGTTCCACTTCAAGGGGGTGTTGTGAGCGAGGACGGGTGTAATGGAGCATTTATTGTGGGTATCCGGCAACTGGTGGGTTGTGTGTTCTGAGTTGGCCTCACCCCTCCCCCCTCCCGGTCCAGCGAATACATACAAAATACCCCAAAAGAAAACTAAAGCCCGGTATTGGTTACACCTGGTTATACCATGAGCCCCTTATACTATATCAGCAATGTAATTTGAACGGAAAAGAATTGCCCCTCTCCATGCACT
This sequence comes from Riptortus pedestris, assembly GCA_019009955.1. Taxonomy (NCBI): domain Eukaryota; kingdom Metazoa; phylum Arthropoda; class Insecta; order Hemiptera; family Alydidae; genus Riptortus; species Riptortus pedestris. Next base: position 93,182,388 of record CM032231.1, on the reverse strand, counting down.
CCTGACTTATACCAAGGTACGTATAAGATAAGGTAGCGCCATTCGCGAGTAGCCAATCAGAATGCAGCAAGCCTCTACGTCACTGGGCTGAAAGATTCCTGGCGGACAAGCCGAAATACGATCAATATAAGCAGTTTTCTGATTAATTTGGCGAATAAAAAATTGTTAAAATGGTATATGTCTGTAAATGATACAAATTACTTTAGTTGAATATATTTTATTTCAAATAAACCATGTACAAATTAGATTCCATTAAAAATAAATACATAATAGTTCCTTAAAATTTATATATGCTGGGTTACATTTAAAAATCGTAATTTTTCTAGGTAATTAGCACAACAAAAAGTAAAACTTTACTATAATAAGATGAAATCTCCAAAACATGAAAACAGTAATGACTTCTATTATACAAACAAATAAAAGTTAATAAAATTGAGATTAACCAAGCAATAAACAATGATACCCAGTTAAAAATGACTAAATTATTTTAAACATCAGCTAGTCAATATAGGTACAAGATTTTTAAAGGTTATCATTGGCATGTAGTCCTCCTTGTAATAAAAAGATGCTTATATTTAGTCACTGGAATCCTTGGTTCCAGTAGCATCCTTGTGAAGAAAATGGCACAGATGTTGGAGCATATGCATTGAAACCGCACTGTCCCATAGAATAAATAACTGCGAAGGAAACATGTAATATCATTAATGAAGGAGCATGGGAAATAATCTCCTTTAGTGCTCTATAGGAAACAATACAAGAAAATTATTCTGTTTCTTACATTTTAAATCTTACCTTTTTAAAAGCTCCCATTCGCATGAAGTCTGTCTTGTCCAAAACAGTTGCTGCTGATATTTTTTGAGTGTATGCATTGAAACCGCACTGTCCCATAGAATAAATAACTGCGAAGGAAACATGTTATATCATTAATGATGGAGCATGGAAATATACTCCTATAGTGTCTATAGGAAACACTACAAGAAAATTATTCTTTTCTTACATTTTAAAAGCTCCCATTCGCATGAAGTCTGTCTTGTCCAAAACAGTTGCTGCTGATATTTTTTGAGTGTATGCTCTGAATTTGAGCTTTGGATAATATTGGATAACAAATCCTTTCCATTTCTTTTTTCACTGCATTTTTTCTTCTTTTTGCATTTTTATCTGGTAAATAACTGTTAGCAATTTAGTAACTCTCTTTTTTAAATTAAAGTTATTACTTTCTAAATTTTTTACTTGGATCAGCAAGGACTTTAATTGGGATTCATATTCAGCAATTTTTTCCTTTAAGAGAATACATCCATCACAATCAACTTCTTCTGTATTACATGAAAAATCACTTTTCAGCTTTTTGGGAGAAATCTTATTAATGTGACGCAGGGCACGTTGAGTTATTTCACGTTTTTTACTCCTACAGTCTCTAGATGTTTCACATTTTGAGTCAGAAGTAGAGCTAGTAGGTGTTTGTTTACTTACGGACGATACTGGTAAATTAAGATGCGGCACAGCTTCTTCTTTTAATATCAATCTATTAGGAACATAGCCTAACAATTCTGCTTGTAAATTCCTTTGGTAATCACTATCACTGAAATGTTCTGAACAAACCCGAGCAAAAGTAGGATTAAATTTCAAATCTCCTCGTCTACACAGAACTATCCACTGTTTCTTAATTTCTTCGTTTTTCGGGAACCGGTGATAAGATACAGACTTGCCTGTTCTCCTAGAGTTGTTGGAACATGTTGCCATAGCACACTCACTCATTTTGAAAAAAAAAATCACTTATAACCATGGAAAATAAAACAATTAACTAAAAACACAACGATGCTCACGATGTAAACAAAGCTGAGTTCAGCCCAGTGACGTCATGCGCCAAAGTCGCAAAAATTTTTGATCTGCGCACCTGCCGAATGGCACCCCCCTGACTTATACCTGGGTCTGATAGTGGGGAGATGCTAGTGTTGATTGGCTGAGAGGGGATCGGTCACTCAGCCAATAACAGGTTCTGTACACGGGTATGCTGCAATTCCAATTCTCTTTGAAGATATCTCGAGTCCTCCAGGCTTTGGGCGTTCACATGCACGTGAGTGCTAGGTAGAATTCTAGTAAAAAGTTTTACTGAAGAAGAGGGACATCCAAACATACTCATTTCCTAGAATAACCGATGGTCTGGATTGATGTGTAGGTTGCGCCCGAGCATTGATAGCTTTGGCTACTTTTATTAAAGGTATAAACCAATAGTTCAGAGCCCATCCAACTTTACAACAGCGTTAATCCTAATGAAGAGGAAGTCAAAACTTCCGTCAGGCTCTGGAAAGTTTTCCTTCTATGCATAATTTTATCTCTAGCTTCAATCTTAAACTTTGAAACACTATGCCTATCATCACAAGATAAAGACTTATTTTCCAAGTTTTTCTTTGCTGAATATTTAACTAGGCTTAGACCGCCTTGCAACAACCTAATAATTTATGTCTCGAGCTGCTGCAGATTTTGAATTTTTCTTCGCCCTGCATTACCTAAAGTAACTAAATGAACTTTTCTTTCAGGCTATGTAACAAAACTCTGGGTAACATATAGAATGAATATTTAGATCACCAACATCAGTAGTGTCATGGTTAAAAAATAGTAACAACCTTCACTATGGCATTAATAAAGGTTTTCTCAGTCACGGGGAGAAGAAAATTGGTTAAAAACGGGTTTAGAAAAGAAATTATAAAATTTAAAAATTGCTACCGTACTTAGCTGCAAAGAATGCAATAGTTTCAATTCTCCATTTTATACATGGCCAGATCAATCACTACCAATATTTAGGGTATCATATCAGGTCGAATTCCTTTAAGAGGTTGGATCAGATTGCCCACAGTGACAATTAGTTTGATTAGGAGTAGACATTAGTTATAACAATGAGCCTAAAGAGTACTTCAGCTTCTTTCTTCACTATCAAGACAGATGTAATAAGACTGAAGACTATGTGTGCTAGCATTAATGAAAAGCGATTGAAAGAAAGGATTAAACTCAAGAAATAGGTGATCTGAACTGAGCATCATTATCTTATTATACGGGGAAGGAGTGTCACGTATTTCGACCAAAGACAGAGCAAGTGACAGCTCAGAAAGAGGACAAAACTTTTAAAGTGGTACAGGTTACTTTTCTAAAAAGCTTCAACTTAGATATAAGTATGCAAAAATAACATGTCTGTTCCAATTTGACGGTCCAGGTATGCCATCTGATATGTGAAGACCCTTCCAACACTTCAGAAATCCTATCATTTTGAAAGAAAAGGGCACACAACTTCGCAGGTAACTGGCTATGGATATCAGACGATTCCATTCAAACCAGCTGGTGTTTTGTAGATTATTATGCTTCACACTCAATCGATTTCCAAACAAAGTACAGCCAAACTAATCATTTGGACATCATCTGAGTGTTGAGCAAAATTTTTAATATTACATCAGCTGACTTCAGTAGGCTCAGCTGATATCTATTGTCAGCTGTCTGAATAAGGTCTGTCATTTTTGATTTAGTACTGGCGCGGCTCTCTGAACGGAAGGTCGTTAGGTATATATTAAGTAGTTTAATCTCGTGAACAGGCTTCCGAGGAAGTGAAGAGCTGATTAATAAATATGTTGAGGAAGATAAGTGAGTGTATGCCAAGAAAACGTCTTTCTGCCGATCCATTTGTATTTGAATGAGATACAGTTATTGATAATACATTTTATCAATAATTATCGATGTCACTGGTATGAGGGGCAATGGCCTGTCATTTTTATTGAATGTTAGTCCGCCTTTTTGAGCTAAGGTTTTCTCTAGCTTGTCCTAGAAGGTCCAGTGTAAACTTCCTTCAAGAGTATATGTTATAATTTTGGGCTGTATGCAGAAATATTCGAAATCGTATTGTATTCAAATTTCTTTGAAACAGGAAGAAATTCTAGAGATGTTATATGTTTTTTGAGGTAGTGCACTTATGATTAAATTTTCCTCTAAGATTGTGTATTTAATAGATAAGTTTTATTGGGGTTCTATTTTTAAAGAGTGATATTATGAGTGTTGGTGGGATTTGGTCTGGTTGGGGAAATAGTTATAAACGTATTTAGATGCGTGTGAAGATTAAACATTTTACTGGAGTTTCTGAGTCCCTTAGTAAACTTTATAACTTCCTTGAATGTGACATTTTAAATAGTACTATATTAGTTTCATATTTTAGGCATATTATGAAAATATTGGTACATATTGTTTGTTGACTTATTTCTCAAAAACAGTCCTTCTTTATATTTGAATGCACCTCCTAAATGATATTTGATCATGTCTTTAGAGCGAGGTTTTATTTTTACTGTTTAGGCACTTATTTTTAGGAGAAACAACAATTTTGCCCAGCATAAATTTTTCCACGGGTTCTATTCCATAACTGGTAAAATCTGCTTAGATTGCGCAGCCCCTGCGAAACAGACTTTCATTTTTTTTTTTTTTTTTTTTACTTGAAGCTAATTTATCAATTTTTTTCAGTGGTTTATATTCTGAACTTATGGGTGCATACCTCGAATCATAAAGTCGACATCATGGAGGTATGGCATTTCTACTATTGATTAGTTTCTTTCGTATGCACTCTAAAAATTAAGCCTCTTTCTTGGTCTAGCAAAATTTCAATTCCCAACATGGAAATATTTGTTGTTAGAATAAAGAAGTGCTGAAGCGTTATAATTGAATAAATTGCCTTAAATAATATCTTTCTTCATTTTAGCAGATTTCCCTTAAGGGAAATCAGCTATTGAGGTCGTACTCATGACGCGAGTTTCGAAAAATTTCTTCAAATGTCCATCGATCCTACCCAGGAGATGACGAAAATGAGGTCCGTTCAAAATTATATATATATATATATATATATATATATATATATATATATATATATGTCTGTTAACGCTCTAGCGGTCGCAATTTTTGTTTGATCGTAACCAAACTCGGAATTTAATCGTTTCATGTAAAAAGGAAGATCAAGTTCGTTAATGGCTGAAATCGGACCAGTGGGAGGGGGGATTTTCGAAAATTCGAAATATCTCCATTACCATACGTCGGATCAAAAGTTTGTATAGAACCAATATTATTGCAAATTAAATTTACTATAAATATTGTTCTATACATTTATTCTGTATCTTTAATATTAACCGAGATATTTGTATTTGTATTGTGAGTGTGGTCGGCTATGTTCGGGAGTTTCCGCCGAGCGCACTAGCGCTAGTGTGGCCGTTTCACTAACTATTAGTCCTTGTGAGAATAGGTTATTACTAGGCAGATTTCTCTAATGTAAAACTTCACGTGGGAAATCTGCTTAGTTTACGCAGCCCCTGCGTGACGGACTTTTTTTTTTTATTTCAGGAAAGCCTAACAGAATATATCAAAACTTTTGCCATTAATTCACATCCATTTTTAGTAAAAGATTCTACTTATTCCCTATGGAAAGGTTTAGGAGTAGCTCTGATGCATGCTTCTGCCATATTCCTATCAACATTTGCAGACGTTTTAATCATGATGCTTTCGGAGGCACTCAAAACACATATCAACACGTTCAACTCTTGGCAATGCAATCATGAAGAAAGAATGGCAAGCTAATATAGTATTTTAATGGACTTGTGTGTTAGACCTTCACCAACAGAACGAATATCAACTTAATGAGGTTTCGTTTTTAGAATTTTAACTACAAATGGCTTGGCTTTAAAAGAGATTACCTGAAGATAACAAACTTCATAAAGATGATTGATAGTCATTTAAATAAATTAATAGCATTGAACATTGCAAGTAGCATGTATTTCCTGTGTATCACACCACCATTAGTCATAATGGAATGGAAGTAAGTATCAAAAAATTACAAAAACATGGGTATAAATTATATTCAGAATAAACTTTTACTACTAAAATCCCTGCAGCAGAAAGAGGTTGAATATCTATCTTCCAAGTTCTATGCATAGCCTAATGTTTTCGGATTTATAAATTTATCTTTCAAAATATTTACAATAAAATGAACAAAGTGATTATACTGGACAATGAGTCCGAAAATGGATTATAGCGAAGGGAAGATTACCGTATTTGTCAAATTCCTACTTTACAAGACCATTGAAAAGGCATCTTGTTAGGTACAGAATTTGACATATTACATAATTATTAACCAATCAATAGTAGTAAACTAAATCTAACCAATCAATATTCGACTAAATGACTTATAAGATCATGAGTCTCGGAACTAAATACACAGCTTCCATTAGATTTCCTATCTCTACTTATGTATTGTATAAGCAGTTTTCTTTTAGAAAAAGTAGCTGTTGTGTTTTGTCACATGACAAATTGCACAAAAAATCCTTCAAATCTTCGCGAATTGTAATAAATGAGAGCCAAGAACAATGTCAGTTTCATTTAACTGTAAAGAAAGGTTGAGCAAGTTCAATTTCAGAATCTGTTCTTTGGCGGTGGGGGTGATACAGAAATTGAAATATCTCGGTTATTATGTTGTGAGCCGGATCAAAAAATTTTATATAACCAATTTTCGACAACTCCAAATGTCTATAATTGGTCTATGTATTTGTTCTGCTACCGAACTAATTAATATTCTAAATACTGCATTTTTACCAGATTACCTTAATGAAGACCCAGCTACTTCCTTTGACTCCCTTCACCTCGACTGCCCGACCCTCTCTTTGTTACAGTCTCGCCGCGAGCGGCCAGGTGACAGATCATTCATTGAAAACATGACGCACATTAAATAATTAACTTTTTACAGGTTGCTCCAGAATAGAGAGGGATCTTTATTAAATGCAATATATTACTCATTATTATGCTTATATCTTCTTATGAGGATGTACTGTGTACTTTCAACTGCGTCTTCTGTCAACCAAGAATGGAAGGAAATCGTCTTGCCACTATATATTTGTCCATCAGAGCAATTTTCTATTGAGGTAAAATTTATTAGTTTCTTATAAAATCCCACCTTTGTCATGACCCTTGAGGAGGGGTGGGGGTGACCATGTCTATTAGAGACTTTGATTTATTCTCACACATGTCTAATCTATTTAGACACATGTACACACTCATAAAAAGTATCTCTACACAAAACTGTGTATCCTGGCACAAGGGTGCCTCCTTTGCAGGTAGTAGAAAAAACACATATACATGCAAAGTAAACTATCCAATTTAATACTTATGTATGTAAAAAAAATGTTTGCCAGATTTTCAGCAGTTAATTTCTCCGTTTTTTTTTTTTTTTTTTTTTTTTTTGAGAATTGTTGAACACCCCAAGTTTTCATTTTCAATGAGGTTTACCTCCACATAAATTTTAATTAGGAAATCCTAGAGCTTCTACATGGTAAGTCAGTGTGGATTTCCTCTTTGACATCTTGTAGAGTTAAATGAGAGGTTTCCTGGAGTGAGCCTTGAGGTGGAAGGCACTGATGAAATATTGGCTAGAAGGTGGTATGCATTGCTCTTTAAATTTTTTCACGGAGATGGTCTTTTTTATTTTTGAATTAAAACTTGCTCTTTGCAACTAATGTTAATAGGGGTGGGTACTGAACCCCACAGCTTTTCAGATTACCTCTATTCAGTAATTCAAAAGGCTCACCATTGACTGCTGACGGGCTAAAATTGTTGGAGGCATTGCAGACATTTAGGATACCTAGTAGGCTTATCAAATTGTCTAAAATTATACACGAGTTCATTACTAAATAAATTCCTATTGTCCAGGCAGGAATCGAAGTCGCCGCACTAGGTTTTTACCATGTGAGATTAAGGCCAACCTGAGCCCCTGTTAGCTGTAGAATTTGGACTAACAACTAGAAAAGCTGGAGAAACCTCAGATCTGGGGGAGAAATGACCTAAGAAAGATATTTGGAGTTTTGTGAGACAATGATGGTAAATCAGAAGCAAATCCAAACTTATGGAGTTGTGTGGTTAGTTTGATTTTATCTGGCCAATTAAAAAGTGCAGAGATTGTGTTGATTATAGCATGTTGGATGGAGCTCTGGAAAGATGTGTTGAATTTAAGGTAGAGTGAGGAGGATGTGGCTGGATGGTGTGAGGAAGGACTTGCAGTGGCATGGAGAAGGGGGAAAACAGTGGTAGACCACATGGAATATTTTATGTTGGTACCAGAGATCCAAATCCTGAAAGATCCCATGCACCTAATAGTTACCACCAATTCCTGAGTGGGATGAGACATTATTTAGTAAAGACGTCAACTAAAATGATACACAATATTTTCAAAATATATTTAATATTGCATAAAAGTCACCTTTGAAATAGGATATCTGCTTAAGTCCCAATTTTGTATTGTCTGGCATAGCCTTTATTAGTAAATGATATATCAATATGGTCTTGGACCAACTTTCTTTACATTTATTTTGCAGGCAGAAAGACTGCTAGAAGAATTTCATGCTGGATCAGTTGGTTTATCGGCTTTGAATACATTTCATGTTACAAGAGGTTTCATTTTTACAGTAAGTAATTTTCCTCTTTATAATTAAGTTATTACAAATAATAAATTAATTGAATTCCTCAAGGGGAAAAAAATATCTCAGTGATCTATTCAAGATGTCTCTCAAGCTTAATTTTTAGTACTTTTGTGTACCAATTTCCAAAATTCTTGCTGGTTTGACAGCTTTAACTTTGCATTTGCATCTCTTGTCCAGCTAACAGTTCCTATTAAATGGGAGAAATAGAATAGTTTCTAAGATGAGATCAGTGTCATATTCCAGCGCGTGGGAATTCAGCATAGTTTATGCACCACCTACGAGACTAATTTTTTTGTTTCTTAAATTTTCTTTCTTTTTTTATCTCCCCCCCCTTTAAATCCTTGTTTACAAATTATTACTAATTATACTTTTATAAAATATTTTTGTTTTTCGAATTTAACATTACATTTTTTATCAGTTATTCATGTTCTGTTCAATAATTTTCTCTGTTTTAATAGTTTTTTATTTACTATTTTATTTTCCACTAATGTTATCTCCCAGCAGCAGCTATGAATTTTTGTTAACTACGAGTACATTAAATAATTTGGAGTAATTTGTACCATTTGGTTTGTATGATAAAGGGTGTAAATCGCTACAAATTGTGAGACACCAAACAAACAAATAAATAACTAGATAATAAAACAGTCCTAAACATGAAATGCCTTTGTACGTACCTGCAAACCCTCAAAGCTATGAAAAGTTTTATAGTCATCCTCATCAATCTAATTAGCTGGCTAAATATTTCTTCAATGCCTTTAGCAAGTTTAGCCTTTCTGAAAAAAATATATTATAAATGTTTCAGATATTTGGTTTCCTACTTTCTTATGAAATGTTTGTTCTCACTAACACCTTAAAAGTACTAGAAAGTACTTATAATGCAACAGAGAAAAATATAAGTACAAATTTGGTCTGAATGGAAGGTATGATTTTTTTCATTCATGAATTTATTTTGATGTCCTTTTAAGTTTTAGTTTTATGTTTAATTATAAATAAATAATTAATTTTGAGGGGAACAGCAGCAAGTAACTCAGTGACCTAAATAATTGTCGGAAAGGACTGAGTTTTAAACAGTGGATTTATCCATTCTATTGCTGTCCTAGTGAATGAAGAAAAAACTGCTGGATGAGCAATTGCTATATTCCTTCCTACTAAAAGCTGTCTGCCCCTTCATGGGCTGTTATAAAATAGGCATAGGATATTATTATTGTCCACATAAAAATCATGTAGTAAAAAATAAAGGCATAATTATTATTAATTTTCAAAAATGGTTAATTTTGACACTCCTAAATTCTCTGACATGAAAAATGGGACTGATTGAAATAAAAACTGAGTATGTAAACGTTCAAAATTAGGTCTAAAAGAGAGAAATAAATGTAAAATCATACATATTTTAGTTATTATAGGATGTATCTAAGAACGATGAGAAACCATTTTGACCTAATTGTTTTTAAAAATTATTTTTCTATGAATATTGTTATGACTAAAATGTTTTTAGTAACATCAAAAAGTGAGTAATTTGTATCTTTTAGTTTTCAGCCTCAAGTGAACTCCCATTCCTAACAATAATAATAATTCACAATAATCTATATACTACACTACTTAATGCTTCATGTTCAACTAAAATAGCATGTATTGGTAATATAAGGTCCTACTTAATGAAGGGACACAGAATAGAAAGGAGATGAGATAGCCCCCTGCCATCATGCAAAAGTCAACGAACAGACAATGATACTTTAACAAAGGTCCAGGTGCTATACTGTGAAACTTGATAATTAAGGATTCATGGTTAAGGGAAACTCTAGTTTGTTATCCGCTATAATTCGATCACGTATAGGGTGAAACAATACCACAAATATTTCTAAACAGTAGTCTTTAATTTTTTTCTGTCGTATGTAAATTAGTATTAATCCAACTTAAACTTTAGGCTATATAAATATTCTCTGAGACGAATACGAGTGGGGGTTATAAGGGAGGCCTGAAATTAAAAAAATACGATATTTCGTTTCGTATTGCTTTTTCGCCAAATATGCACATAGCAAAAGTTGTTTGTTTTGTTATTTAAAGTAACTTTTGTTACATTTACTTTTGTCGTAAAATGAAGTTAACACGAGATATTCACTAAAACTATAGTGGGAGTCAACAATTTTATTATAACTTATTTAAGGGTTTTCATTTGCCATAATATACCTTAATATAGGTATATTATGGCAAATGATGTTATGTGTTAGTCTTATATGATTGTTCTAAGTATGATTTGGATTAGTGAGGCTAGAAATCTCTGTCACTCCCCTCCTCATTTACGAGTATTTATTTTTCCTAGAAAATGACTTTGTTATTTATTTCTAATAGAAATGTAAATTATAAGAGCATTTCCATTATTTAATATGTATAATGTATTATTTAAACAAAGCGTTGCTGAATTTACACAATGCTTAAACTATATGTACTCGGATTGGTTTTTGACAGGAAATATGTACATAATAGATGGCATTTAATTATAATAAATGGTATCCATGATTATATATTTGAATTATTCAAAAACGGTGAGTCAAAGGGTGGAGAGGGATTGATTAGGAACACATTTTCATTTATTCTTCAAAACTAAAATTTCTATTCTATTAGTCCCCAAAAGTTACCATGCCCTTTCGGAAAAACAATATGTCGTGGAGGGAAGCGTAATTGAAGTTTTGAGTACACATTGAAGTCTTGCTATAAAAGTATATAAATACAATCATTAGTCAGTCAACGATGATTGCCCAGCTAAGGTACCCGACGATACCCAGGAAATCATCGTCGGATGACTGGATCTTGTATACATAATATGTACATTATAGATACTATTTAATTATAATAAATGCTATCCATGATTATGATTTGAATTATTCACGGTGTGTCAAAAAGTGGAGAGGGAATGATAAGGGATTTATTTTCATTTATTCTTCAAATCTAAATTTTTTTTTCTGTAAGTCGCCCAACTGACCCTTACGGGAAAACAATGTGCTCAGACGGGAAGTGCAGTTGTACAGGTAGAAGCATTGCCAAAAACAAAATAGAATCTTTCCGCCTAAAATGATTTCCCGAGCGAAGCCGGGTAGGGTACCTTAGCTAGTCATGTATATCTCTGTTATTATGTGTTGGGTCAAGTAATGTTATATGATACAATTTATTAAAAAAATAATTAACTTCAATTGTTGAGCTATTGTTTAATCTAAATATTAGATAAAAAGATCAAAATTGAATCCCATTTTGTGGGGAGGTAAATATGAGATTGTTGTCAACAGTATCTTGAAATGAAATGCACATTATCCAAGTAACACTATAAAAGGGAGGTAATTGTATTCTTTATTCAATCATCTTTTAGTGTATACTGAGAGTAATATTATTTTCATAGCCAAATATTAAAGAGAAAAATTGTATTAATGCCCATTTTACACTACTAAAACTAAGCAGGACATGTTATCTACAGGTTATCACACTTGTCTAGCAAAGGTGGAATACGGATCCCAAAAACTCAAATCAAATAATATTTAATACTGTCAGTAAATAAACTATTCATTCATTATTTCAAATACAGATTGTCATGGGGAGCCTTAAATTAACTACAGGTACCATTATTCAACCAATTATTAAATATTAAAGTAATTAAGGGTATTCTTGTTACTGAACCCTGTTGAATAAATATTTCAACAGGTTGAGTCTTTAATTTTCAAAATACATCATTTGAAGTTTAAAGAAAACAAATACTCTTAAAGGGAAAATGAAATAGAGAAATTATGATTACAAAAGCTTTATTAAATAATAAAATAAAAGCATTGTATAATATATAAAAATAAAAAGAATTAACAAGGGGAACAAGAGAGTACTTGCCCAGTAAAAAACATTCTATCAGAAATTAATACAATTCACTATAAACAATAATAACATCTTCAACTTACACATCAAAACCAAACTTATAACAAATATATTATTTAATATATTCAGTGTTCTGTACACTTGAAAGTCTTCATGAGCCCAATTTCCATACTATTGACAGAATAAATAGAATTCATATATCACACACCTCATATTGGACTGAATTCAGTTTTAATTGCAGGAGGGAATTTTTTTTAAATATAAAACCACAAATAGAAACAACACCAAGAAAATGTTTTAAAAATATTGGATTCCACTTGCAGTTGAAAAAAGTTTCCTACAAATAAATTTTGTAACAAATTTCAATGGCTCACATCATAAAATGCCATCATTTAATATTTCAGCTTTAAAATTATTTAATACTGAATGATAATTTTATGAACGATTAAACATATAAATAATTTAAATTGAAAAGAAAAGAATCACAACAAATTGAGATCGAATAAATTAAGAATTTCCAAGTCATGTGACAAAGATCATATTTTTTATCACCTAAGGGTACCTCAAACCTCAAAAGTGGTCGGTCGTTTTCTTTCAATGAATAGATTTCAGAAATTAATACAATTAATCTAGTTCATGCAATAATTTAGGGCTATACTAATTACCACTAGTACTAATTAATTTTAATGGTAATCAATAATCAGTTTGAGTTTATTCTATAGAATTTTATAAAACATTTAAAATGTATTTGATAAAAATGAAATATCAGCTAATTTATGGATTATTACAACACATAAAGGGTACAAACATGGTGAGAAACAAGTAGTCCATCTTTAAAAGTTATTAAAAAAAATTGAAATTACTAAGAACAGAAAAGAAGAATAAAACAAATTATTTAGCTTTTAAAATAACTCAGTTGGTATGGCAATTTAGTACATTTTTTAAAAATTTAAATGTTTATTCAATTTGGTTTTTTACAAGTCAAGTTAGTGATTGAGATAATGCCTACAAAATAAGGAAAATGGGAAAATTATTGACCAGTTTTCAGAAAAAGGGAACAATACATTAATGTTATTTTTCTTTGTGATTTCAGTGGTAGCAATCACAAAGAGAATACATTGTGTGGACGTAATACCTTGTAATTTACTTAGACAAATATGATTTTGGTAGACTTAGCTGACAACAAGAGGTCTCAGTTAAGAAGTATACTCGTAGATTTCCTCGGTATTTGACAGTATTAATATTGGGTATTGACCACGTCACAATATTCTTTGCCAATGTTTTGCTGAAAATTATTTCAGCTACCTCAAGTTTTTTCTAAGAACCACGAGGAAGTTGAAAGCATGTTCAGCGGAATGTCAGCAAAGAATGTGTTGACATAGTCAATACATAAATGATTTTAATACGAATATTTAAGAGATGAAAGAATACAAATAAGATGTAAGAGTGAGGATGTCTTCTTGCTGTTCACATGTATGAAGAGGCAGCCACTCACCTATAACATACCTAGAGATACCTGATGTTGACATGTTTTCATTTTGATGCAAAACAATTGTTAATATAATTGGGGGAGGGTAGGGATTAAAAAATGTGTACTAGAAGTAAGAGCTTTAGGTAAACAAATAAAAAACCCTTACAGTTAAAATGTCAGTTTTTTTTTGTAGGAGTGTGTGTGAGCGTGTAGTGTATACATCATATAGGATGATAATTTATAAATAGAATTTTATATACAAGACTTCAAGAAACAAATATTTAAAATAAATATAGATATTTAATGGTGGTAGAATTACCATTTTTATTCAAAATTATTTAAGCACTTTTGCTGAGAAAGAAATATTTAAGGAATTAGCAATTGTAGTTCAAAATTAACACTTTGAGAAAAGAAATGGTTTCTTCTGAATGGGTTATTGGGGGTTCAAAACATTTTATATTTGGATTCAATCTGGTCCCTTAATGTTTTATAAAAATTCATTTTTATTTGCAACACCAAGGCAAGTCTTTTCTTCACCATTTATTGGTTGAAAGGAACATTGATTTACTATTCATATATATACTATATTCATTTTATACTAAATTGCCAAACAACATCACTAACTGCTGCAGAGCAAATATGAATGCAATATTTATAATGAAAATCCTATTATGCAGCCGAGTTTATTTGGTCAGGTTTCTGGATTCCATGCCATATTCTTCATTTTAGTATAGCATAAAACTCATCATAAACATAAAAATCATTTAACAAAAATATGAATAAATTAAATAGTTTGATGAAGATCAATAAACCTAAAACAAAATGAAATATTTTCCACTGAGTAGTTTCTATGTTTCACATTCTTTATAGCACCTCTTCAGGAGTTGTGCATTGTATATGATTGACAATAGAAACCAGCTAATTACATCAATACATTACAAGGGAAATCTGCTAAAAATTAAGAACAATATGAAAAATTGATGCCAGAAATATACAATTACATCTTATCAATTTGCTAATTATTAAAATATTTGACAAATATATTGTGTAAATTTTTCATATCAGTTTTCCTTGTTCTTAACATTCTGTTTTTAATTATGTTTGTATTATCTTCTGCTTTTTGTCTTTATATCTATTATTATATCATCAAAGTTAAATTTATGCTTAAATGTCAAAAAATGGTCGGCCAAGAAGATTCTGTTTTCTATATTATAGACATTTATACAATTCTGTTTTATTTTATTTGTCTTTTCTCAGTTAAAACTAAGATGAAAAATCTACAAAATATGTTTATCAAATATTTTAATAAACAACAAATTCGATAGATAAAATTGACTATACTTCTTTTGAAATCAGCTGACTTGAATTATCTCCATTTTGTTAGGGACTGCCTCGGTGTAAGATGGAATCATTTTATAATATATGTACAAATCCTGGAGTGACATCAAAAAGGATGTAAAACATGTAGAATGAGAAATAAATAAGTATAAGATCTTTCATTTGTTTTTCATATATTGGCCTTCCACCATTTTACCTTGAGCATTACATTTCAACGATATATATATATATATATATATATATATATATATATATATATATATATACACATATACAATTTGTCCATATATTTCTGAATTGAATGCTAAATGATAATTAATGAGTGAAAAAATATGTGAACAAATTTTATTTATTTATGGGACTTTCTAATAAAGGGACAAGATCCACAGTAATAATTTTAATCTTCACTGAATGAATTGCAATGGTAAACTGCACTATAATGATGAATATGGTGTGGAACACTGAAACCTCCATTAAAGGCGAACGAATAAATAAAGTGGTTGCATAATTGGGTTTCTCATTGTAATTAAAAAGCAAGCAGTCTTATCAAAAATTAAATTATGAATATATTTTTTATTTTAAACTGTCAACAACAGATCTAGAAATAATTAGTCACAGACATTTAAATTTACATCATGAATTACATGTTCAAACGTTATCACACAAATAATGTCGACTTTTTTTTTTATGGAGACATACTACATCCCACATACCAAATAAAAATCTGAAACATGACGAGACGATTTATATACATATTTCATTATAAATAAAATATTGAAAGCAATCGAATAAATAAATAAATAGATTTTTTATACAATTTATAAGATTCTCAATAGTGAAAGAAGTTTTTCAATTTAGGATTTTTTATGAAAAAAATAAATATTCTTTAAGAAAGTAGGATCATAATTTTAAATCCATTATCCCTGCATCATCCTTATTTATTTTAACAACCAAATTAATAGCTAACAGTTTTTAAATTTAAAGGAGAATTAAAACTTTTTAAAATTGATACTCCTTTTCAAATATTTAATTCATGTGCTACCCAGAAATGTCTGGATACAAGAATTTTAAGAAAAATGAAAAAATAAATAAATAGACTTTATATAGAAAACTATTTAAATACAATCAATAATGTAATATTTACATTATTGAAATATTCTGCGATGAAAGTATACACAAATATTAGATAACAAATTATCTAGTAATCTTAAGTGCTTAAACAGTGACCTAGAAAGGTATTAAATACATTATAACATTATAATACATTAAAATTGAAATTTCCTGCCTCTAATTTTATATAATTATAACTACATTAATGAAATATTTAAAATTACATATAAATAATGACTGTCATTATAACAGATATACAAATAGAAATTTGGCTACGACCCAAGATACAGCCTATGATAATCATTGGCACCAAATGCTGCATTACATTTGGGACATTTACGTTGCCTCGTTTCATATCTTGTTTTAAGGCAGTCGTAGCAGAAAACGTGGAAGCATTTAGATAGTACAGCATCCTTCCTTTTGACTTTACACGAAGGACATGTAAGAGTTTCTTTGTACTCCCGTATTTCTTCAACCATTACTTCATCTAACGTGCCAGCAAGTTCTATCTTTTTCATTCGCTCAGTCTTTCTTCTAAGCTGTGCAATCTCCTCCTAAAAAAGTAAAAAAAAAAAAAAAACATAAACAAAGAATATTTTGCCCTTCATATATTAAATTTTATTGCCTTTAAACTGAATGTAAAACATGAAAAATGTTAAGTTCTTCCTTGTTTGTTAGGGCTCAAAATGAGACATACTTTTTATTAGATTATTTCTTTTTAAATTATGATTTTTTTTCTACTAATTAAGAAATAAAAATATGAATATTGAAATAAAGGCTTTGAAATATCAAAGGCACTTTATTATACATCTTCACACCAGATCAATCTCTTTTTCTACTCCCTGAATTTGTTTCTTAAGTTCCAATTTTTTATCTGACTAGAATCAGTTACAGTCAAAACATAACTGTAGAATTGAGACTTAACGAACATAAACTTCTCTAATGACTGAAATGATATTGCAATATTTCTTTTCCTATTGGTTTTTCGGCAAACCTGCACATAACATAAGTTGTATATTTTGTTATTAAGAGTAACTTTTATTATATAAACTTTTGTTGTTTAATGAAGTATTAACGAGATATATGCTAAAAATGATAGTGGAAGTCAATAATTTTATTGGGCACAAACGATTGAATCGAACTAAGTATGTGAATGAGGATCAACTCCATGAAAATAGGTTATATTTACATTTCTTGAGTTCTAAGGCATAAAATGAAAAATCACCATAATTCGTTCCATATTTGTTTTTCGTCAAAAGCGCACATAACAAAAGTTGTTTATTTTGATATTTTAAGTAACTTTTGGTACACACATTTTTGTCTATAATGAAGTATAAATGTGATATTCACTTAATACCAATGCTGCAGACCAATTCCTAGTCTAATGTTCTAGTAGTAACTTTCGTCAGCTCGATGTGAGGAACCATAAACAAGGAGCATAATTAAGCTCTTTGCTTATATTTCCATCTGTCTAATCTAATCTTAATGGACTTGCAGATCTTAAAATACCCAATAAGTGATAATTGTGTTTCTAATACATTTTTAATACTTTTTTCTAAAACTATTCCCTAATATAATGTTATGAAGCTAATCTCATTATAAGTGATTATAATTTTCATTTGTCTTTTTTAAAAAATATCCTCCCTTATAATTCATACTGAATTATTATTTATCATTTAGTTCAAACAAGAATTTCTGTGTTACAAACTTAGGACATTAAGAGACACATCAATGCAACAAGGGAGAAAATATAAGGGATATATTTGCCATTTTTGAATTACAAAATTCAAATGATAATATTTTTAAAAGAGTCACGGTCCCAATAATTGATAAAACATCAGAAGTCAAGTCATGCCGAAATAAATTTAATTCTAACCTGGAGTCTTTTTGTTTTATAAGCTTCAGCTTCAAGTGCACTTGTTTTTTCTCCTACAACTTGTTGGGCTTCCTTCATCTGAGCATGGTATTTTTCTGAAACAAAAGCGATTATAATTAATGAAAGTGACTATACGGACACAATGCTATCTATGAAGATAAAAAACTGGGAAGTAATGATAAAGCTTACAATAAATATGAATCTTTGCAGTTCAAACCGAAATATAAAGTAATAAAAAAACAAAACAGAACCTTGATGACATCATGTCATGATGGAGTGGTAAAAACTAAAGCTAGCAAAAACCATTTAAATTGTTTTTATAAAGCTAAGGACACAAAAAAAAAATAAATTGAATGAATATAATTTATAATTAGTGGCATATTTTTAAAAGATGAAGAGTGAAATTGTTAAGTCAAAGTTAAAATAAAAATTTCATGGCTTTCTTTTATACCTAATTAAAAGACAAAACATGCTTATGGACTTCATTTGAAAGTGAAATATAATGTCTGTTCCAATGCATTGGATCAAAAAATGACAGATAATAATTTATAGATCTTTATATAGCAAGCAAAAAGGTCATATACAGATACCAGTCTTTATCCTCAATAGGCATGGAGAATATGCAATTTTTATTTTCGCCCCCCACTAACCTCCCCCCCTCTCTTTAAGTAGATTTTGATCAAAAGGGAATGTGCACTATTAGATGCAACAACAGTCCAAACATTTCAAGGCTAGTTGTTTTTGAGTTGTGCTACAGACATCCCAAAACTAGTCAGGATTCAGGGAGGCTCCTGAAACATGAAAACCAAAATTTTTGGTAATTACAACACTTCTTTTAGTTCATACAATGAAGTAAAAAAAAAATGTGGGGTTTACAGTTTTTACTTAAATTAAATCAGGAGAAACAAATACAAATAATTATTGATGATATAAGGACACAATTTCTATGAATGTGGTATTTTTGCAAGAAAAACAAATCTTTTTTTATTTATTCTATTTTCGACTAAGACCCTAATAATTAACAAAATTATGCCACCCAACTAAAATCTTAAATTCATTATAACATACGGGCCATGTTATTTTGACATGGTCCACCACTCAAGAATGGTTTGTTCCTTATTATTCAAACCTATACAACAGTTGTATTTTATGCTGGATAACAATTTGATAAACTTATGTTTACACATTGTATATAGACACTGTATGATTGTAGGAAGTATCTAACAATGACTTAGAAATATAATATGGATGCCTTATTCTAAAATAAATCTAATTAAAAAAATACCTAGATGGAGTTTGAGATCAGCTGCACTTTGAGCACTTTCAATAGCTTTTCGTTTGTGCATTTCAAGTGCTTGCTGTCGAACCGCAAGTTCCTTCTCAACAGTAGCTAAAGAATTTTGAAGAATCCTTTCTTTTTCTTCAAGTTTTCTCACTACTATATTAGTAGCTTCCACTTGGGTAGAAAGAGTTGAAACCTAGGATTAAAAAAACCATGAATGCACCACAGGATTTCTATTAGATAAACATCTGTCAATAAATAATTTTGTGCCCACTTTTAGAAACATTAAATTGAAATTTAAACCCAAATCATGATGTGCAATTACCCTTAAGAGTTTGAAATATATTAGGATTTCTGAGGACTTTTTCGTTATTGATTAATCGTTCTATTATTTCAACAATCTCTTCCTTACCAAAAAGCTTCATAATTTTTTATACTTGGTGTTTTTAATAATTGAAATTTGACTACTGAAATTCCAAATTCATATAATTTAAAAATAGTGGCTTCCTGATCTACATGTTACGTACACTACATGATTCTCTTTATCTCCTTGAGTAAAAATAATCATTAAATAAAATTCTTCATTAATCACTAAATGATAATCCTTGAAGCATGTAGATATAAGTCAGTTGGATAATTAAAATATTTCTATAGATATTAAACTCCAGCTCTCTGGTTACAATTTTAATATTTCCTAAGTGATAAAAGAGTTTGACTTTTGTTCTCTTTCTGAATGACCTTTCTATTTTTCATAAGGTAAATCAGCTATTAAAGTTGAACTCATAATTTAATTTTCAGAAAATTTCTTTAAATAATAAATAGGATGAAAATGAGGTCCATCAAAATTGATATATATATATATATATATATATATATATATATATATATGCGTGGGTGTACTCACACACACACACACTCACTGTCTGTTTCTCCTCTAGCTTTGATTGTATCAAAACTTGATATATAAGCGTTTAATGTAAAATTGAAGATCAAGTAAGTCTACTAACTAGAAATTTGCTTAGTTTATGCAACACCTACAGCAGAATGCTTGAACAAAATTTAACTAATTATATTTGCTTTACACGATTAATTTTATTTGTTAATTGAGTAACAAATATCAAACGATCCCAAGCACATTCTAAAACTTGATCCCAATTACAGGTTATATACACTTAACAGACCTAGTATCATTATTAAAAAACCAAAGAAATAGACAACAAAAGCTTAATAAACACCATAGTCACCTAGTATTAGGATTTTTTTCTTGGAAGGATTATAACTACTTATGTTATTGAAAAATAAGGTCTTCTACAACCAAAAATATAAAGGAAATAAAATTTTTGTATTTTACAATGTTTTGCTTAATGGCACACATTGACTTCATTTATTTTGTATAACACCATAATTGTTTGTTCAGAAGCTCTTTCTTTGTATTAATTTTAACTAACCTAAAGCACTTAAATTATTCATTATGGATATTCATACAACAGCGCTTAAATGAATTCTGGGTGAGCACCTCACTGCTTCCACTGAGCACCTACAAGTTAGTGTTATAGAAAGGTTATTGTTTTTTTTAACCATCTTTTGATTGGCATTATGATTCCTTTAAAGAATGCTTACCAATGGTATAGGACATAACTATTACAAAATAAACCAGGAACCAATCTGTACCTTATCAACAGTGGATGCATGTACAAAAAATTAATGCCTAACCTTCGTAAGTGTTGGTTACTTATATCTCAAATTTTATCAGTAACAATTTTATATTGCAATTCTCTAGCAGACTGTATTTAGAACTAAATATAATTCACAAATTAAATTAAATAAAAGGCTACGACCGCTGGATCCATTGTAGTGGCAAACAGTCAGTATAGCAGATTATACACAAGACAGCAGAGCGCAGACTGAACTAGAATCGAGTTGCTATGTAATTTTAAATTAAAAGAGTATTAGATTGTACACAAGGTAGCAGACCATAGACTGTGCTAGAATCGAGTTGCTATGCAATTTTAAATTAAGAGTGTTAGATTACACACAAGATAGTAGACTACTGACTGAGCTAGAATTGAGTTACTATGCAATTTTAAATTATGAGAGTGTTAGATTATACACAAGATAGCAGACCATGGATTGTGCTAGAATCGAGTTGCTATGCAATTTTAAATTAAGAGTGTTAGATTATACACAAGATAGCAGACCGTAGACTGAGCTAGAATCGAGTTGCTATGCAATTTTAAATTACAAGAGTGTTTCATATATACACAACTCAGCAGATACAGCAAAAGTTGCCTATTAATTTAAGATTAAGAAATTATCTTTTGAAAATGGATGTTATGGAACTTTAAATGATGCTTACCTGTTCTTTAAGAGCTTCCTTTTCTTCACGAGATAATTTGTGAAGCTGGTTTGATTTTATTCGCTCTGACATCAGTTTGAAGTTCGCATCATCTTTCTCCCGAAGTTGCTGTATTAGGCGAGAGTTCTGCTCCTGCATGTCCTCGAACGCCTGCCCAGTCACCTCCATCTCATTCAGCAAAGCCTCCTCCTCCTGCCAACACACTCCCTAAAAGATTTGTGCAACCAAATTACAGGCTAATAGTCTAAGTTAATTGAAGGACTGTGAGAACACTTGAGCACTTATAAAATCTTCATAAAAATGGTCTCATGAGTGTTAATACAAATCTGATGGCAACACTGTAGTGACTCAATCTAAATATAATTTTTGAGGGAGGTATGAATACAAGAGATGATCATTTTCAAAACAAAGACAAATATTCCACTGCAATCTTTTTATTTATTTCAAGTGAGAACTTTCTTGCCCATTTTCCAGCCAGTGGTCTCTCAGCAGTGAAGCTGAGTACATTATAAAATGAAGCTCTCTGACTTCTTAACATGAATTTAATTGACATACACAAGCACACAACACATAATTTTTACTGAAATCTGTTCATTGCTTGCTTTACTTTATTAATGAACATTTGTTAGCTTTATAACTACTAGATTTTATTATTAATATTCTACATCTACATAATGTTAAATATGTACTCCTGTGGTTTGAAACAGCTCTGAAGATGGTGGCTTGAGATGCAGAAAGTGGGCTCACCTTTCATAAATATATAACAGGAAATTTTCTTGGAATACTTCAGAACTTTTGGTCGTACCATCTTCAGTTCTGTTATGGTGTTATATCAAAAGCTGGAGGAGTACTGTTTAAAGTCCAGAGCTAAACAAATAAGGAGGGATCTTATTTCCATCTCTCAGTATAGTAGAACTCTGAAGTTAGTTATGTAGAATAAAAACATCTTCCTAAAATATATAAAAATATTGCTGTGGACTTGGTTATATCTTGTTCCTATTACATTGTTGCTCAAATTACGGGTGGAAGGCTAATGGGTTCAGAACTGAAACTCTTTTCTATCTGAGTACCCATTGATAAAGAATGAAGAGTTAATAATGACCTGAATGAATTTAATTTGTATGCCAATGTACAGTTTTACGTGATTTTTGACCCAAGGGAAGTCATAAGAGTAATTACTGAATCTCTTAGTTGCCAATGATTTTATAAAAAATAAATGTATATTACAATTAGAGGAGTTTTAGTCAAAAGTTTATGAATTGAAAATATACTGGAAAATAAGAATTTAATTTTTTTCCCCCACATTATATTATTAAAACCATAATTACTGGTCATACAAGGAAGTATATTCTTTTTTTTTCATGCGGACAAAAAATGGCTCACACTGAGTATGCACTCTTATAAAACTAACATACAAAATGATTTTCTGCACTTCATTTTGAATACGTTCATTTGAGCTTTTTGAGTTATGCGAGCTATGTAGATATGTTTGTAAAGATGTCACTCCGGACAGGTCAAAATCAGTTCAGGTAGAATCAAAACGGATAATTCAGTTCAAATCTGAAAACCAAATTTTTTTTTTGATTAAAATACTTCCATAACTTCGTACAAGGAAGTAAAAAAGTTCCTAAGAGTTATATCATAGTTTGCATCTTTGGTAAGAAAGCAAGCTCCAAGTTATCTCCTAGTTTGCAGTCTACATCGTCATAGCATATATGCATAGATTTAAGACCTAATTCTTGGCTCTTCGATTTGCTTTGACATCTTTATCCCTTTTCTCTTTCACTGTTTTTAAAAATTAAAAAAAAAAAAAACATGAAAATTTTTAATTTTTATGAGCAAATGGTTTGGGGTTTCGAATATACATTTTGGAAACTTTGCACAGGATACATGTAGGTAGTAAAACAATTTAGTGTATCAAAATGATGTTATCTAAATCTGTGGTATGCACTGATACCATATTGGGCAATTATCAAACTACAAACAATTTTTTGTGTACTCATGAAAAATAATCTATAATAAATTAAATATTATGTCTGCTGAACAATGCCTTTAACCTTTAACAATAGAATTTCCAGCATATTTATTTATTACTTAAAGTTGCAACTAGTTAATTATCTTCCCTATCCTGAACTTTGAAATTACAATATTATATTTTTTTGGAAAGAAGATGGGTGAAATTTAATTAAACAGTTATGTTGTTGAATTCCTGATCAAGACTACTTTGTTCTGTGAATCTAAGATTGCATTAAATGCTCCAGTTATAAATAAACTTAGATTTTATATTCTGAGCCATGCCAACATAAAATGAAGCTCATTTAGAATGTCTCTTACGAATTGTTAAAAGTAGAGTTTAATTTTACCTGAAACGTAAGAGTTTTATTCAATTTCGTGCGAAGTCCCCATGTGACTGACATTTTTATACTTAACTTTATTATATTTTAGTAATAACATTCACATCTCTTGAAGTTTCATTTTTGAGCACTTTTTGATCGGTTAGGACAAAGTCCACTTGGGCTGAAAGTATATGTAGAGGGGATTAGCCAGGTGTGAAGAGCAATCAAGTTCCAACATTGTCAGAAGCAAGACCCTTATTCATCGGATTGTGATAATCTGCAGACAGTCTGCCTAAGCAAATAGTTTCTCCACATCTGGTCTGGACATTGGAAAGCTCCCTTTAAAAGATAAGTCAAACTTTTGTAAACTTAGATGTAGTTAAACATAAGTTGTCCTTATATTTATAATTTTAAAGATGTCGCTCTCAGTTTAAAGATATTTATTAATATTTGATTGATTATTTATATTTATTTAATTTTAATCAGCAAAAATTGTTGGTGAAATTACATTCCTTGATTTCTTTGTAAGAGATTTGCTTTTGGAATTTTTTACTTTTTTGAGTTTCCAGTGCAGATTTTGTACAGCCAGAAAGCTATGGTACATTGTCCTTGTCATTACTGAAACAAAAGTGAAATGTCAAATCTATTTATATATAAAATTGTAACCACTGTCAGTACATTGATTTTTTTGCCGAAATTTCACGATACTTTTTGTTTCACATGTCATAGACACCATAACTGCATTTTGTTTCTTTCGTGTATGTTTCTTTGTTTGTTACCTTTTCACGCATAAACGGCTGAACCAAATTTTATGAAACTTGATATGTATATTACTACTAACACAACTTAGACTTTAGGTTATATTAATATTCTCAAAGACGAACAGGAGTGGGGGTTATAAGGAAAGCATGAAATTAAAAATAGCGATATTTCGTTTCCTATTGGTTTTTCGGCAAATATGAACATAACAAAAGTTGTTTATTTTGTTATTTAGAGTAACGTTTGTAATATACAATTTTTTCGTATACTGAATTATAAACGAGATATACGCTAAAACCTATACCGGGAGTGAACAATTTTATTTGTCACAAAAGACTCGACCAACCTAAATAAAACTCGGTATGTGTATTAGTACTAACGCCTTCATTATAATAAGCCATACCAACATTTCTAGGGACGGGCAGGAGTGGGGGTTGTAGGGTAGGCCTGAAATTTAAACTAGCGGTATTTCGTTTTTTATTTGAAGTAACTTTTATGATATTCACTTTTGTACTATGACAAAGTAAAAACGAGATATACACTAAACCATTATCGGGAGCCAACAATTTTACTGGGAACTAACTATTAAACCGAACTTAACGCAACTCGGTATGGCAATTAGCATTAATTCTTCCATGATTATAAGCTATATTTAAATTTTTAGGTTCGAACGGGAGTGGGGGTTATAAGAGAGACCTAAAATAAAAATTCGCAACATTTCATTGTCTATTTTTTTTCCCGACAAACGTACACGTAACAAAAGTTGTTTACTTTGTTATTTAGAGTAACTTTTGTTTTATACATTTTTTAGGGAACAATGTATGAAGCAAGTAATTTGCATAGAAATATTGATATGCTCAACAATTCTTTCCAATATGAACTACCAGGTTATCACCTGGAAAAATTAATTCAAATCTATGTTAATATTTTGTCCTTAATAATTGAAATCTATCCATAATGCACAGGAGACCAGAAATATGACAATATGGTGGATAGTGAAGTCTTATATAAAAAATTAATTTTATTATTAACAAATCCACAGCAGCGACGGGTATAAACCCTAAACACTGTGACAGGGAAATGTCAAAATATCATGGAATGTAAAGCCTTGCCAAGAAAATACCATCACCATTCAGCTTCAAATGAATTCCCGGGCGAAGTCGGGTATCTGAGCTAGTGATTATTAAAATCATTTTTATTTCTCAACTAGTATCGCACATGATGCCTCATCAGAAGAAATTCTAATTAAAAGAAAAAGGCAACTAAACTATCAGCAACATCATTCTATAGGGCCTTCAGCTAACCGTGCGAGCCAGAGAATGGCTTACAAAGTCAGCTGATTTATATCGTTACGTTACAAAATAAAAATATTTATCGATTAACCCTAATGAATTATAAATTTATCATTTACTATTTAGACTAGACTTCATTTGGGATAATCGGTATATTTTTATTTTGTGACGTTCGATATAAATCAGCTGACTTGACCCGCCATACTTTGGAAGCCATTTTCCAACTGGCATGACTAGTGAAAGGTACTATAGAACAATGTAGCCTATAGTTTAGTTGTTTTTTTGTATTAGAATTTCTCCTGGTAAAGCGTCATGAGGATGCGGAGCTAGTAGGGAAATAAAAATGATTTTAATAATCATTTGAGATTTTCATTTTTGTTGACCTTTCGCCAAAGACTAGTTAACAAGGTCCTAGTGCTTTGAAATGATTATTTATAACTCCGGAGGGAAAAAAGACCGAACATAAGAAGAAAATTGAGATTGGTTCATTTACAGATAGGGTAATTAGAAGAAGTGAGGTCGTGAGTGGTAGGGGGAAGGCTACCTCCCCTCTGGCCATGCCCCTGGGTCTTTTGTCTCTGGTTTAGCTATAGTTTTATATAAAATCAAAACTTTGATATTAGTAAATTTCTGGACTTAAAATTATTTAGATAGAAAAAAAAAAAGAAAAAAATGTGTTAAAGTATTTAATAAGGTTATATTTCTAGGGAGACATACCAAGGCAAGAAAAAATTGACTAAGTATGCCAGTAAGTAGCTCTTTCCAGATGGCTTACTTCATAATGAAAATCTAATATTTCCTTTAGAACTGGTGGAAGAGTAAATTAATGAAACATAATATTTCAACCCAATCATAACTTTTCACTCATATGAAAGTAAGCATAAAATGTGTTCTTCTAAACCTAATAAAATCCATGATCACAGAAGAACGCATAAAATGAATTATTCTAAGCCCAATAAAATCCTTAAAAAATCCGTCACGCAGGGGCTGCGTAAACTAAGCAGATTTCCTATGTGAAGTTTAGCAATAGAGAAATCTGCATACTGGTAACACAACACCACCATAAGTAAATACAAACGATAATGAGAAATCTTTCAGTTAATTTTAATAAACTCCTAACTGAAACGGCTTCTGAATTGTAAGAATAATTTATATTTTAATAACTCAAATTTTAGTAGTCCAAGACCTAAAGAAGGGGGGGGGGCGGATGAACAGAAGGCATTTGCATAAACCTCACAAAGTAACGAAGGTTAGGAAAGGTTAGAAACGACAGATTAGGTTAGAAGCTTCCTCCAGAGCTGAGACTTACGAAAACGGCTGAACTAACCCAAACGACACCCGACCACAGACTTCATAAAAATGCAAATATCTCAGTTAATATTCAAGATAGAGAACAAGTGTATCTAACAATATTTATAGTAAATTTAATTTGCAATAAGATTGGTTCTATACAATTTTGGCTTACTTCAACGGAGATATTTCGAATTTTCGAAAATCCCCCCTCCCTCTGGTACGATTTCAACCATTAACGAACTTGATCTGTCTTTTTACATAAAACGGTTAAATATCGAGTTTCGTAACGATCAAACAAAAATTGCGACCGCTAGAGCGTTAACAGACAAATATATATATATATATATATATATATATATAATTTTGAACGGACCTCATTTTCATCATCTCCAGGGTAGGATTGATGGATATTTGAAGAAAGTTTTTGAAAATCGCGTTAAGAGTACGACCGTAATAGCTGATATCCCTTAAGGGGAATCTGCTAAAAATGCAGAACCATGACCTACAAATATGGGCACCATATATGTGTAGTAAGAGTGAATAATTGTGAACAACTAAGATGCTTATATCTAAGCGAATTTGGGGGAAAAAGAAAAAAAACGCAATATCAAATTCACAGAGAACTAATTCAAAAATACCAGGTCATTTACTGCAAATTCTTTCTTACTGGAATTGAGAGTCTAGTATTCTAGGAAACAAAGACAATTGTTAATTACAGACACTAAAAAACGAATAAAGATTCTAGTTAAAATATAATAAATTTTTGACTAAAATTTAAACATCTAATCTAAATCTAAAAGCTCAATCTAATTTAAATAACAAAAATGATCTAGACGTAATAAAATTAAAAATATAAAATTAGTCAAATAAGCAAAAACCAGGGATAACATTTTTATAACTTTTGAGACTGTTCAACGAATAAAACAAAGAAGGTTAACATTTTTCAAAAAGATTTAGCTTTAGGTTATGTGCACTATAAGCTCTTTAGAAAGAATGAATTTACAACATGTAGACATTAAATGAACAGAATCATGTGCTCCTATAAGTTCCTCCACATTAATTCTATATAATCATTCAGAGTCAACAATTTTTAAAAAAATTGCATGGTGTCAATTTTCCATTAATATGTACAACATTTTTTAAAAAAAGAAGTATTTTCTAATCCACCATCGTATTTGCAAAGAAAAGTTCTCTGTCTCGTCCTATTAATTAGCTGGAAAATAGTCTTTGGGAAGGATAGCTACCTTGGAGTATAACACTCTGGTTTGGGGCACTATGAAAACTTGCTCTTCAGTCACTTATTTCACATGAATAATAAGGAGGAATAGAAAAATAATAAATTACTTATTATTGCAAATAGAACAAATAGAGATTATCATACACTTTAAACTAATGGGTGGTTGAAAATCTACGATTCAAATAACAACGGTGAATACAAGTTAAACCTGTTTAAGTCTATTGGCAAACAATGAAAGATAACGTGAGTAAAGAATTTTGAAGACTGTTTTTATGTAAAAGATATTCTGCTCTGAAATAATATTCGAAAATAGTTTTCTTTTAATTGTATAATTAAATTATTGTAATAAATGTTACAATGTAAGTCTAGTTATGGTTATAACATTTTATTTTCTGAAGTAGTCAAGAAACAGTTTTAAATGGTATATGAAGTGCAAAAAATTAGAAAGACATGGGGTCACACCTAAGCCCCGACCTTCTTATTCCAAAAGAAAAAAAATTGTAATTATTAGTGGGAAATAGATTACACCATGTAAAAGAATCCATATCTTTAGTGGTTTTCCTGGAAGTTGACAATACGCATATATTTGTTTTACTTGAAATTATTGAGCAGAATAAATAAATCCAATTTAACGTTAGAAAAAAAAAGGAAAGATAATATGGAAAATCCTAGATTCTATTAGTATATATTAGATGATGGTTTAAATAAAAAATAAATTCTATAATCCAAAGAGAAAATGTAATCTAATGGGACATCTATGATAGTAAATTTTGTTAATGGCACACATGTTTTATCACAAAGCATGGCGTATCTGACCTTAATGATATTCCTAGTATATCAAGTAAGGTTATTCAACATAAATAAATATATAAACATAAGAAAAAAAAAATATTCTAGCACCATAAACAGATGCAATAGTATTAAATCAGAGTAATTACATTAAATCTCGTTCAATTAAAAATTTAAAGCTACAGTGTAGGCTCCTTAAAATTTCTCTTTTGTGAAACAATGAATTTCAGACAGTAAATTAAAATTTTAGTCAAAAGGGGGATTTTGAAAATTCGAAACATCTCCATTATAATACCGCCAGATCAAAATATCGATGTTATTATATAAAAATTTTCTCTATCATGAATATTAACTGAGATATTTGTGTTTTTAGTTTTCACCATTCATTAAACCCCCACTCTTACTCACTTCATATTAACAATAAGTTGTTATATTGTGACCCACTTTATTAGAAGCTTAAATATCGAATGATGTTTTCCTTGAACTTTTACTGTGTGAGGTACATGCTAATACATTAAGATGATGTCATCATTTAAGATTTTACGTTCTTAACACGAAAATGGCTATTTGTTCTCTACCATATTCAATATTTAAATATTTCATTCAACACTAAAGATCATATTACTTAATGACTGAAATTAAACTTAAAATAGGGGGAGGCTTAGAGATGGCGGAATTTGAAAATTCAAAATTTACAATTTTTGTTACAGACATTTTTTTGTAACTCAAATATTAAGCGATTTATTAGCATATTCTTGTTTTCAGTCTCCAGTAAACCCCCACTACTACTTGTAGCATTTTGACTTAGAAATGGAGAATATATGGTGAGATGGCATTACTAGCACGCTGTACCAGCTTGTAGTAAATCTGCTTAGTTTATGCAGCCCTTGTGTGACCCTTGAGTTTGAACTGATAACATTGCTGTTTTGTTTTTTCCAATAAAATTATTTATCTTGAGTATAATATGATCAAAAGCATCTATCTACAAATCTGGGGTAATGATTTTGGATCAATTACCAGTTAACAAAATCAAAAGTTTTATCTAAATGGAACGAATGATTTAAGGTAAATGTTTCTCTTTCTCTTGATGACACTTAACTTAAAATGGCTTCCCTTGCTTCTCTATCAGATTGAAACTCAAATTGATCTTATCAACTGTCCGGTACTGTTTTATTACTTAGCCTATTTTGCATTACACATAAAAACAGTTTTGAGGCACTAGTGAAAGGGAAGAAGAAAAGGGAGATTGCTCTATAATTTACTACAATACATAGTGGTATATTTTTCCATCATCAACATATTATTGTTATAGATATTTTTAGTTAAAATACTCTTTTTGCTCAGCTCTACTACGTTTGTCTTCAGTGATGATGGTTCCTAGATGACAAAACTCTTTCACTTTTTGAAGTATAATGTTTTAATTTCTAATACTTATATTTCCTTGGCTTTGATTTTTCTCTAGCGCCAAAACTTTTGTTTTATGAGCATTTATCTTGAGTTTAAATTGATCTAGGATTTCCATAAGAACTTGCAGCATTCTATTGATCCCTACTTCAGACTTTGCCACCAGTGCAACCAATGTCTGTCATCTGCAAATCTGATGCAATGAATGGATTTACCTTTAATCTGTATACCTTCAGTACTTTCTTTTATTTTCATTATTACCTTTTCAATGAACAAATTGAATTGATACATTGGCAGAGGGCATCCTTGCCTTACACCTTTCTCAATACCAGCAGTCAAACATATGTTGTTTCCTCGTTGTTATTTTTAGACACTGAAATTTCTTAGCTTCTATTAATAAACTCAAATGGTATATCTACCTCCATGTCACCAACAAGGTACTTGAGAATTTGGAGTCTTATAAATACCAATTGCTTTTTTAGCTTTTGTAATTATATGGACATGGTTGAATTCTTCCATCAAAGTAAGATAATGAAGTCAGATTTACCTACAATGCTTTTTTTTTTTTTTTTTTTTTTTTTTTTTTTTTTTTTTTTTTTTTTTTTTTAATTTTTACAAATTTCATTAATATTAAGTAGTGTTTGGCCTTTTTTATTTTTTACTGACAAAGATTTATATTTTAATTTGAACTTCAAGAATTAGACTTTATGATAAGCATAATCAGTAATTTGATGTCTTAACTAATTATTTTTGACCTCTGGGTAGTTAGTGATCAACTTGATGCACAATCCCCATTGTCCATGGGGGACATGGAATGAGCCGCTTCCAAAAGACTGACGAGCCTCATTGTATCCGGATAGCCTGCGGCTAGTTCGCGCTGTCAACCTGCCTGTGGACGGGAGCTAAGAGAGTCATAATCATTAGTTATTCTGAGGGGCTGCCAGACGTATATATACTCTTTAGACTCTCACTGATCCTCCAGACACTAGCCTTGTGAACTAGTATTCTCCGTTAGCAGAGATCAAACCTGCACCTATTTTTACCTATAGCTTGCTGACGGCAGTGGTAGATATACCTACGCCTTAACCTACATGGCCATCAGCATGCACCCCCCCCCCACTGGTTCTACATTAAGTGGGACTAATTTGTTAACTATATTAGAAGTCATACAAAATGTCTTGGTAGCAACACGATAGTAAATTTTGGCTGAGAACTAATAAAGAGGCAAAACTTCTTCACTAATACCTTTTTAGTTGTTCTATCCACTAGAGATTTAATGTAATTATTCTGTTTTATGCATACATTTCAATTGGATGTTTTTTTACACAGATAACACACTCCTAAAACTGAAGAAAGTATAATTTGCATACAGAAAAAATAAAAAAAAATAACTGCTCAAGTGAACCCACTATAAGAGAAGGCAGCAAGAGAGGAAGGAAATGATGGAGACAGGAGGGATGTGGTGAAAAGGAGCAGGATTTCGGAGGGTGGGGCCTTGCCTGTTTATGGGTGGCGACCTGCTTTTGGAGCTGATATGCCTGCTCCTCCAGGTGCTTTATCTTACGTAGGGCATCCTCGTCTGCAAGCTTCTTACGCTCCTCCCTTTTACTCTCCTGAAAGATTCGCAGTCATCAATTTTTCAAGGATTATTATATTTGATTTCATGCAGAGAACACCAATAAAATAACTTTTTTCAAAACATGCAATGGGTAAGACAAGGACAAAGAGAACAAGAAAAGGAAAAGAGGAATGACAACCATTTGATGAGCCAGAATAATGTTGAAAAACACCATAGACATTCATGAAAACGTTCAAAAATTAAAATTGAAAAAGGAGAACAATTATTTCACTTAACACAAATAGAGAGGATCAATTCCAGTAACATAAAGGAAAATAAAAATATATTCATATAGTTGAACAATTATGTTTAGAAATAAAATTGATTAATTTTTTTTTATATTTATAAACAACGAGGACAATATCATTCACTAATTAAAAATAAACTAACAGAAGAGAATTTAAAAATGAACCATTATGAAAGAATTTTTGTGTTTGCCAACTTTATAAAATCATACAGCATAAACATTACTTGAGCCTATTAAAACTAACAATGGATAAGTACAGGCAAATATTATCTTGAACTATAGGGAGTAGTTTTTCTAGGTGCTTTTTTTTGTGATGTGGATCTTGTGTTCTATGAATGGATGATATTAGGAACACTTACTCTTTAGCATCCATATTCATCAAAATCAAAACATTAAGTGATAAAAGAAAATAGGCTTAATAACATTTTACAATGTTTAAAAAACATTTCAATTATTTAGCAATGAAATATTATAAACAAACATAACTTACACGATTAATTAAAGTTCTTCGAGAAAAGTACATTTTTTAAAAGCCTAAAAAGTATTCATTTTACAGGCATTCTGGACCAATACATTTTTAATCAAATTAACACAATAATATTAACAATAAATTGGTAAAAAAAAAGATAACATTTTTTGGTCGACCGAGGAAGAAAAAAAAACATTAGCAGCTTTTGTTACCCCTATTAACACATTACAAGTCTGAGTTGGTATTCTGGCAGGTGGAAGTGACTTCTAATGTAGGTAGATGAAAGAATTGGCTACGCTTCCGCTATAACAATTTATTAAAATGACAGAGCGCTTTCGATGCAGTGTATCATCATCAGTGCCCGAAGGTCCTGGATGTTAACCTGACGGCTCTTAGAACTAGACTCAGTCTAGTCTACCGTCAGGTCAACATCCAGGACCTTCGGGCACTGATGATGATGCACTGCATCAAAACTCTGTCATTTTAATAAATTGTTACAGTGGAAGTGTAACAAATTCTTTCATCTACCTACATATTACAAGTCTTCAAATGCGTTGAAGAGAATTTTTGGTTGGCTTAAAATAGATAAAATGAATGATGGATTATTTCAAGGAATATAAACATTTAAAGGTAAAGAATAGGGCAATCAGGGTTTTCTAGAGGTGAATATTTATCATGCGTGCTCACATGTGAGTGTGTACACGCAGGTGCAACTATATACATGTACACATACAAAACAGGCATACAAAATATAACATAAATAAAATAAGAATCATGCAAGAAAATATGTAGAAAATAAAACGATTTTTATAAACTACAAAATTAACTAATGGTATCTCATGAACTATGGACCATAACCAAAACAAAACTTAAAATAAAAAAAAAAAAAAAAAAAAAAAAAAAAAAAAAAAAAAAAAAAAAATAAATAAAAGAACACGAATAACATGTTAACTAAGCTTAAAAAAGAAATAACTTGGAGAGGAGGTAGATCCTCCATTATATAACTCCTGTGTTCTAACCTATGTTGTAAAATATAGAATGACGTAGGGTTAATGAGGCTTTTTCCTTTAAAAGGCAAATTGTACAAATGGTCAATATTTATTCGTGTACTTTGATAAATTATTCAAATAAAATGATAAATACTTTTACTAAAAGGGTTAGTGAAATTAGTTTAAGCATAAACTAAAATTATGTACTGAGGTAAGAGGTAGTGAATATAAGAGTATTTATCGAATCAATATATTTATATCATTTTATAAATTAAAAAATATGTCAATAAAGAATAAAAAAATTAGGCTAATTTGAAATTAAATTTCTAAAAATGAAAGAAAAAAAAAAGAATAAAAATTAAAGTGGGTAAATTTTTGAGTATTAATTATAGATGAAATATTTATTTTAACCATTATGGTTCAAATTAAGCAGGAATAAAAAAAAGAAACAAAATATGTCTGCTAATTTTCAAGCTTCAAGATATTACAAAAATTTCATAGCACAACTAATTTATGAGGCAAAATAATAAATTCTACTCTACGTTACGGAAGCGGAAAAACACTCAGTACATAGGTGGTTAGCGGAGCGGTATATACCTGTACCTGGACTTTCTTCAGCTGCTGCCTCATCTCTTCAAGCTCAGCACGGAGCTTCTTCTCGGCAGCCATCAGCTGAACTTTGTCCCGCTGTTCCTTACTCACCCCTTTATACATGTCAAGTAACAGCTTCATTTCTTTTTGGTCATTCACAGCCTTTCTACAGTCAAAAGTAGTAATGTAAATATTTTTGACTATTCCCCTTATTCGAAGAGTGTTAAATTAATTCACAATACAGATTTAAATAATAAAGCAGACAACAGAACAAAAATAAATGATAATAATAGAAGCTAATCAACTACTATAGTATATTTATTATGTTGGGATATTTTCCTATCTTATTCACAAAATATCTCCAAAGAACACTACTAAAGAAGAAAGAAATTTAGTTATAAAACATTGTTCAATCAGTCGCATAATACTCTACTCTTTATTGTGACAAGAATTAAAATATTGTTTGGACTTGAGATGTTTAGAGACTGGGTTACACTTTAAAAAAAGGTCAGTCACACAGACAGATTTCCTAAGTGTGTCAATGCAAATATGGCATTTATCTCAAAGCGTAAAGGTTCAATCAGAACAATATTTGGTACTTAGTCTGCAAATAAAGTGGTTCATAATGTAATAGCTTATTGTTAATATGACAAGAGTCGGAGTGGGGGTTTACTGAAGGCCGAAAACTAATAAAGGCAAATATCTCGGTTAATAATAATATTGAAAAAATGTACATACAATTTATAGAATATTACATTTGCAATAAGATTGGTCCTATATAATTTTTCGATCCAATTTATAATAACGAAGATATTTAGAATTTTTGAAATCCCCCCATCCCTCTGGTTTGATTTTAGCCATTAACAAACTCGACTTTTAGTATTACATGAAACGCTTAAATATCGAGTTTGTAACGATCATATAAGAATTGTGACTGCTAGAGCGGTAACAGACAAGTATATATATATATATATATATATATATATATATATATATATATAATTTTAAACGGACCTCATTTTTGTCATCTAGGTGAGATCAATGGACATTTGAGGAAATATTTCAAAAATTGCATCATTAGTATAACCTAAATAGCTGACTCCCCATAAAGGAAATCTGCTAAAATCAAATGAGTAGAAGTATCCCACAATGAATGTTCCACAGAGAGGTGAAATAATAACAGCATCATGCCAATATTAGCTAGACTATACAAAATCTCTCTATATTGTGAAGAGCCACAATTGAGAGTACTGTCAAACCTGAAACCACCCTCATCACCAGCAGACATGACAATTTTTAAATATTGTTGTATCCTATAAATATTTTAAGTATTGTAGTTATATCAGCTATAATAAGTATTCAACCGATTAATTGCATCAAAAGCATGTTCTGCAAATAATTTAAAAGCATTATTATATTTTAAAAATAACTTGGCCTTTTTTTTGTTCAATGTCTTGTTTTAGTTTTTGTCGTTCGTTAGTCAGTAGTCTGCAATCGTATATTAAGTGTTGACTTGTTTGTGGAGTTGAGTAATCGCAGGGGGAAGTATTGTTGTCTTTTATGTTAAATCGTTGGTAGTAAGAATTTAGTGAACCATGTCCTGTTACTAATTGTGTAATATAAAAGTCGGTTTGTATGTTTTTGCTGTTGAAATATGTGTTAATGTTTGGAATGAAAAGTTTTAAATGTTGTCCTTTATTAGTTACAGTCCATTGTTGTTGCCACTTTTCAGTTAGATGAGCTTTTAACATATATTTTACGTGGGCTTTGGAGATTTTATTGTAACATTCCGGTAATTGGGAATCTTTTGAAGCAGACTTAGCAGCTCCATCAGCCAATTCATTTCCAAAATTACCAGAATGTGCTTTAATCCATGAAAAATTTATGTTAATATGATCTAATTCTGCTATGAGTTCTCTGATTTGTGTTGTTAACGGGTCGTAGGTTGTACGGTTCTGTAGTTTTTGTATTGTTACTTTACTGTCGGTGTATATACAAAGTGTATTATGTTTTGTATGTTCAGTTTGTATTTTTTGTAAAGTTTTCAGTATAGCGTATTGTTCTGCTTGAATGTTTGTGCAGTTGTGTCCCAGTCTAAATTTATGTATCTCTGTCAATTCCTGATCAATGAATATTACACATGCGCAGCCTACATTTTTCCCATCTTTACTCCCATCTGTATATATTTTCGTTCTAAAAGTTTTATTTCCTTGATGTATTAATATATTTGGAAATTTGCCGGGGTGATACCATCTTTTGTATTCCAATTCTGATTTAACAAATTCAGCTAGAATATCGTTTGAATTAATAGACTTTTTGAGAAGGTTATATTGATCAACAAAAGTATGTGCTAATAAATCAATGGGGACTATTTTAGCTAGAACGCAGGCTGCATCATACGAAACTGTTTTAAAGCCCTTTATAATTTTGATTGCCATCAGTCTTTGTACTCTTTGTAATTTCTTTAAGTTATGTTGTTTGTTAAGTCCAGTGTGCCAAATGTTTATTCCATACGTGAGGGAAGGAAGGATAGCACCTTTATATAATATGTGTAATGCCTCTGATTTCAGTCCCCAGGTGTTTCTTGCTGCTATAGATAATGTGTTGATGAGTTTCAATAATCGTTCTTGTAGTTTGTCTATATGAGTATTCCAATTAAGTTTACTGTCAAAGAATATACCTAGATATTTAATTGAATTTACGTTTTTTATGTCTTGTCCTTGTATATGTATATGAAAAGGTGGAGGTGATTTTTTATGAGTAAAAATAATGTATGAAGATTTTTGAATATTAAAATATAGTTTATGTAAATCTGCCCATTTTTCTACGATGTCTGTAATAATGTTTATATACACCTGTAGTTGTTAAAATAGTTTAGATGTTATCAGAATAATGATGTCATCTGCAAAAGCCAGTATCTCAGCTTTATTTGGTAATCTATTATGTAGTAAATCATTTACTATAAGATTCCATAATAATGGTGAGATTCCCGACCCTTGCGGTGTACCTTGTGTTTGTGATTTATGCAATTTAATGTTTGGTGTGATGATGTATGATGTTCTGTCATGTAAATAGTTGTTGATTAATTTATAAATATTATTGGGACAGTCCATTTGTTGAAGTGCATGTAAAATTGATGGCCACCAAGCATTATCAAAAGCACCTTTAATATCCAGTGAAATTAGAATAGTGTGTGAATTATTGTGTTTTGAGGTGGTAATAAAATCTATTACATGTTGCAATGCTTCAATCGTAGATTTTTTAGGAGTGAATCCAAACTGATTCTCATGCATTAATGATTTTGAATACAAATAATATGATAATCTTGAATTTATAATTTTTTCTAAAACCTTTCCACCAGTTGGGATCAACGAAATTGGTCTAATTGATGAGATTTCACATTTATTCCTACCAGGTTTATTTAAGGGTACTAATTTTGACCGTTTCCATATTCTAGGAAATATACCATTTTGAAAACATGTTTTATACAAAGTATTTAAAAATTTTGGAAAACATCTGTATATTTGTTTGTAAATGTCACCAGTTATACCATCGATGCCTGGTGAAATATTTCGTTTTAAGTTTTTAATTATGTATTCTATTTCATCGTCTGTTAGTGGTAGGTCGTCAAGTGTGTTAAGATCACTAAGTATGTTGTTACGAATAGTCGTATGTATTTCTTTGTCATTTGAGATACAGTCATTTTGTACAAATTTGTCTAGTATATATTGGTATGTGTCCTCTGTATTAATCGTGTACGTTCCGTCTTTTTTTTTATTGAATTGAGCGTAAATGAGGTACGTAACTTTCCACTTGCAAACTTGTATGGCCAGCTCCAAGGATTTGTAGGAGTTATGCTACTAGAATATTCTTTCCATGTCTTTAATTTGTTAGTTCTCATTGTTTTCTCAAATTCATGTTTTTTCAGTAAGTATGCTTCTTTCTAATTTTACGTAAGCTTTCATCTTTAGTAGTCTTTTGATATATTCTTCTTATTATAATATATATATATATATATATATATATATATATATATATACACACCCACACACAATTTTGAACGGGCCTTATTTCCGTCATTTTCTGAGTAGGATCGATGGACATTTGAGGATTTTTTTTCAAAATTGCATAGAGTTTGACCTCAATAGCTGATTTCCCTTAAGAGAATTTTGGTATAGGTAAGTTAAATTAAGTTTAAGTCATTCAGTTATTATTATTTCATTATTGTTCATTTTGTTTATTATAGTCTGTGAAGCCAACACCCATTGTAAGGGGATAACTCCAAAATAAATACTTATTCATTTAAACTTTACTTTTGAGCCAATCCTTAATGAATCAATATCTTAACTGATTTGATAACTCTTAATAATAAATATATATTATCAGTTATCGGTGGAAATTTCAATAAGAAAGGTACTGAGTAATCACTTTTTAAAGCCTTAATGATTATAAAGAAAATAATAATACTAATACTAACTTTAACTGAGCTTTGAGATCTCTGACTAGTTCAGAATCAGCAGACTTAACTTCTTTTGCTCGATGTTGATCCCTATGTTGTTCTTTTTTTATTTCTTTTTTCACAGTTCCTCCACCCTCCTTCTTTACAACAGGTGAACTTCCTGATTTTTCTTTATCCGCACTTTCATCAGTTTCCTATAGAAGGAATAAAGAATAAAGTTTAATTATTTTATATGATAGAAAACTTTTTCACAACCACTAAGATTCCTGCATATTTTATATTTACTGAAGCCAACTTTGTGCTACTAAGGCTAATTGGGACAGGTTATCTATAGGTTATCGCCCTTTTCTAGTCAGGGTGGGAATAAGGATTCTGTTTAATGAGTTTGTC
Source organism: Riptortus pedestris (assembly GCA_019009955.1). Classification (NCBI taxonomy): domain Eukaryota; kingdom Metazoa; phylum Arthropoda; class Insecta; order Hemiptera; family Alydidae; genus Riptortus; species Riptortus pedestris. The sequence goes on along the minus strand of CM032231.1, from coordinate 93,142,747 downwards.
ACTAAATAAATTCCTGTTGCCCGAGTGAGAATCAAACTCATGGCTCAAATCTAGGACAGTACTTTATTAAGCCAATAGAGGGTTCAGTTCAGCTAGCAACTAGTACAATTCATTTTCTCTGCAACACAAACTTCTCAAACATGATGTTGATCGACCGCTTCAAGATGTGAAATAACTAATACAAATTTATAGCTCAAAGCAGGACATTCCTACCAAAGTCAATCACTATTTATGGATGATAAGGGCAGGATACGCCACCATGACATAATTAATACTTTAATTACTTTTTTATGAGAAAACAGTTACTAACTGTTTTTGGCAAGTTTAACATCAATAAAATATAGTTTTTATTTTGTATGAGTATTCTATTTCAAGTCCTAAATTGCTTGATATTCAAATGTTTGATATTGGGCAGTGTGTTTGTCGAGAAGTAACATACCAATTTGTACCTGTACCTAAGTTTTAATACATTGAGTTCTGGTATACAAAGCCAGGAAACTCGGGTTTGAGACCTGTCAGGTGTAAACAATTTGTTCTAAATGAAACAAAAATTCTTATTATTTGGCATTAATTGCTTATGATGATAGTGTATTGCATCTTCAATTTCAGTAAGAATGTAATACAGATCAAATCCAAATTAAAATTCATTCTTTTTATTTTTAAAATCAAGGATAAATGTTAACATTTTTATAAAAAATTAAATTAACTTATTCAGTTATCATTATTTAATTATTGTTGATTTTGATTATTATGGGGTTTGAAGTTAATTCCCATTATACGAGGATAACTCCAAAAACAAATACATATTCATTTAAACTTTCCATTTGGGAAGTACATATCCATTTAAATTTATTCAGTTATCCTTTGAACTGTAATTTTTAATTATAAACAATACAATTAACATTTTTGGTATTTGAAATCTTGGTTCCCATCCAACTACAATAATGGATTTAGTAATCTGGTGAAGAAATTTTTAGTCTAGGACTTAAATGGATAAAACACTGAAAGGATTAATTTGTATATCTAAGAAGTTTTGTGAGCAGGTCTACTATGATAACAGATCCCAGTGTTGCAATAGTAGTGTCATCAATTTCTTTTTTCACCTTATTAATAAATCTATTGATATATTAGGAATAAATGATTTAAAGTAACAAAACAAACATTATTATTGACCTTAAAATTAATAATTACATTTTAAATTTTTGCCAGGAACAATTTTTATATAAAAATTTTTCCAATAAATTTTTTAATGGAAATTATTCCTTAATAATTATCCTTCGATTTTAAAAATAAAAGTTGTGAAGTAATAGTTATTCCTATTTTTTTTAAAACTTTTTTTAATCGATGGCAGAAGGTCAATTAATTAGTATTTTCGGCCCTGGCCAGACCTATACAACTGTATCAAAACCAATGAGCTAATCTAATTAAATGTTCTTGAGAAAATCTTTGACAAATGAAGAAAACCCCTTTCTTGTTTATTACGAGTGCTATGTATGAAGTCTGTCAGTAATAATTTTTTACCTCTACTTCTTCATCAATGAACTCTCGTTTGATAGATGGCTCTTCCTTTATCTTCAGACCTTCACCATTATGTGAGCCATCATCTTCTTTGCCCTCCAGTATGCCCTCTTTGCTGTCAGCCCCAATCGGCATAGTAGATGACAACTTTGCCTGCAGTTCTTCTAGTTCTTTCTTTAACTGAAAACAATAAATATATAAATGAACTACTAACAGTAATGCATTCAAAGATTAAAATATGCACATAGATGACATAGTATTAATTTAATTAACTAATTATTAGATGCTATAGTCTTTCCTGAACTTGGACTTTTGCCACCGTATTAAACCATTCTGAGCAATCTACAGCTAGATATCTTTTATCCTTGGATCCCAGCCTCTGGCAAGTCTTCCCACAGATCCAGGCAGCCACCTTTCCCTTCTACTCACTCTTGAGAATACACAGGCTTTATCAGGCTTGTCATACAACTCCTATGAGTTTATAATTGCTACTGATCTGGGTTGCTCTCTCACCAAAGGTCCAATATCTTGCAGAACAAGAGGACTCGCTGAGTTTACTTAGTGAGAGTCTACATTTCACTGCTTGCTATGGGTGTTGGTCTGACGACTGATTGTATATTGACATTTTGTTTTCCTGGAGAGACTCTCAATGTGGAAATCCTTGTACAGAAAATAGAAGCATTTGATCCCTGTGATTATATCCATTTCCAAACCATTGTTCTTCGTAACAAACTCATCCAGGTACTTAAACGTCCTACTAGGAAATATGAACTCTCAATTTGATTGGGGCAGTACTCTCCCTACTTTGCTTAAATTTTCTCATGTACTTGGCTTTCTCTTAACTGATTAGAGAAACTCTATACCATTTTTGTTTTAATATTTGTATCTAATATTGAACAAAACATAGCAACGTACACCAAAAACTGTTCTTATACTCCTGTATTTGGTTTCACAAGAGTTTGCCCTTATTTTTCAGATTGGTACATCCAGGGTGAGGATGAAGAGTTTAGGTGATTATGGAATCTTCTTATCTCTAGTGGTAAACTCAAAAATCATCAGAGACATGAACTCCATTTTTGACCTTACAAAAAGTTCTCTTGTCTATTTGATAAGATAACTAGGTATTCCAATTGACTTTAAAACTTCTAACAATTTTAATCTGCCTATACTGCCAAATGCTTGTCGGGAGTAAATGAAGAGGTATGTTCACCAAATCAATTCTCATACTCTCCTCAAACATTTATCTAATAGAAAAGAAGTGATTTGTGGTGGATCCCTCTGCACAAAATCCACTCATATACTCTTCAGGAGTCCCTCCTTTTCTCCTCTCAACTATCAATATCCAAAAAGGTCCACTAATTCTTATAGAAGGTAGGAAGAAGTGCTGTAACTCTGTAATTTTCACATTGCATGTTTTCTTTTGGAACAGGTAAGTTTTTGTGTAAAACTGAGAAGAATATTTACAAAGTCTACAGCAAAATGGAGTCACAAAAATACAAGTGTAGAAGGAAGGAGGGCAAGGTTGAGAAATGAGACGAAAGGTCTGTGCATAAGGTGCAGTAAAAAAATGAACTCTTGTTCTGATACTTCATATGAGGAGGAAATCACGGAAAAGAACAATGGATGTTTTGAGTATGCTTCTAAGGAAAACACAAATTACATATGATGCTTGCTCCAAAGAAATGAGAAGCATGAAAAAATGTCTTTGTATAAAAAAGAGAGCTTATGAAGCTGTAGAACTCAAAGATGTGCAGGAGTATTTTTAGGCAATAGAAAAGAAAATGATATAAATAAATAAGAATAAAATGACATGTTATTTGTTAATATTTACTTTATGCAACTAAGGTTAAATGTGTTGGGCTATAAAGGCCACCATCCTTTCCAAGACAGGTTGAAATATGAATTTTATTAAATGAATTCATCACTATGTGAATTCCTATTGTTGCGCCAGAAATTGAATCCATGGCTCTAGGATTACAAAAAGTAGGAAGGCCACCACCTTTAACTCACATAGCTAACTTAAGTCCTAATAAAATATCTTAAAATAATATAAAATGTAACTCAACAAAAAAATAAAATACACACCTTAGGTATTTCAGCATTAGCGTCTTTATATTTTCTCTTATACCTATGCACTTCACCCTTCAGCTGCTGATTATGATTTTGTAATGAGGTAATGAGGTGACGCATTTCCCTATTTATTGGGCCAGTTTGCTCATTGGCAGCAAGATTCTGCTCAAATTCTATTCTCAACATTTCATACTCTTTTCGAACCTGTGCAAGAAGGTCCTCTAGCTGAATAACTTCTGTTCTAAGTTTCTTCTGTCCCATAAGTTCTTCGCTCTATGAAAATGATCAAGGAATCAAGTATGTTATCATGTCAATACTAATGAAACATCTCTAACCTTAAATAATCTTATTTTATCTATATCACGATCTTTTTTTTAATTCAGTATCTATCCATCTAAAGGGTGTTTATAGGCATAACTGTTATATTTATGGTATATTATTTATTTATTAACCTTCACTTTAAATAAACATGGTTGATCAGGGTTACCATAATTTTGAAGCCAAGGTGAGATTAAGAATTTTATATAGGGCGTTCATCACTGCATGAATTCCTATTGCCCACCAATCCATGATTCTAGATTTATCAAGTGAATTAAATCCATCTGGCTCCCATAACTGACAGTTATAACTCCCTGTGAAATTTTTTAAACATTTATGCCTATAACTATATCTAAATTTAGTTTAAGAACTACCAATCCTCTGGATTTAAATCAAAAATAAAATTAGAATTAATACCTCCATCATTTCTATTTGCCGAAGATGAGCATTTTTAGAAGACTGAAGTTGATGTCTCACTTCATCTAATTGTGTCTTTAACTGCATGGATTCATTGTAAAGGACAGAAAATTGAGATTGAAGGCATTTATATTCTGTTGTTTCAACTATAACACTCTCAGGAAGTTGTCGAATCTGTAAATTAATTTAACTGTCAGAGCATAAATAATTAAGAGCACCCAAGTCAAGTAGGCAATGAAAGGAAAAAAAGAGTTACTTCCATATAATCAAATTAATAGAAACCATTCCTTTATGTCAAAAAATATAAGAAAGCAAGTAATTAGTTGATAACCCACCATCGATAAAAAATGTTCTCAAAACTCAAAGATTTTGTAAGACGGTCCTCAAAATATAATGATCTCTACCTGTATACTACAATAATAATATACGTGATTGCAAAGGTTCTCCATGAAAAATTGGTGGAATATGTTCTATATTTTTATGAAATATTTTTTTTATTTTTTTATTTATTTTTTTTTTTTTTAAATTTAGTAACGTCTATATGCAATGTACTTTTGATACCGTAATAACTCACTGAAGCCAAATACTGATAATTACGAGTAATTACATTCATTTATTGTCTATATATTGTGTATTGACTTATATTCAAAACCACATCCATTTTTATTTTAACAAAGTTCGTCATAAGAGTGCTGTGTGAGCTAAGCAGATTTTCCACATACTGGAATGACACACTGATAATACCTCAAATTAGATTATCTAATTCTTTTGTATGCAACTCTATGTAAATACGACAAAATTGAATGCAAAATGATTAGTGAATCAACTGCTTGAAGTAAAAATACCATGTGAGTAGGAGTGGGGGTTAACTGAAGGCTTAAAACAAAAACTCCATCATGCTGGGGCTGCTAAAACTAAGCAGATTTTTCAAGTACTGGTATAATATGCTTGTGAACACATCTCACCACGTATTCTCTTCTTTGTGTGTAATAAACCAATAAGTAGAAGGGGGGGAGGTGGTTACTGAAGCAAGACAACTAGAAATTATGAATAACTCTCTTAAAACTTAAGTTACCAGAAGATGCATAGAACAACATTTGTAGACCATCAATAGTTTAACAAGGTTGGTTCAATAACATTTCACAACGCGGCTCATAATAACAGAGATATTTTCAATTTTCTAATTCCTCCCCACTATACCAGGTCTGATTTTGGCCAAGAACAAATATGATCTCAAGTAAGAGAAAACATGTACAACATGAATTGTAGTGCATAACTTGATTAGCATAAATGGTTATAGTTATAACTTTTCAATTGGACTCAAAATAATAGATACTTCAAATTTTTATATGAACCCATCTTCCTGGTTCGATTATGACCATTAAAAAGATTTTATCTTTATTTTGTATGAATTGGTTCAATATTGAGCATGGTACTCGTATCTAAGAAGTAAAAATTCAGTATGCTAAGATCTGATGAAAATAATATTAAGTTCTTAAGCATGTAATAAGACATTTCATCATAGATTGGCTAATTATTGATATGAGGTGACTAGGAATGGGGGTTTAATGAAAGCTGAAAACTAAAATAAATCCAATATCTCAGTTAATAATTTGACAATATTAAATTATTTATTAACGTCCACTTTTTGCAACTAAGCCTAATTGGGATGGTTTATTTATAGGTTACCACCCTTTTCTAGCCAGGTTGGGACTAAGGATGTTATTTAATGAATTCCGTCACTAAATAAATTCCTCTGCCCAGGCGGGAATCAAACTCTATTATGTTTTGACAACAGAAAAAATGTATAAAACAAGAGCTGTAGAAAATAAAATGTTTAAGACGACTATGCATGAAACAATAATATACCTTTTTAATGTGAAGATATTAAAAAGATTATTACGATCCGTAAAATATATAAAAAACAGCAGGATATAGTTAGTTACCTCTGCTTGTTTTATGTATTCACCAGTACTGCTGCTCTTTATTTCACCCTCCAGGTTTGCTTCACTATGGTCACATCTTCAAAGTCACATATCTATTTGACGTAATGCATGGTGAAAAAAAATATTTTGTTACCACGATTGCAGGATGATAGGTTTATCAATACAAAAGTTAAATTAAAGTGTGCCGACAATAGAAAAGTTTAATTTTCAACCTTCGATTCCAGACTGTAATTTCTGTTATATAACTTCTACTATTCCTTCTGAACTTTTACAATGTAGATTTTGGTCTCTTCTTTCTTTTTGGATCTGCATTTGCTATTGTACACTTCTTATTTCTCTAATTATCATTTATTTATTTTGTAACTTCCGAAAACAATCTATTGTTTAAAGAATGAGATCCTACATATTTGCAATTTTTTTCACAAAGCCCTTTTAATTTTAGCCAAGTCAACTGAGAGAATTTCTTTTCAAGCATCATTGGGTTCAGGGACAGTAATGTCACTATCGCAGATTCATTAAATTTCAAGAATGATTACGAACACAACCAGCAAGTTATTACAGTTTTCTTTAAGCTATCATATAATTGTGTTGGTGAATATATACAATTTCTTTGTTAAATATTAATTAAATCTCATAATCCCAGTTTTTTGTTTACCAACTAAATTATGCTCATTTACTTAAACAATTACACACTTATATTTACTCAGTGAAAACCAAAACTTTACTTGTCATAAAGGATTATAATAATGTATATTAAATAACAATTAAACAATAATAAATAATTAGATTCGTTTAAGATTTTGAGGTCGTTTGTATAAAATAAGCTTTACTTACATCCATCTTAAGTTTTTCAACTTCCTTTAGTGTTTCCCGGTGTTGTTGGTGAAGCCTATCAAGTTCATTCAGTCTATTATTAGCAAGCTCGCGCATTTCTTCAAGCTCCTTCTGTAATTCTTCAACCTAAAATTTTGTAATTTAAAAGATATTAAAAAAATAATTCTCTAGCTTATTTAGAATTTGTGTGATAGGGTAGATATATAAAGAAAAAAGCAAAATATATATAGATTTACTAAGTACTGGAATGGCACAAAGTTAACAAATCACAAATTTGATCAACTATTTCTTCCAATAAAGTCTGTCATGTAGGGGGTACTAAGCGGATTTCCCACAAACTGGTATAACACACTTGTGATCTCATCTCACTATATATTCTCTATTTCTATGCAAAAACCTGAAGAGTAAAAGGGGTGTGGGCGGGGGAAGGGAGGGGGGTTAATGAAGACTAAAAACGCCTGTCATGCAGGGGCTGCGTAAACAAAGCAGATTTCCCATGTGAAGTTTTATAATAGAGAAATCTGCATACTGGTAACACAACACCACCGTGATTAAATACAAACGGTAATGAGAAATCTTTCAATTAATTAAAATAAATTCCCAACTGAAACGGCTTCTGAATTGTAAGAATAATTTATATTTTAATAACTCAAATTTTAGTAGTCAAAGAACTAAAGAAGGGGGGGGATGTACAGAACGTATTTGCATAAATCTCACAAAGAACGAAGGTAAGGTAAGGTTAGAAACGACAGGTAAGGTTAGATGAAGCTTCTACCTGAGCCGAGCAATGACGAAAATGGCCGACCTAATCCAAACTATACCCGACCACAGACTTCATAAAAATGCAAATATCTCGGTTAATATTCAAGATAGAGAATAAATGTATATAACAATATTTATAGTACATTTAATTTGTAATAAGATTGGTTCTATACAATTTTTCGATCCAATGCATAATAACGGAGATATTTTGAATTTTCGAAAATCCCCCCTCCCTCTTATCCGATTTCAGCCATTAACGAACTTGATCTGTCTTTTTACATAAAACGGTTAAATATCGAGTTTCGTAAAGATAAAAAAAAAATTGCGGCCACTAGAGCGTTAACAGACAAATATATATACAGGGTGTCCCCAAACCAAACGGCCAAACTTTAGGGATCGATAGAGGATCGAAAAACTAAAACAAAAAGTCCTCTGGCATATGCCTCGTTTTCGAGAAAATCACAAAAACTAAAAATAGTTGTGCAAAAACTAGTTAAGGCCAATGGAAGAGCGGATTTTATTCCTTGAATGAATTTTAGCAATAAATGTTATTCCAATACAATTATTGTATTCTAATCTTATACTAACAGAAAGGTAATTGAAAAAAAAATTATTTTTTATTAAAAAAAAATAATAAATACTTTTTTATTCAAATATTCATAGTATAAAATAAAATTACCTATTTAAAGTAGATAACATTATGAACAATAACTGAAGATTAAAACATAAAAAAAGATTAAAAATTTAGAAAATTAATAAAATAATTAAATATTCTTACTTGGAAAACATAAATGTTTCAGTTTTTATATGGGTCTACCTTAGTGAGAAAAAAAAATCTGAAAATTTTGAAGGTTTTACCTTCTCTAAAATTACATCGTTAATTTCTAAAGCGTCAACGTAAATGTTGTTCGAAGTGCTGGCCTCTCGCTGCAATACACGCATCACATCGCGTACTCACAGATCGCACTGCATCTAAACATTGTTCTGCGGTGAGCTGGTTGCAAACCATTCTGATGCGCTCAATGAGGTCATCCCTTGTGCGGACGGGCTCTCGGTAGACATTTTCTTTCACGTATCCCCACACGAAGAAATCTAGTGGCGTGAGGTCCGGAGACCAGGGAGGCCAAGGCACCGGCCCACCTCGTCCTATCCAGCGACCTGGGTAGTTGATGTCCAACCAGTCTGGTACGGCCCTTCCGTAATGTGCAGGACAACCATCGAGTTGAAACCAGCTCTCAAGCCTTGTTTCCAAAGGGATATATCCAAAAGTGCCCGTAAGTCATTCTCCAGGAATAGATGATAACTTTCAGCGTAAAGTCGAGCAGGTAAAAATACGGGACCTATTATGCGATTATAACAAAGACCGACCCACACGTTTACAGAAAACTCATGCTGGTAGTGAAATTCTCTAACAGTGCGGGGATTTTCATGTGCCCAAAGGTGGTAGTTTCTTTGATTGAATATGCCCGCACGTGTAAAAGTCGCTTCGTCCGTCCAGATTACTTTCGAACTTAAGTTTACATCGTTTTGCAATTGTTCTTTGTACCAATTACAAAAAATTAATCGGCGGGGATAATAAGCGGGTATTAAATTTTGTACCTTTTGTACATGGTAAGCATGCCTGCGGTCGCCCTTAATGTGCGCCAAATGGTTGTCTTTGGTATGCTTAGAACTGAAGCAGCTCTCCGGACGCTTGTGCCAGGGTTGGTATTGAAGTGCCTCAGTATCCTCTCCCTCCGCCTCAGGTCGGCTTCCATTGGAGCCTGCATACGGTTTCCACGACGATTACATGAGAAGGACCCAGTCTCTCGAAGCCTTCTGAAAGTGCTAGTAAAAACACCTCTGTGTGGGGTTTCTCGGTCAGGAAACCGTCTGCGATATTCCCGAACTGCCTGACGTGCATTGCCATCGCAGAATCCGTAAACGTAGACTATGCCCGCGTATTCAGCGTTGGTAAATCTAGCCATATTTGTTGACTTCACTGAACAGTACTAGCAACACCACTAATGTGAGAATGCGAGGCTGGATTCCCCCCAAAAAGGATTAAAATGATAGTAAACATTTTAATCCTTTCTTTTTAAGTTTAAACACTCAACCTAGACGTTTTATTGATAAGGAAAGCGTGAAAATATTCATGTTTTCTAAATTTACTCCTCGTAAATAAAAAAATTAAGCTTACTCAAAAAGTCAATAGTTTTTTGTAATTTAAATACATTATTAAAAAAAAAAATACACTTTTTGCACAACTATTTTCAGTTTTTTGTGATTTTCTAAAAAACGAAGCGAAAACGAGGCATATGCCAGAGGACTTTTTTTCTTAGATTTTCGATCCTCTATCGATCCCTGAAGTATGGCCGTTTGGTTTGGGGACACCCTGTGTATATATATATATATATATATATATATATATATATATATATAATTTTGAACGGACCTCATTTTTGTCATCTCCTGGGTAGGATCGATGGACATTTGAAGAAATTTTTCGAAAATCGCGTCATGAGTACGACCTCAATAGCTGATTTCCCTTAAGGGAAATCTGCTAAAACAAGAAAGTACTTGAGTTATGAAAAAAGCAAGAAAGTAGTTGAGTTATGAAAAAAAGTATAGAACATCAGTAACTTAACAAGATTGGTTCAGTAACATTCTGCTGATAATAACAGAGATATTCAGAATTTTCAAAATTCTACATTCCTAACCACCTCTAAACCCTTCCTATTTCACCCATTAACTAAAATGTATCTTTAGTGTGGAGAAAAACAGTTAAATATCGAGTATGGTACAGAGGAAATAAATATTTATGATTCACAACAGCAAAATCTTAATTCATGACATCATCACACTACGTATTTGTATGTATTTCACACAGTAAATTGTTTAATGAAAACAATATTTGGTATTTAAGCTTGAAATAAAGTGGATCATGATATAATTATAGCAAATACCACATGAGTTAGTGCGGGTTTACTGAAGGCCGAAAACTTAAAAAAATGCAAATATCTCCATTAATATTAAGCACAGAAAATAAATGTATATAGCAATATTTATAGAACATTTTATTTGCAATAAGATTGGTTCTATAAAAACTTTTGATTCAACGTATAATAATGGAGAAATTTCGAATTTTCAAAATTCCCCCCTCCCACAGGTATGATTTCAACGATTAACAAACTTGACATTTATATTTACATAAAACGCTTAAATTCGCTAAAGCGTTAACAGACAAATATATAAATAAACATTTTGAACGGATCTCATTTTCATTATCAACTAAGTTATATTGATGAACATTTGAAAACATATTTCAAAATCGAGTCACAAGCTAAATAGCAGATTTTCATTGAGGGGAATCTGCTAAAAAAGGACTATGAATTCACCACTAGAAAATTAAATATGAGAAGATTACTGATAAAATGGTTTTAAATGAAAATCCTATGCTTGGTGGTCAAGGTTAAGGTTGAAAACAAAAAGTATAAATAACTCGCCTAATATATGAGTTCGATAAGTGTGGAACAACAGTTGTGAACATAAAATGATTATAAAGATTGACTATATAACATTTTTTGATCCGACATAAAATAACAGAGATATTTGGGTTTTAGTAAAATCCGCTTTTCCCTTAGAAAAAGGAACTATTAAGGTCGTTCACAAGACAAAATTATAAATAAGTTCCCTCAAACCTTTGCAAATCATACATAGTAAATGAGTGCCAAAAACAAGATTAATTTGAAATTTGATATATATAAGTCGTTTATCTGTTCGCTTTTTGTAGTCATCAATTCTATGATATTTAAAACGAATTTCAAATTAAACTTTTATCCGGGAAATAAAGATACTCTGCTGGTCCAGAATCGGGCCAGGCGAGGGGGGGGGATGGGGTTACATCAGAAGTTTGAAACAACTCTATTATTATGAGTTGGATAGAAAAAAGGTATTATATAACCATTTTTCGTTAAAGTAAAATTTAATTTAATAAAACTTTGGGCTCTATTTTTACTTACGACTAGCAGTTAAGGAAATCCAGGAGATTTTAGTGCTTTTAAGCGGTCTTTTAAAGACGAAGCTATTGAGTTTACTCACACGACCACATTACATGAAAATTCCTTTAGATCTTCACAAATCATAGTAATAAATAAATAAATAATTAAATAATCTTCTTAATGTACTAATACCTTTCGTTGAGAAACATTTGATGCGGGTGATGGTTTAGCAGTCCCTTTTTCTTCTCCCTGAAGCTGCTGATAATTTTTTAGTTTTTCAATAGCTTCAGCAAGATGGTGTTCCAGTTTATCATTCCTTGCTTGAACTTTGGAGAGTTCGTACTGAAGATCATCGATTTGGTTCCTCATTTCTGCAGCTTCAGTTTCCCGACCTGCAACTTGGTCCTGGAGCTCCGCCATCTAAAAGCAGCATGAATTATTTTTAAAATTCTTAATTTCAGCATTAATATCCAACATTTGATTGTATTATATTAGGTAACTACAAACATATAAACAATGTGTGACTATATTCAGCCATAAAGAAATTATTTGTTAGCTATTTTATTTTGATCTTATATCTTAAGTTTTTATCTAATTATCATTATTTGTTTTGATGTTAAATTACTTATACTATTCATGGACTACATTTAGTGAGCATATGAACGAAACACACTTGTCTTGCAGGAATTGAAAAAAAAATTGTACCAAACACATTTAACAGAATTACCATTTTTTACTATTCTTGTCTAATGTGGTCATCGGTCACGTGGGTTGAAATGAAACTATATCAGCTTGACAACATTTCAGTAAAATTTATTACCTTTGTCAAGGCAAGCTGAAAAGGTGTTGTACAAGTTTGACTATTATAACTAAGTTCAAATGATAAAAGAAATAATTCGGGAAGGAGAGTAGGAGGCAGTACCACCAGTATTGAAATCAGACTGTAAAGTGAATTTTTTATTTCATTTTATCAATCACACCTTTAACCCCTTCAGACCCACTGTCCAATATATTGGACATGCCTTTTTCAATGCTATATCTTCATGGATTGATGTTCTTTGGCAGAAAAATTGATTTTAATACTGATTTTAGGTATTAACCTTTCAATTGTGTGCCTTTTTCTGGTTTATACCTGTTGTAGTGGCATTTCTAGCGCTTTGAACATCTAATTTTTGATATTGCAGTTTCACCTATTAAAACCATGAGTAAATAAATGTCTCATAGATTTAATTTTGCATGTATATAAGTGAAACAATTATTTTTAAGTAGCCAGAAGCCTCTAGAAGTCGTGTTTGTTAAGAAAAAAAAATATTTTTTTCCCTGATTATTGTATTTTCAAATAAATATGGATGTCCAACATATTGGACATCGGGTCTCAAATGTTGCATTTCACTAATACCTCTATTCTATGGAGAAATTTACTTATTGAATTTTATGATTATTATTTTGATGTGATAAACAATATTTTAGATCTTTTAAATTTTAAAATGCAAATTGCTGAAAGTTTTGCCTCAGAAATAGAAAGAAAAAAAGAGGAAGACCTAATCTTGAAGAATCCAGTAGTGAAGAACCCCTTGCAAGGAAAGCAAGAGCTGAAGTGAGACCAAATTCTGATGTTAGGAATGATGGATTTGAACATTTTTCAGATATTGATGATAAAAAAGATGCAAAATGAAAGGTTGCAAAAAAAAACTAAATTTTATTGTGTTAAATGCAAATGCCACTTGTGCATTACAAAAATAAGGATATGTTTTATATTATTCCACAGTTAAATTTTGTTCAATATTTATTATTTGTAACTTTCTATGATGTAAATTTGTTTATTATCACTTAAAAAATATTACTAAAGTGTATTTTATTTATTTATCCAAAACCTTATCAGTAGAATAATTTGTAAAAAATATGCCTGTTGAGACCCGATGTCCAATATATTGGACACAATTTAAAATTATCAATAAAATTACAATTAGGAAATTAGAATTTTTTTCACTATTTTTCCCATGTTTCTGTAAACATATAGAACATGAAAAAAAATTTTTTAGTCAAAATATTTGAGTTGGGTCTGAAGGGGTTAAAGGGAAGGTTAGTCATTACCTTGAGTTGGAATTTAATCTTTTATTCAGTTTTGGGCAATTGAGATGCATTATATGTAAAAATTCAATTATTTAATCAATATTAGTTCTCAAGTTATTCAGAAAAAGTATGATGGCAGCTCCTGACTTTTTAAAATTATTTATTAGTTTGTAGTAATATACATCAATAACCCAGTGTATACTTAACTTGTAGGGTGATTATGAAAATGATAATTAATTTGGACAATGGCTACTTCAGATACCTCTTTACCTTCTGATTAAGAAGTTATGAAAAAAAAAAAAAAATTGTTCTTCATGTTTAGAAACAATTCCTTATATCACTACATAAGGCCATTGTTACATCGTAGTTGTTGTTGTACCATTGTTTCGTATTTAATTTATAGAATTAACAAGGAACAGTTGATATATTAACCCATGATTAATGAATAAAACTCATTTTGGCCAACTAATGTAACTAAATTACCTAACAATTCAAGGAGAAATGTTTCAATTCTCTATAAATGAGGCCGAGAACAAAGACAGAGTTCTTCCAATCAGAGCTCAAAATAGTGATACTCAGCAAAATATGGCACACAGAAAAGTCTATTCTTAAACCTTTACCACAAATCCAGAGTTCTATAATGATACATTGAAACGAAGGATATACTGTTACATCGCCATGCTGTATAAAGAACTAAAATAAATTGCTATTTTCTAAATTACTTACGTTCATTGCTCAAGATGAGCATAAATATTATCATTATTAATGAATAACTAATGTAATTTATAAAAGGTAAGTTCTTGGAAATCTACCTTGAGTGATATGGTGTGGTATTTCTTATGCAAAGATGTATTCAAAGCTTGGAGATTTCTGTTTTCTGCTTGAATTTCAATGTTGGCTTGCCTTATTACCTCATCCATGACAGGAGCTTCATCTGCAAAATATGTCAAGTTAAAGATTTGGTTCAGAAAATGATATTTTCAACTATACCTGCAATCTAATTGTTTTTTGTAACAAAAATCCTGTTTTTGAACAAATCCAAGTCTACAATACTATTTAGAAACTTTTTTCATGGATTCACGAATACCTAACTGAGAAAGAAATCTAGTGAATAATGTCTGTCACGCAGGGGCTCCAAAAACTAAATAGATTTCCCAAGTGAAGGTTTACAACAGATAAATATACATACAGGTAACACTACCGTGAATGTTAAGTGAATAAATACAAACAGTAATTAGAAATCAAGAACACATGAGAAGTCAATTTACAATACAAGTTAATAATCTCTACAACGGAAAGTGGCTGAATTGTAATCTAACAGGCCAGCCAACCTCGTAGCTCTGAATGAAGAGATAGAATAGATAGATAGATCAGATCTCTAGATTCATGAAATATATATGAATATAACATTAATTTTATTGAAAACAATTTGCTAAAGCTAGTGCTGTAATTTGTAATGAATCAAAATCAGTTTTATCTCAATCACTCAAATTTTAATATTCCAAGAAGAAAAGAGGAGAGGGTTAACAGAGCATAGTAGCATATTCTCAAAATTCATTCAAATCGGTCCAGCCGTTTAGGAGGAGTTCAGTGACATACACATGTACAGTAGAATTATATATATATATATATATATATATATATATATATATATATATATATATATATATAATTGTACTGTACATGTGTAGATGGCTGGCATATATATATATATATATAGATATATATATACATATATATATATATAGATATATTTATATATATAATTTCAGACGGATCTCATTTTTGTTATCTCCTGGGTAGGAACGACGGACATTTGGAGAAATTTTTCGAAAGTCGTGTCATGAGTATGACCTGAATAGCGGATTTCCCTTAAGGATCAATGAAAGGAAAGGTATGCGGCTCAACTGATAATGCTCCAAAGGGAAACATCTATTAGAATGAATACTTCAAAAACAGGGAACTTCTAAAAGACTTCTTAATAAGAAGACTATGAGGCTAGACAAATTAATAAAATGCAGGAGAATTTTCAGGCATGAGACAGCCACAAGTTTTATAAAAGGTGTGAAAAGCTGAAAGCAGGGTTTTGCTCAATAAACTCAATTCCGTCTATGTTAGCAACTGTTCTCATAGAGTGCAATCATACAAACAGCAAGAGATCTAGTACTTTAGAGGTGTACTACATTTAGAGAGCTATCAGTTAGGCCTCTTTAATGGGCCAATCCAATAACGAGGTCATTGTAGATGACGAGTCGTCTGATAGAGGAAACCAGGAAAACTGACATGTAACTGAAAAAAAAAAAAATAAAGCTCCTTGGACTAATGAAATCCTCTCGGATTGACTGGATTAAGCCAGAGATGCTTTTATCAGAAAGGAAGTTCATCAGGTAACTTTGATAAACAGGAAAAAATCCAACAGAATGGGCAGGAGTGATTGACTCAAAGGTTTCAATGAAGGTTGCTATTTTTGAGCTAACTATCTCTATTGACGACCAGTCAAACAGCTAGTAGTCGTGATCAGTTACCTAGCTGACCACTTTGGTTATGGTATCCCAATTAACATTTACATATTTGTTTTGTTTGTTCAGTAGCAGTTTGAAACAGATATTCCCGTCAAGAAAAACCAAAGAGCACTCTAGGTCTGGAGAAGTACCTCTAGAAAGATATTTTGGGCCTTGAAGGAGCATTACAAGCTGACTGAAGAGAACTTGAAACAACTAAATTAACCCTTAGGCTGCATAGTTCTGTGGCAGGCAAATATTCAGCGGTGCAGGACAGTGTGGCCCCTGCAGACCCTGTGTGCTAAATTATTTTTATGTTCTAGCACTTCCCATATAATTCCAACTCTTCTACTTAAATCTCCACTAATTCCAGGTATTTCACCAATAGACACATTTCGGTGTTTATCATCAGCATCCCCATCGTAATCCAAAGAAGAACCACCTTCGCAGGTAAAAAAAATAAATAAAAGATTCATCTTCACTTTCGTCCACAAAAAGTTCTAACAAAATTTCTTTATCAGAAAAAATGATTTTTCCAGACATTTTGGAGCACCCAACTGTTCATTTGAAAAGCATAAAATATACTGACTAAATATGCAAGGGTAAATTGCAGATAACAAGTAACGGTACTTGAGGTTGAATGAGGGACAAAGGAAATTCCAGTATAGGGAAGCTAAATTTGCCACCTATTGACTTTAAACGATACTGCAGCTTCTATAAAAAGTCAAAAGATGGCATTGAAGGAAGAATTAATCTAATAACTTGTAGGAATCAAGCGCTAAACACCCTGGACTATTATATCAGTCCATAGCATGTCTCACTCCAGACTGATATACCAGCCAATAACATTCTTCGCACAAAAAAAACTCGGACTGGTTCATCAGTCAATAGCAGCCTAAGGGTTAATGATATGTAAGATAGTGTTCCATTGGATGGAACAATTCATTAGTGAGAAAAACAGGAAGGAAAAATTGATTTGTCTGAAAATGACGCCCCCTAATTATCAATGAAGTACGCAGATGTTTTTATCTTTATCTGCATGTTTGTTAGGAGGCTTATCTGGTGATTTATGATAGACTGATAAAGAAAAAAAATGAATTCCAGCAGAAATCATGGAGGACCTGATATCTGTGTATAATATTTCTTTCTGTGTCTACAACATTTATGGATTCAAAGTTCTGTTTTATATTTGTAACAATGTCTCCTTTTAAAATGTTCTTTTATTGGCTTTATTAGTAGTTGTGAGTATTCTACTAATTATTTATTGGACTGCATGTCATGAACAAGTATATTCATGGTGGGCCAGATATTATCTGTGCAATTAAGAAAGGCAAATTGTGCTGATTGGGACAGATCAAGAAAGTCCGTCACGCAGGGGCTGCGTAAACTAAGCAGATTTCCCACGTGAAGTAATACAATAGAGAAATCTCCATACAAGAGCCCAACAGTTACGGCAAAGGGCCGAACTAGGTTTTGGCGGGAAATTCAAAAATCCGGTATTGGCCCAAATTTAATAAAAATGCAAATATCTCGGTTAATATTCAAGATAGGGAATAAATGTATAGAACAATAGTTATAGTAAATTTAATTTGCAATAAGATTGATTTTATACAATTTTTCGATCCGACCCATAATAACGGAGATATTTCGAATTTTCCGAAAATCCCCCCTCTAAACCCCCCCTCCCACTGGACCGATTTCAGCCATTAACGAACTTGATCTTCCTTTTTACATAAAACGATTAAATTCCGAGTTTGGTAACGATCAAACAAAAATTGCGACCACTAGAGCGTTAACAGACAAATATATATATATATATATATATATATATATATATATATATATAGATATATATATATATATAGATATATAAAATTTTGAACGGACCTCATTTTCGTCATCTCCTGGGTAGGATCGATGGACATTTGAAGAAATTTTTCGAAACTCGCGTCATGAGTACGACCTCAATAGCTGATTTCCCTTAAGGGAAATCTGCTAAAAATGGGCTCCAACAATTGCATAGGAAAATGATATAAGGTGTACCAGGTGGGGCAAGAAAGAGGAGCTTGCTCAGACAGAGTTGGCCTAAGGGAGAACTTGCAGAGGCTAGGAGTCTGAAACTGGGTTCTAGAAGATGTCAATATATGTTTATTAATTTTACTGCTATTGGTATACAATTCTGAACTAATGTTTGGTAAAGTTTTATCTTTTAACAGATCTTTACAGTGTGTCTATTTTTCTTTCAGAGTTCAAAGTTTGTACTAAAGAGATGATAATGTCTTTTCTTGTATGGGGATAACATTTCAGGATTGTGTCCATGGCTTTCTTATGTCATTATTCATAATTCTCATCCCACTTTTCGAAACCCAAAATGGATATGGGAGGTATCTAAAAAGGATTTAGACATCTACTTAAAAGGCTCCCTTGGTTTAACCTAAATGATTTAATTTGTGATAGATTTACTTGGCGATAAGTATGAATATTTCTTCAGGATGGAATGAAGGAGCATCAATGAGATTAGTAAAAGGTATATGAGTAAACCATGTCATTCTATATAAAAACCAACAAAGGAAACCTTATATGTTATTTAAAGCGGCACTAGACAGTATTTAGTCCCTTGGTTCAGATGAAGTCTGCCAGTCTAGTTTAATCCTTTCAATAGGAGACTGACAACTAGAGGACTTTAATTAGGTACACTCTAAATAAGAGTTCAGTCAGGTTGATATAATAATGTATGTATTACACACACACACACACACACACACACACACACACACACACAACACACATATATATATATATATATATATATATATATATATATATATATATATATATATATATATGTATATATATCACTATCCTAGTTATAAATATCTTATAGATTTTTACCTCCATCAAGTTCCCCCTTCAGAGCAAGTGTAATTTTTTCATTCCTCTGCATAAGTCTATCAAATGCTTGAATAACCTTTGCAACAGCTCTTTTTGACACTTGTACACGGTTAGCCAGTTTATCATCCAACTCCTCTTTGTCCCATGTAGATAACTGTAACAGGAATGACGTTGTAGCTTCACCCTCATCTGAAATCAGAAAATATAAAAGGTGATATAAGTCCTATATAATGTTATATAGCAACATTCTTAAAAATTGTTCACACTTAACTTTAGTTTTTGTTATGCTACCAGTTGAGAAATACTCAATAACATGCAGCATTATATATGTCCTCCTTAGATGATACATCTAGGACTCATTTCCTTCCATTCCCAATTATGTTTCTATGACATAATCTGAGACGAGAAAAGGAAAGGGATACAAAAGTTCAATACATCCCAGTGCTACAAAGAATATATTTTTCGACTATTGATTTTGGTTAAGATGATAATGAAAATATACTAAGTGGAGTTCAGAAAGAAGAACATTCTTATTTATTTCTAAAATCAAAAAGAGCAATACACATGTGTAGTTATGATGATTTGGATTCAATGGCTTATTCACAAAGTCATTGGAAATGAACATATTTTGCTCAACAGTTCATGGAAGGACTACAAAGCTTTGGCAGAAATTAATGTGGTTCGCTAGCTGCAGTCTGATGTATTTGTGGCATTAGAGATTGCTTCATTTATGTAATTGCCTCACAATGCTAAGTAACCTTGAAACCCGAGTACCGTACAACTAAATAATATTTATTGTGCAATCCTAGATTTGCGGCTTGTACTCCTAATTCAGACATCCAGTGTGCTACTACTGAGCTATACCTGCCCCTTCCTTTGTTTCAGACAATAATCGATTGTCTGAAATTAATAGTTAAAAAACAACAACATAATATATAGTTAAATGTATTAATTTCCATAAAATATGTTTTAATTTTATTTTTTTCTTATGAAATCTGTTTTCTTTCGTTGTAGTAAATAATCTATAATATTACATTGAAAAAAAAGTCCAGGAAACTTAAGAATTTTGAACCCTGTCCCATTATACTGTTAACTATTAGTATAAAGATCCAATTCTTATACTGGAAAAAGACATCACTTAGAGGCTGTTCCACAATGTAATATTAATGGTTGGGACCATAAAACACTTTATTAGGAACAGATTGATTGCTTTTAACTTATTTCAGAGAGCATAAGGAGTTATAAATTTAAATTAATATAAAGAGATATTTATCAAGTAAAGGCTAAACAATTATCTCCAAATAAGCTAATATGGATTATCCAGATCCATAATACTTTAGGGGGGGGGGGTGCAAAGAATGTCCACTCTCAGATGGCAGAGTTTAATGAACCCCTTCTTTTCAAACCACAATATAAATTAGACCATGAAAATAAAGAAAATTATATTTATTAAAGTGGCAATAGGATCCTGGACATTCTACAACTCAAATTTGACCCAACTTTTAATCAGTTGTCTTCACTTGTATCAGTTTATTGAAACTAAAAAAAATGATTGACTCCTAATGACAACAAGTTTACAAACTATAGATTATACCTTTATCAAGTAATTAGTTACACCGTGAAGGTAATCTTTATTTTAAAGAACACTTTTTTATACTTTGAAGAAACAAAGATGCTTTCAAATAACTTCTAAAAGGAAAAAAAAATGTTTTGCTTACTTTTGTTTTCAGATTCATCAGCTGTTTCTGCATCAAACCTCTGTAAGAGTACACGTATATCTTCATTAAGCTGATTCCAGTACCTGTTAACAACATTGAGAACTGCATCGTCCTGGGTTTGTCTTTTTTCCAATTGTTCTATTCTTTGACGTAGTTCAGTTTCTACTCTATTACGTTGCTCTAATCTCTAAAAATATGATGACTGAATAAGTATTGAATGAACAACAAAGGTACAATCCAAAATGTCAAAACTTTAATGTGGAATCATTTTTAAACCTGAGCTAATTTTTTATTTTGGAACTGAAGAACTTTGATATCCATTTCTTCCAAAGTAGATATTGGTCCAATTCGAACTGGCTCAAATTGAACCCTCTTCAGGGGTGGCTGGGTAGAATTGCCACCATCCTGTTCTGCGTTTCTTTTTGACATTTTGACTTTAAATTGAAGATAATAGACAAGTGATTAAAATCAACTGGTTCATTTAATTAGCCTTCTTGGTAATGGAGAGTACACTCATTTTTAAGACTAAAAAGAGAAAGAATAAAATGTTAGACACACATAGGGAACTGTATATACTTTTACATAATTGCATTGATAAAAGCAGAAGATTCAAAACACCTGAACTTTTCACCTCATAAATAAAAATTAATATTGTAGTCATTCAAGTAAAAAATGATTAAACAATTGTATACGTTTCGATGCCTAAAGTTAATGAAACTTGTAAACAGAAGCTACGATTATAAAAAACAATATTTTTCTGACTTGTCACTTTATCAAGATGTGGAGTAAGATGATCGATAAAAGCGATATGACTCAACTGCAGAACGTAATCATATCGTTTAATTTATTTTATTTTTTTGTTAAAATCATAAAAACGACGAACTACTTTGATTTACATTGTTTCGGGAAAAAAGAAAGAAAACAAAACAAACAAGTTCTATGTTTCCAATAGGACGAATAACCCAAGATCCTGTATTTTATGGTTAATTAGTAAATGAACTTGTATATTATAATCCAACCCACGCATTTGTAATGCAAGTAACGTATTAACACTCAAAAAACGAATAAAATAGTCAAGAGGTAAGTACAAATCGTATCATATCTTTAGGAACTAATTGACTAACGAAAAAGAAGTGGGGATAAACATGGAGAGCTCGTCCCCAAGCTCATCGAAAATAAATTATGTTTTATTTCCAAAACTAAATTATTTAAAACCATTAATCCTCAGTTATAATCACATTATATATACACTCATTTTTTGTTACAGAGAATAAACTCAAATCTGTCAGAATTCAACTTCTAAGTAAGGCTATTAGGCACTATGAAAAGATAAACTTTTTAGTGATACTCTTTTACATTTCCTATTATGACATGATTTATTTATTTATTCAATATGCTTAAAAAGAAGATCCAGAATTTTTATTTTATATTTTTGACATTGTTTTGTTATTCTATTTAGTTAAGCAGCAGTTGGCACACTTGCCTGCATCATAGCTTCGAGTATTGTAAGCATAAAAATCCGGCCTGTTTAGTGTATGTATTTTATTTTTTTGTTATTTTGAAGTGAGCCTCCTGTAGTTTCGTCTAGATATACATATTTTGGATTTTTTAAATGAAAGTTCCCAGATAATGATAGTTCGGATGTGATTACATATACTCTTACTCTCTAACCCGGCAAGCCTGAAGTGATTTTACACTCCTTGTGCTTTTGTAAATATTCGTTTTATACTACTTTGAATTAATCACTTATGGCTGACCAGGACGAACTTGGACGAGGTAATATGGATACGATGGAAAACGGAGACGAGCAGTTAGGCGAAAATGGAGATGCGGATGGTGCTAGTGGACATGTTGAAGATCAAGAATTAGAAGCAATCAAAGCAAGGGTTAGAGAAATGGAAGAGGAGGCTGAAAAATTAAAACAAATGCAAACTGAAGTTGATAAGCAAATGAACCTAGGCAGCCCTCCATCTACAATTCCAGGTGGGTTAAACTTATCATTTGAAGAAAAAGTAGAAGTTGATAATCGCTCAATATATGTTGGAAATGTTGACTATGGAGCTACAGCCGAGGAACTTGAATCACATTTTCATGGCTGTGGATCTATTAATCGAGTGACAATTCTATGTAACAAGTTCGATGGGCATCCGAAGGGGTTTGCCTATATTGAGTTTGCAGATAAAGATTCTGTTCAGACAGCAATGGCCATGGATGAGTCTTTATTTCGTGGACGCCAAATAAAAGTGAACCCAAAGAGGACCAACCGTCCAGGCTTAAGTACAACAAATAGAGGATTCCGGGGAGCCAGGAGCAGAGGTGGAAGATACACCAGAGGAGCTTTTTATGGATTCACCAGGTCTAGGAGAGCGAGAGTTTTTCGCCGCCCTTACTATATGCCGTACTGATTTTAATTAAATCTTGGAACAAGACACACATTACTTTCTGCCAAACCACCTCAGCAATTTTTTTTTTTAAATTTCTTTACTAGTTAATTTAATATTTATGAAACATAAAAGTGGAAGTGCTGTAATGGTTCTTTCTTTTCTCTTGTTTTATTATGTGACTTGTTCTGAGATAAATTGAATTCTCTTTATACAAATGTTTTAACAGTTAATAAGAAGTATTCGTTGGATATTAGTTTAAATTGGTATCATATTGAATGTTTTCTATGATCATTGTTTACCTCTTCATTTATTTTTAGAAAATGACCATACAAAAAAAAAAACTATAGTCTAGTTCAAAAGTTCATTTCTTATGTTATCGATTCAGTGTTCTTACAAAGAAAATATTTCGATATAAAGGCTAAACTAATAGCAGTATCTTGATAATATGAATTTTAATATTTTTATTTAGACCATTGTAAAAAAAGATTTCGTTCTTGGAACTGTTGTTTTGTTATATATATTGTAAGAGTTTCTTTCATTGACTTTGTACATGGTACTCATTCTTTGTATTTATTATTGAGTAATATTTTAAATGTAAGACAGCTTCGTGTTTTTTTTTTCTTTTATATTATTGCTCATTCTTTATACCTTATAGACTGATCTCTTTAGTGGTCTTCGATATTTAAAGTTAACAATTATTCTTTACAAGCTAATTGGTAACAACCTCAAGAGTTATTTTAGATACTCAGTCTTGACCTACTAAGGGAGTGTATTGAAATTTAAAACATTGGTATTCAATTCTTGCTTATGATTGATCAACTATTCAGGTTTGTTTACAAATACTGATAATAAACATTCAACAGGCATTATGTAGAAAGTAATCAAATCCTAAAAGGAAATAAATGTGCAACTAGAATTAATTATGTCAAACCTTTGTGGAATTGAGACTGCACCTAGATAAAAGTATTGTCTACAACAATGACTCAATATGTGACATAGATCTTGATTATATTTATAATTCATTATTAGGCGTATTTTTCTTCCCTTTATAATGGAGACATATAAAACATTTTCCTAATTATTAAAATATGTCAAATGTGAAAGAAATTAAAGGAAACACCAAATTTTATTATAATATGAATTGCATTTAACTAATAATTAGTCAAAAACAAATTTTGTATTAATGTCCACCTAGTGATAATATGGCTAATTTGGATGGGTTATCCACAGGTTACTACTCTTTTCTAGAAAGGGTCCAAGGATTTTGGTGAAAGTGTATTTTAGTCCCCCCCTTGGTGGTGTACGATGACGAAGGTGGCCATTTTGTTTTTCTAACTATTTTTTTTAACACTTTAAAATTTCCAAAATACACCATCGGTGGTTAAAACCGGGGGGGGGGGGTTGTTGTTCTAACTTTATATTTTTTAACACTTTAAAATTTCCAAAATACACCATTGGTGGTTTTAAGGGAGGGCGGGGATTATAACGAAACAAGATGGCGGTGTAGGGGGGGGGACTAAACTGCACTTCAGCCAGGATTTTTTTGAATAAGTATGCCACTAAATAATTTCCTATTGCCCAGTTGGGAAACGTACCCACGATCCTTGGTTTACCAAATGAGATTAAGACCAAAGCTTCAATTCACATGGCTAACCTGGGCCCTTATTAGTAAGAAAAATTCAAAGAATAACAACATTTGGAGGAAGTTCGTGTTTTCTTTACCTTATTAAAATGAAATTCACAAATTGATTAAATTTGGTATAAGAAGAGCAAACTTTTAGAATGAGTTTTGTAAGGCTCTTATAAATGTTGTAAGGGGAGGGGAACAGAATGAAACTAAGTTGGATACTTCTAAAAACAATTATAGTAATTCAAATTCTAGAATTCCTATGGTATAGCCTATGTTAGCTTCAAAAATGTGCATTTTGAAAATAATACAGGGAAGCAGTTTCATCAAATATTGAAACAAAAATAGTTTGTCATGCAGGGGCTGCGTAAACTAAGCAGATTTCCCACGCGAAGGTTTATAATAGATAAATATACATACAGGTAACACTAACTTGAATGTTAAGTGAACAAATACAAACGGTAATGAGAAATCTTTCAGTCAATTTACAATACAAATTAATAATCTACAATGGAAAGCGACCGAATTGTAAACAAACAGGCCAGCCAACCTCGTAGCGCTGTATGGATTGACCGGAAAGACAAACAATTTACGAAATATACCTGAATATAACATATTAATTTTATTGAAAACAATTTACTAAAGCTAGTGCTGTAATTTATAATGAATCAGAATCAGTTTTATCTCATTCACTTAAATTTTAGTAATCAAAGAACAAAAAAAGGGGGGTGGTCAACAGAATGTATTTGCATATATCTTACAAAATAAAAGTTCAATGAAAACAGTATTTGGTATTGAGCCTTGTAATGAAGTGTTTCACGATATAACAGCTTATATGGCACTAGTAGGAGTGGGAGTTTACTGAAAGCATAAAACTAAAAAATCCAAATACCTCGGTTAATACTCATTATACAGAAACTATGTATAGAACAATATTTATAGTAAATTTAATTTGCAATGAGATTGTTTCTATACAATATTTTGATTGATCTTATGTATAGTAACAGAGATATTTCGAAATTCCTCCACCAAACCACCTCTAAATCCCCCTCCCCCTGGTCCGATTTCAGCCGTTAACGAACTTGATCTTTCTTTTTACATTAACGACTAAATATCGAGTTTGGTAATGATTAAACAATAATTGTGATTGCTATAGCGGTAACAGACAAATATATATATATATATATATATATATATATATATATATATATATATACACCCACACACACACACACACACACACATATATATACAGTTTTTAACGGACCTCATTTTCATCATCTAGGTAGGATTGATGGACATTTGAAGACAAATTTCGAAAATCGCATCATGAGTACGACCTCAATAGCTGATTTCCCATAAGGCAAATCTGCTAAAAAATGTATCAATGCTCAGAATAATGGTTAGCTACTATAGACACTTAATTTATGGAATGTCAAGTATACAGCTTTACTCTAATTGGACGAAACATGTTCTTTATAGGTCTGGGTATTAGACAAAATAGCTTCTGAAGTTAAGTACAATATTCACCTTTCTTTTGAGTCTGATGATATCAGTATTGTTTCGAAGGGCAGAATGCATCGGTTATGTTATGTCAAGGAAACCAACTGACTGTCCAGGAATATATATACGGTACTCCGGGCGGTATGTGGAGTTGAAGCTGACCTGGGATTGGAGGGTCCTAGCTGGAAGTTTTGCTGTATGGCTTAAGATGGTGGCAGAAGGTCCTGGCCCTTAATTTAGTGCCAAATAGTAAGTGACTTTATAATAGAACAACAATTTTTTGACTTCTTAAACTTATTCCATATAGTATAAAGATAGGTCCTTGATGCCTAACTCAGTTATTTATTTTTTCACAAAAACCAAGTCTTGAAGGTTTACTCTTTTTATATGTTCTTCTTATATATGTGTCTAACTAGTTATTAATGTTACGACTATCTCATTCAAATATGAATAGACCAGCAGAAGACTACATTTCTCCAATTTATTTCATTAATTATTTCTGCATGATTCACTCTGAACGAAATCACACTACTTAATATATACCATACTACCTTACCCTCAGGGAGCAACAAAGTAGTATATCAAAAATGACAGAATATAGAAATCAGCTGATTTTTCTATAGATTTCCTTTTTTGGCTTAGTATTGATGTGGCTATTTAAGCGGAAGATGTAGGTATAGATTCATGTTAGGCAGTGTTATCTTCTGCAGAGGCTTCCAACGAAGCGTTGGAAGTGAAACATGTAGAGATGATTATTAAATTTGTTGAAGAAAAGAAGTGGGTGTTTTTGAAAACACCGTCTGCCAATCAATTCATATCCATAATAACTATTTATTTCTAGTTTCAATTCCTGTTCAGTCATTGATTTTGATAAATAAATGAATGAGGAAAATATGTAAATAAATAAATATGTTAAAAAAAGTTGCTTTTAAAATAAATGAAACTCATAATGATTCTTCATTAACCCAGTAAAATTCAACTATAAAAATACTTTATTAAAATATTTCTTATGGGACCTCTAATAATACATATTAAATATTCTTATTTTATTTGTTGAATATTTTTCAAATTATTTTGAATGGTTTATGAATCTTAAAAAACTAACTTTTGTGGAATTGGGAGTAAAGAACGCCATATTTATGCCATATGTGAAAAGTGAGTTTTATGCAGTTTTTTTTTTTGCTTTTGAAGCACTTTTGTGGCTTAAAGCTTTCAGTGCGAGTCCTGTCTATCTTGGCGAAGATGGTGGCTTTAGTCTCTGAAAAGCAAATTGCTTAATAATAAAACACTGCAGGAGAATGAATTCTATTTAAAAACTTATCTTTTGACAAAATTTCAGAGCATTATTCTTTAAAAACTTTTCTAGGAGTTTGTGAAAGATTGACAGTAAATAAAAATTTAAAAATTTCTGCTTAATATTTCTGAAATGAGCCTTTTTGAGCCACTTTTATTGAGTAAAATCAGCATTAGACCATAAGTTGATGTTTCAGGCAAAATATAAAACCAAATTATCAATGGCGAAACATTGCATATTTATTATCTTCCTATTCTGTATAGTTTTATTAGAATTCATCATTCATATATTTCATTTAGATTTCTTTCAAGCCCAGCTGGTTCTGGCTATCAGTGCAAAATATATATATCTATATTACTTCTAGGTAATTATTCAGCTTTTAGCAATGTCACAATTTTTATGTGTTAAGTATTTTAAGTAAAATAACATGTCAAACACATCTTAATTGTTCCATATTATTGCCTCTAATGGTTAAGTTTGTTTTGTGCCTGGTTCATGATATTTCCTAATCTCTAGTTTACTGCCTTTTTCTTCAATTATGATGCTTCCTAGATAACAATAGTTTCTTGGTAACATGAAATATGTTATCGAGATTCATTGTTACCAAACTCGATATTAAACCAAGCATTTTCATGTAAAACTGAAGGTTAATCTGTTGATAGCGGATGAAATCCGATCATGAGGTTATATTCGAAATCTGAGCAGGAGGTGTTAGGGGTTTAGAGTAGGAGTAAATTGCAAAATCATGTTTATCTCCCTTATTTGGTGTCAAATTTAAAAATGTTATACCTATTAAAGTTTTAGCGACGTATTGGGCTGTCGTTTTCTCACACTTTTCATTAGCTGAATATTAATATACTGAGTTATTTAGATTTTTTTTTTTGTTTTCAGTCTTTTGTTAACCCACATTCCTAAGCATATGATTTACACATAATTTGTAGCACTATGCATATCATGTTCAGCTTAAATTTCTATTACTTTTCAAATAGGCTTCTTCTTCAGGAGAAATAGACCATCGAAGATGCAATATCATCAGGGTGTCATTGAAGCACATGAGAAATCAACTTAGTTTACGCAGCCTTGCAGGTCATGCATTTTTTGTTGTTTTGTTTTTAAAGAAGTAATGTCTTCCCTCTAAACTGGATTTATCTAAGAATGTCTAACATAGTTTGCCATCCTGAGCTAGGGAAATGATTTACCACAATTGAGGTAAATTTACACTTCTAATCATTTTTTTTTCATTTTTTTTTTTTTTGCATTTAATACATTATACTTATATTGATAATGTGATTTTTAATTTATCATTTTCATTTTGTGAAAATGCCTGTTATTTTGTCCTATATATATATATATATATTTTGGCCTGTTATTTATGCCTGGTTATATGTCCAAAAAATAGTCTGTTTACCTAATTATGATGTTTGAAGCCCAATATAAAGAATATGGGAAGACTCATTCCAGGAATATTTCTTTGAAAGCATTATCTTCTTTCATCAACTCTTAAGAAACAAAAGAAATATTTACAAATTTGATGGTACACTTTTTATATCCTTGTCATATAGAATTGTAAAATATATTATTTTACCCTTTAAAGGGATTAAACTTAAAACTCTGTATGCTAACAATTGAAACCCTGAATGAAAGTAAACTTTAAACATAAACACTTCTACAATGTCTTCAGTTTTGCTAAGGGAATTGCTTTGATTTCTCCAAGGCAAAAATTTGATCGGATACCATGATGAAGCCAGGTGGATAGAAAAAATTGGGACCAAAAATTATAACTTATGCCTAGAATTAATTTTATTTACCAATACCTTGCATTAGACTGGTAAACAAATTTCAGTAGAGAAGACAAAAACTACAATCATTAACTTAGTCTGTTTTTTATGTACGATGAATCATTTTGCTCCTGGTATATTTTATATATATATATTGAAAAGCATCTAAACAATATAACCCTCATGCCAAGTGAAGATAAGCACTCAGAAGGCAGTGGAAATATAAAATAAGTGATTAAACTGCGAGAAATTGTAATTCAGGTTTCTTCATGAGTTGGAATGAAAATGTTTTCAAGATGCAAAGGTGAATATGACAACAATTAGCTGGCTTTTAATTATTTTCAACGAATATTGACTCATCTGATTATTCCTTACAGCCAAAGATTGAAAGAATATGAAAATCGTTAAGAGGTAAGAGTTGGATTAAAATTGAAAGAAATTAGCTATTTGAGAAATATGTTGGACCCAGAAATCATCTCAGAAAATTACTTCCATATAATACAACAAAATAATTATTCAAATGGAGCAATTCCCCAGAACTATATAACTTAAAATATGTAATTCGAACAAATTTCAAACCCATCTTTTATTTTGAATTTCATAAAATCAGTTTGCTTAATCATAGTTCAAGAGTGCACACTTCCAACAGTATATTACCATTCCCATGATCATACTCCGATTACAATCTGCAAATATTTGGCACATATTTTTAAGTAGTTTACTATGGATTAAGCACCTCCTAATTTAAATAAATAATATTCATATGAAGCCATATTCTCAGGTGTTTTTATATACACATATTTAAAACAAATTAAATGCATAAATTATTTTAAATTATATAATATTTAATTAATTAACGGGGGCTCATGTTAGCCATGCGAGTTAAAGCGTTAACCTTTATCTCACATGGCAAACCTAGAGTGGCGAGTTCGATTCTCGCCTGGGCAAAGGAAATTATTTAGTGACAAAATTCATTAAATAACATCCTAAAATCCCACCCTGGCTAGAAAAGGGTGGTAACCTGTAGATAACCCGTCCCAATTAGCCTGAGTTGCCAAAAGTGGACGTTAATAATTAATTAACATTTGTTTTCTCTAAGATATCAGATATAGTGCCTCATTTATTTATGGAAACAAAATCTTAAATAAATGGAATATGTATTAAAAGAAAATTCCAGTAATTTCCCAGATCTCATTGATTTGTTCTTCTGAAAAATATAGAGACTTTTGCTTTATTGCTCTATCTCCCACATTTTTGACAGCAGGGAGATACCCTGAACAGAGGTAAGATTTGTTTCAGCCCAAATACTAAATCAAATGAGTATAACTAAACCTATTATAAAATACCAAAGCTGAGACTGATGAATCAGTAAAGTTAAGAGGATAGTTTACGACAGCTATAGAATAAAAATGGGAAGGAACTCTTCAAGTATTTAGTATATATTATGCTGGACTCTTATTTGAAATCTGTCATTGATTCATTATGTAATAAAACCACCTAGGTGAAGGACATGACAACTTCATGGACAGGTTTTGCATATTTAATTTTTGCACATATTTATTATATGTAGAAATATATTAGCTAATTTCTAAAGATATTAATTTTCCTGTTCTTTAATTTATGTTTTAGTTTTACAAATTTTGTCGCTATTGTTATTAAAACTGCAATTTAAGAGAGAGAGAAAACAAAGAACAGAGCACAAGACCCATTGTTAACTGTTTTTTTTGGCAATGGATTGTAACAATTCCTTTGTATTTAACTATTGATATGTAGCAAATCTTTTTTTTTTTAAGTAAGAGTGAAAGCCGAGGGCTTAATCAGTCTTCCAAAGGAAAAGATATTTGGTTTAGGCGTAGGTCTATGGAGGTCTGAACATTTGTTTTTGTCTCTTCTGACTGTTTTTGACGTAGTGGGTGTGAGTGTGCAACTCCACCATCCTGTTTTTCCATGGTTAGAGGGTGGGATTTCGACTTTCTGGGTGATTTTGGTAGAGGTGAAGGTGATCTTGATCTTTGTTGATTGTTTCATTGAGATGCATTGTGCTGGAGGCTGTGATATGAGCTGTGCCCTGGTTTCACCCAAAGGCGATCTCTCCGATGTAGCTTGGAGTTGACAGACCTTGTTGGAAGGGAAGGCCCTTCTTGGGTAACGATGTGCTCAAGTTGCCACCTCTGGTTAGGGCTTTGCGGTTGACATCTTCACCGATTCGAAGTCCTTTGGTCATAGTGAAACTTCGACTTTTTTCTCTTCAGCTCGATCTTTTCCTGCACATCCTTTTCAACCTCTGGGACGAGAAGTCGATGTGCAGCTAATACTATAGTTCGTGTTCTTGACATCAGACGCTGGACGGGCTAGAGTCCATCCCCTCTGACAGCATGTCTCTACGTTCAAGAAGCGCCGCCTGGAAATTATATTGTCGCGTTTAAATTTCTTGTGTAGGTTTTTGGCAATCTAGACTCGGATTTGCTGTTTCCTTGGCTGTTATATGACGCTGATGTTGCGTGGTTAAAATTCCGCGACAAGCAAAATATCAAGTTTAGTTTCTACCTTGGTATTAGGGATCTGCTCAACCTCTCAAGTATTCTGAATAGGAGTTAACCATCACAACAAATTGCTGAGAGTCAAACTCGAATGTGTCCAGATTGACTCTCCCATGGTAGAGATGGAATCCTGTGCGACTTCATGTGTTTCTTCGGTTGAGCAACAGCCAGTTCTTGCCATGTTGGGCAGCATTTGATGGTATCTTTTATTTCGCTACTCATGAACGAGCAAAACAACGTATCTCGGGCTCTTCTGAGAGACGTATCTGCTCCAAATGACAGATAAAGTCGGGGTGTAGTGACTTTGGCACAACGACTTGGCTTCTTTTATAGATGATACCATCTTGAACCATGAGTTCATGTTTATAATTCCAGAATACGAAGAGACATGGTGGCAGCTTGTCCTTGTGTTCTGGCCATCCAGACTAAATCACAGACAACAGAATGCTCAATGTGTTGTCGATGGAGGTTTCCTATCGAGAATGGCGTAGGCTTTCAGGCATCATTTTCAAATTGTTCGCCATTTTTATGGACTCGAGTGCTGTATAGATTGGGTAACAGTAGTACACTTCTTCAAGCTACGGTAGCTGCATTCGAGACAGTGCGACGACAGTCAACATTTCTTTGTCTTTCAGAAACTGAACCCTATGATTGTATCGCTACAGGCGTTGCAGCATCCGTTGAAGTCGAGTAGGTGCTTTGAAGATCGAACGTTTGAATATTACTTCGAGCGGGCGATGACCTGTTTGAACAATGACTTCCTTACAATCGACAATTCGCGTTCTAGTTGGGCCCAGTTTTAGCAGATTTCCCTTAAGGGAAATCAGCTATTGAGGTTGTACTCATGACGGAATTTTCGACATTTTTTTCTCTTATGACTACAGGTTCTTCGATGCGAAAGCGACGTGTCATACTTCCTGTATGAGGACACCTCCCGAGTCCCGTGGATGAAGGGTCGGCTTGATAACCACGGACTTTTGGTCCAGGGATGGTGTTTCTTCGTGAGATCATGGAAGGCTTACAGATTGATGATAAATTTGGTACAAATTTTGCCATGTATATTGCTAAACCTATGAAGCTTTTGAGCTCAACAACGTCTGTAGGGCCTGAGATCTTTTCTAAAGCTTTGATCTTCTCTGGGTCAGTTTTCAAACCGTCTTTGGTGATGATGTGACCCATATATTTAACTTGGCGTTTTTTCAGCGAAACTTTACTTCTGTTGAAATTCAGATTTGCAGCTTTGGCTGTGGCTAAAAGATGTTCTAGAGCTCCTCCAAGCTCTGGTGTTTTTTTACTGCAAAAACCTCTTGAACTATTTGTTTCAATAACATCAACATATCGAAAATGAGATAATATATTATCAGAACCAAAGAGTTTGCCTACAACTTCCGCTATCACTCCTTGTGGAAATTCAGCATGATTTTGTTTAAATAATACTTTAAATTTAAATTATTTATTAACGTCCACTTTTGGAAACTAAGGCTAACTGGGATGGGTTATCTACAGGTTACCATCCTTTGCTAGCCAGGGTGGGACTAAGGATTTTATTTAATGAATTTCGTCACTAAATAAATTCCTCCACCCAGGCGAGAATCGAACTCGCCACTCTGGGATTACCATGTGAGATTAACTCACATAGCTGCCTGAGCCCCAAATAATACATTATACAAATTAAATAATGGAAATGCTCTTATAGTTTACATTTCTATTGGAAATAAATAACGAAGTTATTTTCTAGGGAAAATAAATAAATGAGGAGGGGTGACGGAGATTTATAACTAATCCGACTCATACTTAGAACTATCATATAAGACTAAAACATAACATCATTTGTCATAATATGCATTTATTAAAAACACTTAAATAAGTACTAATAATTTTCATGACACCCGCTATAGTTTTAGGGTATACCCAATGTTTACGACAAAAGTGAATTCAACAAAAAAGTTACACTAAATAGCAAAATAAACAACTTTTTAGCAGATTTCCCTTAAGGGAAATCAGCTTTTGAGGTCGTACTCATGACGCAAGTTTCGAAAAATTTCTTCAAATGTCCATCGATCCTACCCAGGAGATGACGAAAATGAGGTCCGTTCAAAATTTTATATATATATATATATATATATATATATATATATATATATATATATATATATATATATATATTTGTCTGTTAACGCTCTAGCGGTCGCAATTTTTGTTTGATCGTTACCAAACTCGGAGTTTAATCGTTTTATGTAAAAAGGAAGATCAAGTTCGTTAATGGTTGAAATCGGACCAGTCAGGGGGGGTTAAGAGGGGGGATTTTCGGAAAATTCGAAATATCTCCGTTATTATGCGTCGGATCGAAAAATTGTATAGAATCAATCTTATTGCAAATTAAATTTACTATAAATATTGTTATATACATTTATTCCCTATCTTGAATATTAACCGAGATATTTGCATTTGTATTCTGCATTGGTCGGCAGGAGTGAGCTGTTTGGTACTTTCCGAAGAGAGCTCTGGCGGCCGTTTTCGTAACTATTCGTCCCTCGTGTATAAGTTTAGTGATCCCTTACTACTTACTACACTTGTTATTGGGCAGATTTCTCTATTGTAAAACTTCATGTGGGAAATCTGCTTAGTTTACGCAGCCCCTGCGTGACGGACTTTTTTTATGTGCATGTTTGCCGAGAAATTAATAGGAAACGAAATATCACAATTTTTCAATTCAGTTTTCCCTTATAACCCCCACTTCTGTCCGTACCTAGAAATTTTAATATAGCTTATAATCAGGGAGGTTTTAATACTAAATTACATACGGAGTTTCGTTGAGTTCGGTTCCGTCTTTTATGCCCTTTAAAATTGTTGACTCCCACTTTAGTTTTTAGTGTATATCTCTTTGATACTTGGGCTCAGGTTAGCCATCTGAGTTAAAGCGTTGACCTTTATCTCACATGGTAAACCTAGAGTGACGAGTTCGATTCCCTGCCTGCGCAAAGGAAATTATTTAGTGACGAAATTCATTAAATAACATCCTAAAATCCCACCCTGGCTAGAAGAGGGTGGTAACCTTTATATAACCGTCCCAATTAGCCTAAGTTGCAAAGGGTGGGCGTTAATAAATAATAATATTAATAATCTTTGATACTTATATATATATATATATATATATATATATATATATATATATATATATATATAATTGTAACCTGTCTGTAAATTGATTTTTTTCCCGGCATTTCACGATAACTTTTCGTTTCACATGTCATAGACACCATAACTGCATTTTGTTTCTTTCGTGTCTGTTTGTTACCTTTTCACGCATTAACGGCTGAACCGAATTTAATGAAACTTGGTAAGTATATTACTACTACTAACCCAACTTAGACTTTAGGCTATATTCATTTTTTCTGAGACTAAGAGGAGTGGGGGTTATAAGGGAGGCACGAAATTAAAAATAGCGATATTTCGTTTCCTATTGGTTTTTCGGCAAATATGCACATAACAAAAGTTGTTTATTTTGCTATTTAGAGTAACATTTATTGTGTACACTTTCGTCGTATATCGAAGTGTAAATGCGTTATACGCTAAATATTATAGCGGGAGTCAACAATATTATTTGCCACAAAAGACTCACCCGAACTAAATAAAACTCGGTATGTGTATTAGTACTGACGCTTTAATTATCATAAGCCATACCAACATTTCTAGGGACGGGTATTTCGTTTCCTATTGGTTTTTCGGCAGATACGCTCATGACAAAAATTGTTTATTCTGTTATTTAGAGTAACTTTTGTTATATTCAGTTTTGCCGTATAACAAATTATAAACGAGATATACAACAAAAACTAAAGCGGGAGCCAACTATTTTATTGGGCACTAACGGTTGAACCGAATTTAACAAAACTTGGTATGTGAATTAACTAATTCTTTCATGATTATAAGCTATATTAAAATTTATAGGTTCAAACGGGAGTGGGGGTTATAAGGGAGGCCTGAAATAAAAATTTGCGATATTTCATTTTCTATTTGTTTTTCGGTTATGATGTATCTAAAACAGTTGTCACCATTAAGCTTTGGACCGCATCAAGGGATAGGAACTTTAATTCATCCGTGGTTTGGAAGATAGAATACTTTCTACGACTATGAATTGTATTGTTCATTACGTTATAAAAAACATGCACAGGAAACGGGAAATATAATAATATTAGAAGTCTTAAATAACAAATAATTTTATTATTAACAAATCCACAGCAAAGACGGGTATAAACCCTAAAAACTGTGACGGCGAAATGTCAAAATATTGCGGAAAGTAAAGCCTTGCCAAAAAAATACCATCTTTATTCAGCCTAAAATGAATTCCCGGGCGAAGCCGAGTACCTTAGCTAGTATATATATATATATATATATATATATATATATATATATATATATATATATAGTAATATATAATATAATAGTTAGCTCGCGCTTTAGTTTTTGGTGTATATCTCGTTTATACTTTGTTATAAAACAAAAGTGATTATAACAAATGCTACTCTAAATAACACAATAAACAACTTTTGTTATAAGCACATTTTCCGAAAAACCAATAGCATTGTCATATTTCCAGGTGAGGTACCTCATAGTTCAAATTGGAATGAATTGTTGAGCATATCAATATTTCTACGCAAATTACTTGCTTTACACATTGTTCCTGGAGAAATGTATAAAACAAAAGTTAATCTATATATCAAAGTAAACAACTTTTGTTATGTGCATGTTTGTCGAAAAACAAATAGACAATTAAATATCGCGAATTTTTATTTCAGGCCTCCCTTATAACCCCCACTCCCGTTCTAACCTAAGAATTTTAATATAGCTTATAATCATGGATGAATTAATGCTAATTGACATACCGAGTTTTTTTAAGTTCGACTACGTCTCGGTCTAAAAATATCTCGGGTCGGCAAACGCCCACTTTCGGCCCTTGGTACGAAATATACTATTTGTTTCTTTCGTGTTTGTTTGTTACCTTTTCACGCATAAACGGCTGAACCGAATTTTATGAAACTTGGTATGTATATTACTTCTAACCCAACTTAGACTTTAGGCTATATTAAAATTCTCTGAGATGAACAAGAGTGGGGGTTATAAGGTAGGCCTGAAATTAAAAATAGCGATATTTCGTTTCCTATTGGTTTTTCGGCAAGTATGGACATAACAAAAGTTGTTTATTTCGTTATTTGCAGTAACTGTTGTTATATCGTCGTATAACGTATTATAAACGAGATATACGCTAAAACCTATAGCGTAAGTGAGCAATTTTATTCGGCACAGAAGACTCAACCGAACTAAATTAAACGTGGTATGTGTATTAGCATTCATTATAATAAGCCATACCAACATTTCTAGGGACGGGGA
Source organism: Riptortus pedestris (assembly GCA_019009955.1). Classification (NCBI taxonomy): domain Eukaryota; kingdom Metazoa; phylum Arthropoda; class Insecta; order Hemiptera; family Alydidae; genus Riptortus; species Riptortus pedestris. The sequence continues at coordinate 93,105,204 of CM032231.1, read as the reverse complement.
GTAGTGGGGGTTCTAAGAGAGGCCAGAAATTAAAAATAGCGATATTTCGTTTCGCATTGATTTTTTGGTAAATATGCACATAAAAAAAGTTGTTAATAAGAATAGTTGTTAATTTTGTTGTTTGGAGTAACTTTTGTTATATACACTTTTGTCGTATACCTAAGTATAAATGAGTTAACTACGTTAAAAACTACTGCGGAAGTCGACAATTTTATTTGGCACAAAAAACTCAACCGAACTAAACCAAACTCGGTATGTGAATTAGCACTAATGCCTTCCTTATAATATGCCATACTAACATTTCTAGGGACGGGCAGGAGCAGCAGTTATAAGGGAGGCCTGAAATTAAAAATAGTGATATTTCGTTTCCTATTGGCGTTTCGGCAAATATGCACATAACAAAAGTTGTTTATTTTGTTATTTAGAGGAATTTGCTCAACAATTCTTTTCAATATGAACTACCAGGTACCTCACCGGGAAAAATTAATTCAAATGTATGTTAATATTTTGTCCTTAATAATTCAAATCTATGCATAATGCACAGGAAACGGGAAATATGACAATATGGAGGACAGTTAAGTCTTACATAAAAAATTAATTTTATTATTAACAAATCCACAGAAACGACGGGTATTAACCCTAAACACTGGGACGGGTAAATGTTAAAATATTGTGCAAAGTAAAGCCTTGCCAAAAAAATACCATCAACATTAAGCCTCAAATGAATTCCCGAGCGAAGCCGGTTTCTGAGCTAGTGTATATATATATATATATATATATATATATATATATATATATATATATATAATTGTAACCTCTTTATGTACATTGATTTTTTTTTCAAAATTTTACGATACTTTTTTGTTTCACATTTCATAGACACGATATCTGCAATTTGTTTCTTTCGTGAATGTTTGTTTATTTGTTTCCTTTTCACCTTCACAATTATTACGTCATATGAGTATGAAACAGTTAGCGGGGGGAGCTGTTGCGGACGGCATTATCAAGACACTATGGCTCCGCGCACTGCCACAAAACATACAGGCTATTTTAGTCAGTACAGAACAAAATGATGTTAATAAATTAGCGGAAATCGCGGATAAAATTCAAGATGTTACCCAACCAGGAGAACTGCTCATTGTCAACCAATCGTCCCGATTCCTGCTTGGTCAAGAATGCAAGCATAATAGCCAGCTTAGAGGACAAAATTGAAAAATTAATGGGGCAAGTAGCAGAATTAGGTACATCTTGACAACGAAGCAATTATCACGAGAATAATCATTGTCGAAGACGATCAAATAGTCGCTCTAAAAGCAACTCAAAAAACCCGGATTGGATATGTTTTGTACGGAACAGACTTTACTCATAGACACCGGGGCTGCAGTATCTGTGATACCTCTGGATGCTACAAGAAGACCTCCCGAAGTCTTTACTCTGTATGCAGTCAATGGGACTAAAAGAAGCTCATAAGGTAACAAGCAACTGAAGCTAGACTTGGGAATTAGAAGGGAACTACCTTGGAATTTTATACAGGCAGATGTACCTAAACCTATAATCGGCGCTGACTTCATGTACCATTTTAACCTGATGGTGGACCTGAAGGGTAAGCAGCTAATTGACAGGACAACTAGTCTGACCTCAAGAGGAAGAGTTGTGAAAGAGCTGTCCTCAGCTATTTCATCTGTACCACGTGATCACCCTTTTGCCAGCCTACTTCAAAAATTCCCCGGAATCACTAGGCCTACTCCAACAAAGGAACCTCCACCACATAGTACAGAGCATATCATAGAAACAACTGGTCCTCCGGTATTTGCGAAGGCAAGAAGTTTGCCTCTCAAAAAATACAAGAAGGTAAAAGAAGAATTTCGGCTCATGGTAGAACAGGGAATTTGCAGAGCTTCGAAGAGCCAATGGGCCAGCGCTCTACACGTGGTAGACAACCTAGGAGGAGGAATTCGCCCTTGCGGAGATTACAGGCAACTTAATTCTCAAACAGTTCCAGACCGCTACGGAGTACCCAATTTAATGGACTTCCGCAATAACCTCCATGTTAATAAAACCATATTTTCTCGGCTAGATCTGGTACGAGCTTACTACCACATACCAATACGAAAGGAGGACATACCTAAAACAGCCGTTATCACACCATTTTGTTTATTTGAATTCACCCAAATGTGTTTTGGCCTGCGAAATGCTGCTCAAACATTTCAGAAATTCATGGATGAAATATTCCGCGACCTTGACTTTCTTTGGATTCTGTTGGACGACATTCTGATCGCCTCATCAAGCCAGAAGGAGCATATTGAACACCTTACTGAAGTATTTCGTTGGCTTGAGGAAAATAGTCTTACATTGAACCCTGAGAAATGCGAATTCGGTGTACAAGAACTTCGGGTTTTAGGGTATCACGTCTCATCAGAAGGCATCGCACCTCAGAAGGAAAAGATTCAAGCCATCACAGAGTACTCGAAACCTAAAGATGTAAAATCCCTTCGGAGATTTCTAGGGATGTTCAACTTTTATAGGCCTTGCCTACCCAAGGCAGCAGCTGTACAGAAGCCACTCAGCCTGTTCCTGCACGATTCCAAGAAGAACGACAAGAGGATCATCAATTTGGACGAGAAAAGCGAACAGGCATTCGAGCAGTGTAAATTACTCCTAAAAGAAGCAGCTCTACTGTCACATCCTAAACCTGACGCTGAACTTTTGCTAGCTTGTGATGCCTCGAATCACTGTGTAGGAGCCGTTCTTCAACAGAGAGACAAAGGAAAATGGGTTCCTTTAGGATTCTTCTCGAAAACTTTATTTGAAGCACAGCAGAAGTACTCAGCGTACGATCGCGAATTGTTAGCAGTCTACTTGAGCGTAAGACATTTCAGACCTGTTGTAGAGGGAAGAGAATTTTCCATACTTACAGATCATAAATCCTTAATATATGCAATGCGCCAGAAAGCATCCTCCGCAACACCCATTAGGATAAGATGGTTAAATTATATTAGTCAGTTCACAACAAACATTAAACATGTAGAAGGCTCAGAAAATCAAGTTGCTGATGCACTCTCAAGGATCGAGGAGATCAGTTTCTTGAACGACCTGATAAAGTTGGCTGAACTACAGAGGGCTGATACCGAAATTACGGCAATGAAAACTAACCCAAACTTAAGTCTATGCCTAATCACCCTTCCAGGAGCGACTAAACCAGTCCTGTGTGAGACTCCACGTCCCAAACAAGGATCTACCTTCCTCCGGAGTGCAGGAAGCCAATCTTCACGGTCACGCATGAATTAAGCCACCCCGGAATACGAGCCACAAGGAAGCAGATATCCAAGAAATATTTCTGGCCAAATATGCAGTAGGACATTACGGAATGGGTCCGGAGCTGTATAGGATGTCAGCGTGCGAAGGTTTATCGACACACCGTTTCTCCACCAGGACAATTCACAGAAGTTGGACGCCTGGAGCAAGTGCATATGGACCTCATAGGCCCTCTCCCACCATCTGATGGAATGAGATACTGTGCTGCCCTTATCGACAGACACACAAGATGGCCTGAGGCAATCCCGCTGGAAGACATAACGGCCGATACAGTGGCCGCTGCCTTTTACAACGGATGGGTCAGCAGATTTGGTGTCCCCAGCAAGATAACAACAGATCAGGGCAGCAATTTGAGGGCGACCTATTCAGGAGCCTGGCAAAATACCTAGGCATGGAAAGGATCAGAATTACACCATATCACCCCCAGTTTAATGGAATGGTAGAAAGGTGGCACAAATCCCTGAAAAGTGCATTAATGTCTCATTTGGACTTGGAACACTGGACCAAGTACCTGTCGACGGTCATGCTTGGACTTCGTACAGCAATTAAAGACGGTACGAACTACAGTGTGTCAGAAGCCCTCTATGGACAAACCCTCAGACTTCCTGGAGATTTCTTCTCCCCCGTAGCTCCAACAAAGGACACAAGCACCCTCAACAAGGAAGTACAGGACGCGATCGAGAGGATCCGCCCAACCAAAGTTAGCACCAAAGACAAAGGGACTTTTGTACATGTGGCCTTGGAATCGTGCTCTCACGTATTCCTCAGGGATGATATGGTCAAGAAGTCATTAACTCCACCATATTCTGGTCCTTTTCCTGTCGTCAGCCGTACAGACAAGCTCTGTACTCTACAACTTCCCAACAGGGAAGTGACCGTCTTTTAGGATAGAGTGAAACCAGCCTTCCTGCTGGCAGAGGAGATCCCATCGAAACAGGCGAATGCACCGCCCATCAAGCAAGGAAAACCTCTGAAGATTCAGCTAAAACATCTCAAGCTTTGCCTACGCCTGCACTACCCCTCACCAGTCGATATGGCCGACGGATTAAAAGAAACGTCAGATTCCTCGACACCGTTATTAGGGGGGAGTACTGTGGCGGAAGTGCGCTGGAACAATAATAATAACGGTTGTCTCGAATAACTGTAGAGGTAACCTGCCGGGAAGTGATGTAGGGAAACAGGAACAATATACGCCGCCAGGGCAATTTATAAGTCAGTTATGTAAATGGTGGAGACCAATATAGATGTGTAGCTTGTGTTGTAGCCCAAGTTGTGTGTGCTTCAATTAATGTTCTGGTTACATGTTTCATTAACTATGTTACAACTTTCTAAAATAAAAGTGTTACGTTGTGTTTGAAACGTTTATTTACTTATTTAACGAAGAACGTTAAAGTGATTCCTTCGTTAAATGCACATAAAAAAAGTTGGTTATTTTTTTATTTAGAGTAACTTTTATCATATACATTTTTGTCGTATACCCTATTATAAATGAGTTATACACTAACAACTATAACGAGAGTCAACAATTTTATTTGGCACAAAAGCCTCAACCTAACTAAACAAAACTCGATATATGAATTAGCTCTAACTCCTCCATGATCATAAGCTGTACTAACATTTCTACGGACGGCAGGAGTGGGGGTTGAAAGGGAGGCCAGAAATTAAAAGTACTGATATTTCGTTTCCTATTGTTTTTTCGACAAACATGCACATGACAAAAGTTGTTTAAAAACTAAAGGGGGACTCAACAATTTTAATGGGCATAAAAGACTTAACCGAACTCAACGATACTCCGTATGTAATTTAGTATTAAAACCTCCCTGATTATAAGCTATATTAAAATTTCCAGGTACGATCAGGAGTGGGGGTTATAAGGGAAAACGAAAATGAAAAATTGTGATTTTTCGTTTTTTATTAGTTTCTTGGCTAACATGTACATAACAAATGATGTTTGTTTTGTTATTTAGAGTAACTTTTGTTGCATTCTCTTTTGTAGTAAAATGAAATAAACACGGGATATACGCTAACACGGTAGAGGGAGTCATTAATTTTATTAGTGCTTATTTAAGTGTATTTAATAAATGCATATTATGACAAATGATGTTTTCTTTTAGCCTTATATGATAATTCTAATTATGATTCAGATAAGTGAGTTGATAGCGGAAGTTATAGGGAATCAAACTCTTTGGTTCTGGTAATATATTATTTTATTTCCGATATCTTGATGTTATTGAAACTAATATGTACTATTATAATAATGGTAATATCATTATGACAAATGACAATATGCATTTAAACTCGATATAACTGTTTAAAGATTACTTAGATTGCAAGGAGGGCAGCGATCTCTTCCCCTCACCTAGATTTTGGGATATAAATGACATTATTTTTAGGGTTCCACTATTATTTAACTCCATCAGGTAGATAAATTATTAAAATAATATTTTGGATCAATAATTTAAGGAAATCAATGTTGATGCGGGAGCAGACTTGACGGGAGGCTAAATCAGTTAATTGAGTTTACTTATTTCCTGTGAAATGCTTGCATTACCGGAAGTCATTTCCACTGATTGCGAGATTTACTATTACGAATATAATCTTATGTACACAACTATGCTTAAACTATATGTGCTCGGATTGGTTTTGACGGGAAATATTTTTATTATAGGTATTATTTAATTATAATAAATGCTATTCATGATTATATTTATTTATTTATTTATTTTGGAGCGTTCGCAGCGAGGCGATATTGCTCATAAAAAACAACAAAAGCAATTTATATAAACAAAATACAAAATGAAAATAGAAACAAGAAAAAATTAAATAATACAAAATAAGTACGCAAACAAATAATAAAACTCGACTAAATAACAGAACGCAACAATATAACGAAACACAACTAAATAAAACTCAACTAAATAATAGAACGAAATCAAATAACTAAACAACGAAAAACAACAATAAACACAAAATAACAAATAAAATAAATAAACAAAAACAAAACATTAAGTTCATAAACAAAAACTGTAAAGACTAATAAAATTACGTAAACAATTATATAATTTCAATGGATAAAAACTAAACTAAAATCATATAAATTAGTATGTAAATAAAATGAAGATTTCTAACACCTAAAATATTTACAATCATATGCTCTCACTTTCTTTATCACACAATTCAAACATGCATACACACTCATGCGCGCATGCACATTTACACACACGCGTGCAGGCACATACACTCACACGCACGCACACACAAACACACGTGAAAATACACACACACACGCACACACACACACACACACACACACACACACACACATAAGCATACAGTAAAACGGTTTAGCTGGAATTTAAAATATTTAATTTAAGAAGGATTAAAAAGGATTTTAAAATGTAACAATTCTAAATTTGTGAGTATATGTTAATATCATGTGAATGTTGGAGTATTATGGGTATGTGTGGGCTACCTTCAGTAAGTAAGTCGTGTAAGTCATGAGGGATCTTTAGATGGTCACGTCTTTTGCAGTCTGTTAGTATGTGTTTTATTGTAAGCGGAGCATTACACACATTGCAGTTAGGCATTCTTTTCTTTTGAAATAAGTAACCATGGGTAAGGAAAGAATGACCTATACGTAGTCTCGTAAGGACTACTTCGTCTCTCCGTGTAAATACCTCAAATTTGTCACTCCATGTCTTAACTGTAGTTTTAATTTGTCTCAGTTTGTTGTCTGTTAGTAACCAGTCCTGTTGCCATTCTTGGGGTATGTTAGTTTTAATGTAGTTTTGTAGGTCGTCCGATGTTATTTTTTTAATGTCAGTATTGGTGTTTTTTGTCGTTAGTTTTGCGAGCATGTCAACTTAGTGCTTCGTCCAATATTCTGATGTCCTGGTAGCCACACCAATGTTATGTGATTTTGTTGATTTTGAATGTGTTCAAAAATGTTTGTTATAATAGGATGAGTGGAATAAATGTTTTTTAAAGAGAGTAAAGAACTTAGAGAGTCCGAAAATAAAATTATTTGGCGATTTTGAACATTTTGGAGGTTTTCTAGTGATAGGAGTATAGCGTGTAGTTCAGCTGAGTAAATACTTGATGTGCAGTTTAATCTTTTGGCATATGTGTGGTCGTCAATGAGTGCAGCAGCTGCTGTTCCAAAGTCAGTCTTGGATCCGTCCGTGAATGTGTATAGTGCGTTTAGGTTATTTGCAGTAATGGAGTTAAATGCAGTCATGTAAAATTTTGAAGAAAGGGGATCATTTTTATTAAATTTTGCTAAGGTTAAATCAATATATAAGTTATTTACTCTCCAAGAAGGAAGTGATAGTAAAGTATTGTTGTACATAGGAGTCTGTAAAATGTTTGAGTCGGCGGAATTTTCTAATGTGCGTATAAGAAGTGGTTTGTGTTTACATTTTTTCTTTATGAATTTGTTGAAATGTGGTGTATTGTTTAAGAATGTGTGGATGCAAAGTGTGTCTAAAGCTTTACATTTTAAAATAAATTTTAAATTGATTATACGCCTTCTATATTTTAATGGAGGCTCTCCAGCATCTACACATAGGCTTTCTACAGGGCTTGATCTGAAGGCCCCTGTTGCTATTCTCAGTCCTGTGAAGTGAACAGTGTCTAACATTTTAAGGGCATTTGAGCTGGCTGATGAAAATGCTATACATCCATAGTTCAGTAAAGACCTGGTATAGCAACGGTAAAATGTTAGCATTAAACATCTGTCTGCTCCCCATTTTGTATTGCTAAGAATCCTCAATAAGTTCTAACTCTTTTTGCACTTATCATGGAGTTCTTTTAAATGGGATACCCACGTCAGTTTTCTATCGAATGTCAGTCCAAGAAATTTGAGTTCGTCCGTCTTGTTTATTAGGGTCGTGTTCAGTGTAAGTATAGGTAGTTCATATTTTCTTTTACGTGTAAAAATAATATATTTAGTTTTTTCACTAGATATTTTGAAACCAGTGACAGAACACCATTTATAAAGTTTATTAAGAGTGTCTTGCATTAATGATTGTGTGTATGAAAGTGATGAGTATGTAGTGTATATTATTAGGTCATCAGCATACAGGCAATAAGATACTTCTTTAGGGATATATTTTACTACAGAGTTCACAGCTATATTGAATAATGTTGTGCTCAGCACACCTCCCTGAGGCACTCCATTCTCCTGACAAAAAAGATCTGATATAGCAACACCTGTCCTCACTCTGAAAGTTCGATCAGACAAATAGTTATCCAGAAATCTGATAATGTTTCCTTGGACACCCCATTCGATCAACTGGGAGAGAATGACTCTTCTCCAGACACAGTCATATGCTTTCTCCAGATCGAGGGATATTGGTAACATTAATTTGTTTCCAAGGAAAGCATTAAGAATTTCGCTCTCCAATCGCGCAATATGGTGCATTGTTGAATGATTTGGCTTAAATGCGCATTGGTATGGAGATAAAAGGCTGTTACTCTCTAAAAACCACAGGAGCCTTTTGTTTATCATTTTTTTCTGCGACTTTGCATAGACAGCTGGTTAATGATATTGGGCGGTAACTAGTGGCCTTTCTTTTATCTTTCCCAGGTTTGAGTACTGGTATAACTATTGCTTCATTCCAGTTGTGAGGGTACGTGCCGCTAATGTAAACCTCGTTCAGTAGATGAAGAAGAACTAGCAAGCCTCGTTTAGGTAGATTTTGTATCATATCGTATGTAATTAGGTCTGGTCCTGGTGAAGTTTTTCGTAAAGATGATAATGTCAGTTTTAGTTCGTTTAAGGTGAAAGGATCATTAAGTGGGTGTTGGTCAGTTAGTATTATGGGTAGTTTCATAGTCTCAGTGTGAATTTTGTGTTTTAAAAATTCTGGTGTGTAGTTTTCTGAACTTCACACAGTACTGAAATGGTGTGCTAAGATGTTGGCAATTTTGTGTTGGTCAGTTATGATAGTTCTGTTATGTTCTAGTCCTGTAATTGGCATCTTATATTTTTTGTGATTTATTTGATTAATTTTTGTCCAAATGTCTTGTGCTGATAAATGTCGATTAATGCTTGATAAAAAATCTATCCAACAGTTCTTTTTACTATTCTTAATTATCCACTGGGCTTTTGCTTTCATTAACCTGTAATTTTGAAGATTTATGTATGATGGATTTCGTCGGAATAAATTAAGAGCTCTTTTTCTATTAGTTACAGCTATATTGCATTCTTCATTCCACCAAGGAACCGGTGTTTTTTTGTATATATTAGAGGTTTTTGGAATTCTTATCTCAGCTGCTTCTAATATCAGTGAGGTTAACTCTTTTATACTTTGAAGGTTAGAAGAACTTAGTTTTGCTGTTATGTAGTCTTGATAAGTATTCCAATTAGCCTTTTTTGTGTTGTACCTTGGTGTGCTGTTAAATAGTGGGTCAGGTCTGTTCGTCAGTATCTGTATTGGGAACTGATCGCTTCCATAGGAATCTTCATCAACGTTCCATGTAAGTCGAGAAATTATGGAAGGAGAAGAAAGAGAAATGTCAATGTTGGTCAGTGTTCCAGTCCGTGGGCATAAATGTGTTGGAGAGTTAGTATTCATGATTATAGTGTGGATTATTCAAAAACGGTGAGTCACAAAAAGTGGAGAGGAATAGATTAGGAACACATTTTCATGTATTCTTTATATCTAAAATTTCTATTCTATTAGTTCAGAAAAGTTACCCTTTAGGATTAGCTAATTCGGAAAAACAATGTCGTGGAGGGAAGTGTAATTGTACACATTGAAGTCTTGCTATAAAAATACCTTCATTTCATTAGTCGGTCAACAATAATTTCCTGGGCATCGCCGGGTACCTTAGCTAGTATGTAATATATATATATATATATATATATATATATATATATATATATATATATAAAATTCTAACCTCTGTCTAAAATTGATTTTTTCTCTCGAAATTACAAGATACCTTTTCGTCCCCCCCCCCTCCCACATACTCATCGGATTTTTACATAGAATTATAAAATTTTTGGTAAGATGAGATCACAAGTGTGTTATATTAAAAGGTGGGAAATCTGCTCAGATTACACAGCCTCTGCGTGTTGGGCATTTTTAGAGAGGGCGTGTTGGGCAAAATATTAGATACATAACATTTTTTGATCCGACTCATAATAGCAGTAATTCTTTTAAATGTTCCAATTCTTCCTCTTCCAGGCTCCGATTACAGCCTATGTCAGTCACGCAGGGGCTGCGTAAACTAAGCAGGTTTACCACCTGCTGGTTTAACACACTAGTGATCTCATCTCACCACATATTCGGACTGAAAACCAGAAAGCAAGAATTACTCACTTAATATTTCACTTAAGAAAAAAAGCAGGGGCTGCGTAAACTAAACAGATTTCCCATGTGAAGTTTTACAATAGAGAAATCTGCATACCGGTAACACAACACCACCGTGATTAAATACAAACGGTAATGAGAAATCTTGCAGTTAATTAAAATAAATTCCCAACTGAAACGGCTTCTGAATTGTAAGAATAATTTATATTTTAATAACTCAAATTTAAGTAGTCCAAGAATTAAAGAGGGGGGGGGGCGGATGAACAGAACGTATTTGCATCAATCTCACAAAGTACGAAGATAAGGAAAGGTTAGAAACGACAGGTAAGGTTAGAAGAAGCTTCCACCTGAGCCGAGCAGTTACGGAAACGGCCGACCTAATCCAAACTATACTCGACCACAAACTTCATAAAAATACGAATATCACGGTTAATATTCAAGATAGAGAATAAATGTATATAACAATATTTATAGTAAATTTAATTTGCACAAATTTTCGATCCGAGGCATTATAACGGAGATATTTTGAATTTTCGAAATTCCCCCCTGTAAACCCCCCTCCCTCTAGTCCAATTTCAGCCATTAACGAACTTGGTCTGTCTTTTTACATAAAACGGATGTTTGGTAACAATAAAACAAAAGTCCGTCACGCAGGGGCTGCGTAAACTAAGCAGATTTCCCACGTGACGTTTTCCAGTAGATAAATCTTATCTCTAAACCTATTCAAGAGGGAGGAATAGTTATGGAAACGGCCGACAGAGTTCTCGGCGGAAATTCCCGAACATAGCCGACTCCTGCTGACCACATACAGAATACAAATGCAAATATCTCGGTTAATATTCAAGATACAGAATATATGTTTAGAACAATATTTATAGTAAATGTAATTTGCAATAAGATTGATTCTATTCAATTTTTCGATCCGACGCATAATAACGGAAATATTTTGAATTTTCAAAAATCCCCCCTCTAAACCCCCCCTCCCACTGGTCCGATTTCATCCATTAACGAACTTGGTCTTCCTTTTTACATAAAACGATTAAATTCCAAGTTTGGTAACGATCAAACAAAAATTGCGACCGCTAGAGCGTTAACAGACAAATATATATATATATATATATATATATATATATATATATATATATATATATATATATATATATATATAATTTTGAACGGACCCCATTTTCGTCATCTCCTGGGTAGAATCGATGGACATTTGAGGAAATTTTTCGAAACTCGCGTCATGAGTACGACCTCAATAGCTGATTTCCCTTAAGGGAAATCTGTTAAAAATTAGTTTCATGTCTTGAAGAAACATTTGTTGAAATTCTTCGAAAATCGCTTCATGGGTACGACCTCAATAGCTTATTTCCCTTAACGGAAATCTGCTAATAAAGTGAAAGATATTGATGAAATCAACATTTTCGAGTATGGAAAGTAATAATGTCCGTCCGCAGGGGCAGCGTAAACTAAGCAGATTTCCCACGTGAAGTTATACAATAGAGAAATCTCCATGCGAGAGCCGAGCAGTTACGGAAACGGCCGACCTAGCTTTTGGCGGGAAACTCACTCGTGCGTTACCGCCCACGTTTAATAAAAACGAGCTTTTGGCGGGAAAGTCACTCTCGTCCGTTAGCCGTCGATTTAATAAAAATGCAAATATCTCAGTTAATATTCAAGATAGAGAATAAATGTATATAAATACATTTATCGTAAATGTAATTTGCAATAAGATTGATTCTGTACAATTTTTCGATCCGTCGTATAGTAACGAATTTCGAATATATTTCGAATATTTCGAATTTTCGTATATCCTTCTCTCTAAACCTCCCCTCCCACACGTACTTGATCTTTAGTTTCACATAATTAAACGTTCAAATATCGTGATCAAAATAGCGATATTTCGTTTCCTATTGGTTTTTCGGCAAATATGAAAATAACAAAAGTTGTTTATTTTGTTATTTAGAGTAACTTTTGTTATATTCACTTTTGTATACCGAATTATAAACGAAACATAAGCTAAAACCTAGAGCGGAAGTGAACAGTTTATTTGGCACAAAGAGTCAACCGAACTAAATAAAACTCGGTATGTGTATAGCACTAACGGCTTCATTATAATAAGCCATACCAACATTTCTAGGGACGGGCAGGAGTGGGGGTTGCAAGGGAGGCCTGAATTTAAAAGTAGCGGTATTTTATTCTATTCGTTTTTCTGCAAATATGCACATGACAAAAGTAGTTTATTTTTTTATTTGAAGTAACTTTTGTGATATTCACTTTTGTCTTATAACAAAGTATAAACGAGATATACGCTAAAACTTTAGCGGGAGCCAACAATTTTATTTGGCACTAGCGATTGAACTCGGATTGTCAATTAGCATTAATTCTTCCATGTTTATAAGCTATATTAAAATTTTTAGGTTCGAACGGGAGTGGGGGTTATGAGGGAGGCCTGAAATAAAAATTCGCAATATTTCATTATCTATTTGTTTTTCGACAAACGTGCACAAAATTCCTCCGTATAATCAATGGACATTTTTCGAACCAAGTACAACCCAAATAACTGATTTCGCTTAATTTCCAGTTCTTTTGAACCTTCGTGAAGCCCATAAATAATTGACTAATGTTCGGAAAGAATTTTATTTACATTGATATCGTCAAATTGTAGTTTCTGTTTACGTTTATTCATCAGTCTAATGGATTAGCCCCCCCCCCCCCCTCACCAAATTATTTAAGTATAGTGCGCCAAGCGAATCCACCGGCTATTTTTCCGAGAATGAACATTTTCTAGGCAAGAACGTAAAAGCTTAATTGATGATGTCATCGGTCAACGAATTTGCATGTATCTACCATGATAAAGGTCACATGAAAACCATATTTGGTATTCAAGCTTAGAGTAAAGAGGCTCATGTTATACCCGTTTATTGTTATTATGTCATGAGTAGGAGTGGGGGTTTACTGAATTTCGAAAATCCCCTCAACACTCTTCCACCTCACACTTGTGAGATTTCTGCTGTTTACGAACTCGATCTTTGTTTTTACTTGGAACGATTAAATATCAGGGTTGGTAACAATCAAACAAAAATTGCGATAGTGGGGTAACAACTAAATATATAAAATTTTGAATGGACCTCATTTTTGTAATATCCTGGGTAGGATCGATGTACATTTGAGGAACTTTTTCGAAAATGCGTCATGAGTACAACCTCAATGCCTGATTTCCTTAAAAGGAAATCTGCTAAAATAGGAGCTCTATTTAAAGCCGCCCCCTAATTAGTCCTTTTACTATTGTACAACTAAATATTTCTATTATGCTTCAATAAAAATAAAATAATGGTAGTGAGCGTGCGCGAGTCCGTTTGCACACTACAAATTGAACAGAATTATATCATGTTTCGACACTCATTTCAGTACTCGCCTCAGAAAGAGCGAATAAAAATGAATCCTGATTTGTCGATGGTTCTTTATGACTAAGTAATGGATATAAATTGAGTCAAATGATCCAGAGATCCGCTAGCCCTTTTCGGGCGCTGCTTACAAATAGGTGGGCGGGGACCCGAGTGTTACCGAGCAGGCCCGAAGTGGCGGTAGGTCTTCGATTGAACGTCGAGGGGACAGTATCGAACCCGCTACCTTCAGGCGAGCCACAGAACCTCATATATGGACTCTAGGAAAATGTCGAACGGAACAGACGAAGAAATTGACGAATTTTTGTGAGTATAACTATATTTTAATTAACTGAAATGCATATTTTTACTTGTATTATATAATTTATGTACACATGCCGCAGGTTTATTTCTTTTGGCAATGAATTTTATATTCAATCATTTTTTTTTTAATAAGTTGTATTTGAATTACGATATTGCTTAAGCGTTGTGTTTGATCAATGATAAAATCTTATCCCTTTTTTTTCTTTTTCTAACTCTGCAAATTTACTATTCTTGAATATTCCTGTGATATGTATTTAAAAGCTGGAAGAAAGTTATGTTTCAATATATAAGATGATATTTACTAAACAAACTTCTATAACTATGGATAACAAATTTCGCAAGTACCACTGATACTTACTGTTTTTTTTAGGCAATGGTGTATAAATTCTAACAATAAAAAAATATCAAATATATATAAAACTATTAACGAAAAGCTGGTTTTTGTCGTGAGTGAGATTGACTGTAATGAAGACGAGTTTACAATTGGTTTTGCGAGAAGGGGGATGGGCTCAATTGGCAATGCAGATGGTTCAAGCGTGGATATCGTTCGCGAAGGTCACATTAAAGAAAGTTGTTACAGCTAGGAATTAAATGGCTACCAGTCCTACAGCTGGTTCGAGTTAATCGTTCCTTTTTCCGCCGGATAGTTTTCCATATCTAATGGCGACGATAGGTCTAAAAATCGGGGGGAGTGGCTCACGACAAAAATGGCTAATAACATCTGGACCAGGCACTACAATGTTTAAAATAGTTAAGCAGTATTAACGAATTCATCTTAAGTTACCTATTTGTATTTTTATTTATTTTCTTTTTAATATCTCTCATTTCGCTTTTAATATAGTCTGTCTATTTTTCCTATTTATTTGTATTCATTGTTAGAATTGAACCATATAAAAAGGAGCGAGAGTATAAATAATTTGGAACAGGTAAAAACTGAATTTAATCATAGAACATCAGATTTTTTTCACTATTACCCATGACAAGAAAAGAACAATGTGCATGCACAAGGAAGTACATATGTGAATACAACACTACAGCTGTACTATTTGGGATTCGGAAATGATCCTAGCGTCAATACATTGTTTTGCATTAAAACCCAAATTTTAAATAAAGTTTAATGTACTCGTAGATTGGAAACAAGCTTAAATTAAATAAATGGGTAGCTTTTACTGTTATTTTGTAGAATATTTAAATTCAATTCTGAAACGTTTAAAATTGGAGGAAAAGACGTTCCCGTCTGTCATATTTAATAAAACAAAGCATCTAAAATTCAATTTATAAGCCCAGAGGGTTTGCGTAAACTAAGCAGATTTTCAACGGCTGCAATAATAGATTACGGCCGTTTCGTTTTCCATTCATTATTATACCAAGAGATACTTGGATACAAGACTTGAAATTGAAGCTGGACTTGAGTGAGCTTGAAATAAAAATGGCATGAGTAGAAGAGGTGAAGAGTGAATCTATGCACAATTAACTCCGTTAATATTGGACTAACAGGAAAATGTATAGGATAAAATGTAATAGAACTACGTTATGAAAAAGAGTAGTTATTTAACATTTTTCGATCCGACGCTTATTTACGGAGCTATTTATGATTTTACTTCTTCCCCTTTTCTTAACCGTCGTTCCTCCATGACGAACTTGACCTTTACCTTAGTGCGCGTGCGCGTTTGTATGTATTTAAATGCATGCAAATATGAATGGGCGTCATTCCGTCTATCGGCAAAACTTTTAAAACAGGCATGATTCCCTGAATTCATGAAATTTAAGTGATTTGCATATTGTGTTTTCTTCTAAAAAAAGGTGCAGCCTTAGCCAGGGATCTCATTTTATCAGATTTCCCTTAAGGGAAATCAGCTATTGAGGTCGTACTCATGACGCTGAATGAAAATGAAAAATTTCTTCAAATGTCCATCGATCCTACCCAGGAGATGACGAAAATGAGGTCCGTTCAAAATTATATATATCTATCTATCTATTTATATATATATATATATATATATATATATATATATATAGATATATATATTTGTCTGGTGACGCTCTAGCGGTCGCAATTTTTGTTTGATCGTTACGAAACTCGATACTTAACCGTTTTATGTAAAAAGACAGATCAAGTTCGTTAATGGCTGAAATCGTACCAGAGGGAGGGGGGGTTTAGAGGGGGGATTTTTGAAAATTCGAAATATCTCCGTTGTTATGATGTATTGTCAGATCGAAAAGTTGTATAGAACCAATCTTATTGCAAATTAAATTTACTATAAATCCTGTTATGTACACTTATTCTCTATCTTGAATATTAACCGAGATATTTGCATTTTTATGAAGTCTGTGGTCGGGTGTTGTTCGGGTTAGTTCGGCCGTTTTCGTAAGTCTCGGCTCTGGTGGAAGCTTCTAACCTTACCTGTCGTTTCTAACCTTACCTAACCTTCTTTGCTTTGTGAGATTTATGCAAATACGTTCTGTTCATCCGCCCCCCCCCTCTTTAATTCTTGGACTAATAAAAGCTCAGTTATTAAAATATAAATTATTCTTACAATTCAGAAGCCGTTTCAGTTGGGAGTTTATTAAAATTACCTGAAAGATTTCTCATTACCGTTTGTATTTACTTATGGCGGTGTTGTGTTACCAGTATGCAGATTTCTCTATTGCTAAACTTCATATAGGAAATCTGCTTAGTTTACGCAGACGGACTTTTTTCTATATTGAGTTTTTCAGTGACCAGTCGAAGTCGAGTTGAAACCACGAGTTGTTTTAATGAATTTTAGAATTATTAATGAATTGAAGTATTAGTTGGTGTGATAAATTATTTGTTGGCCCTTAAAAATGATCTTCTATGTATTATGTAGGTGGATTTTAAATTTCTGAATGAAAAAGTTTTAAATATTCTTCTTTGACTCTTCCATTGTTGGGATAGGCAATGAGCACGAAGTTTCAACGTAAGAAATTTTACTGTTCCTTCAGTAAAATGTCAAATGAAACTGTGTCCCCCACTACACCAACAAACCAACACTAGAACCAGCCAAAAACAAAACCACCATACTTGGTTAAATACAACAGTTAACATGATGGAACATTAATTGCAAATGATTTGCATTTTTAAGGAAACAGTGTTTTGGGAATGGCTGCTAATTAAGAAGTAACAAGAATTCTTCCGAAACGTAACATAAATCCCATGATCATTCTATTTAATTCCGAAATCTCTAATTGTATGTATGATCTGTTTCTTCAATATAATGAGCTGCTTCAAATGTGGAAATGTTCCTCTAAAGGAAAATGGGATAACTGTGAAATGCCTAACTACTTAAGGAAACATTCTGAAAGCTGAGATAATTTTAGGAAGAGCATTAACATAGTTTAATCCAATAAGCTCCTACTTCATAATAAATAATGTACCTAATTACATTTGCATTCTGTTCTTCCCTCACCCTTTATTTTTCTGGAATGTGATAAAAAATTAAAATTATTTGCCTATCGAATTCATATTCTTATGTTATACGTTCGTATTTAATATTCTTTACATGATCTCATAAGAGGCAATGATAATAAGAAAAAAAGTCCGTTAGGCAGGGGTTGTGATAACTAAGCAGAATTACCTCGTGCGTCACGTATTTGTATTTATCTCAAAACTTAAAAGTCCGTCACGCAGGGGCTGCGTAAACTAAGCAGATTTCCCTCGTGAAGTTTAACAATAGATAAATATACATACTGCTAACACAACACCGTGAATAAATACAAACGGAAATAAGAAATGTTTCATCCAATTTCAATAGCCTGCCGACAAGAAGCGTTAGGTTAGAAATGTAAACAAACGGGTCCCGCCTCACACCGGAAAGAAAAACAATTACTGAAATATATCAGAATATAACACATTAATTTTATTGAGAACTATTTACTATATCTAGTACTGTAATTAATAATGAGTCAGAATAATTGTTATCTTAATCAATAAAATTTTAGTAGTCCAAAACTTTAAGATGGGGGGGGGAGTCACCAGTACATATTTGCATGTATCTCGTATAATAAAGGTCTCTTGAATACAATTTTTGGTATTTAAACTTCCAATAATGTGATTTATTATGTATCAGAGTATTGTTTACGTAACATGAGTAGAAGTGGCGGTTTGGTGAAAACTGAAAAATGCAAATATCTCGGTTAATATTCAAGATAGAGAATAAATGTATATAACAATATTTATAGTAAATTTAATTTGTAATAAGATTGATTCTGTATAATTGTTCGATCCGAAGTATAGTAACGGAGATATTTCGAATTTTCGAAAATCCTCCCCTCTAAACCCCCCCCCCCTCCTACTGGTCCGATTTCAGCCGTTAACGAACTTGATCTTTCTTTTTACATAAAACGCTTAAATATGAAGTTTGGTAAGGATTAAACAAAAATTGCGTCCGCTAGAGCGGTAACAGACAAATATATATATATATATACAGTTTTGAACGGACCTCATTTTCGTCATCTACTAGGTAGGATCGATGGACATTTGAAGAAAAATGTCGAAAATTCCGTCATGAGTACAACCTCAATAGCTGATTTCCCTTAAGGGAAATCTGCTAAAAGTTCAATGAGAACAATATTTGGTATTTAGGCTTCAAATAATGTGCTTCGTAATATAACAGCTTATTGTTAATATGACATGAGTAGAAGTGGAAGTTTACTGCAGGCCCTACTAAACTAAAAATTGCATATATCTCGATTAATAATCCAGATAATGAAAAAAACCCATATAACAACATTTATAGAACATGATACAGTTGCTTTGATATTGATTCTATACACATTTTTGATCCGAGTCATAATAACGGAGATGTATCGAATTTTCGAAATTCCCCTCTCTAACCCCCTTCCCCCTCCCCACTGGCCCGATTTCAGCCGTTAACGAACTTGATCTTCATTTTTTACGTAAAAAGTTTAAATAGCGAGTTTGGTATCGATCAGCCAAGGCGAGAGCGTTAACAGACGTGTATATATATATATATATATATATATATATATATATATATAATATATACGGATATACACAATTTTGAAGGGATCTCATTTTCAAGATCTCCTATGCCTTGGCTAGAAAAGGGTGGTAATCTGTAGATAACCCGTCCATAGTAGCGTAAAGTGGAAAAAAAAAAGAAAAGTTCTCCTAGGTAGGATCGATGCACATTTGAACAAATGTTTTGAAAATCCCATATTTGAGTACAACCTCAATAGCTAAGGGAAATCTGCTAATATGCTAACCGAAGATCCCGAAATGGGGTCCATTTATGGCCTAATGCGGCGAAGCACTAGAATACCGGAAGCATAGCTAACTTCAGAAATCTAAACGGAAAATAACCCGTATAATTGTGAATCTAAGCCTTCTAATACTTCCCATTTTGTTATAATCGTGCTAATTATGCTAACAACTGTTGATTTACACTAAGCCGCTGTCCTCCCATCTCACACTACCTATTACACCATTTGGTTAGTAGTTAGTACTTCTCTAACAATATTCTGTATTCCTTATGACTGAGTTTATATTTCCTTGGAATTATAGTGTATGCTACCTATTTATACGTTTTATTATATCATACTTATGGACAGCTAGCATTCTCACCAACTCTTGATTAACACTGAAACTAATGTCTGGAACAGTGGTTTATAATAAAGTCGATGACACTTTCATCATACAGCCATATACAGACGAAATTTGGTTGAATTTCAAGAGTATTTCTCCACAATGTATTCGCAGATTCATTTCACAATAGGACCAGATGAGAATAAAACAATAAACCATTCAAGGGCTTGTTGGTGGAAGGAAATTGAATGGATGTGCTGAATATCTGCCCGAGGCTTCATCCCACCATACAAAACACTAAAGCAGAATATTTCCCTACACACAGGCTGAAAGAATAACGGAACTACAACAACAGTCAAATAAAAAAAATGAAAATTTGATGCCATTAGTATGGAAAAAAAGTCTGTTACGCAGGTACTGCGTTAACAATAAATCAGCTTACAGTTAATATGACAAGAACAAGAATGGGGGATTCACGAAAGGCTGAAAACTAGAAACTGCAAATATCTCTGATAATACTCACGATAGAGAAAATATGTATACGACAACATTTATAGACAATTAAATTTGTAATAAGATACACTATTTCGATCCGACTTTCATTAACGGTAATGTTTAGAATTTTCAAAATTCTTTCCCTCTAACCCCTCCCCCTTTCACCAGTCCGATTTAGCAGTTACCGAATTTGATCTTTAGTTTTACATAAACCGCATATATATAGAGTTTGGTAACGATTATACAAAAATTACGACCGCTAGAGCGGTAACAGATAATATATATATATATATATATATATATATATATATATATATATATACTAGATAACCCGGCAAACGTTGTTTTGCCTTATAAATTATTTCTAGTTTCTAGATAAATTCTAGTGTAGACAAATAGTAACTTACTTATTATAAGTGTGTATGTGGTATATGCATGGGATTGGCATGGAACGCTATGAACGATAAGGAAATATAATAACAAACGCCAAACAATATTATTTTTAAGTTATTTTAGTTTATTTCTTAAAATTACATATCACATATTAATTACGACAGTAACACTAACAAACAACATCAATCTTTTAATGCTATAGCATGAACAATATTTTTTGTTAGCCCATCTTTAGCGAGCACAAACAAACTGGATGGATTACCCACTCGAGAGCATGTACGTACTAATTGCCCATGTGAAAAACATGGTGTACTCAAATCTAAGCCACAAATAGACATCGTTTGGCATTAGGATTTGTTCATTGTCATTGCAAATGCCATCTAATCGGAAACTGAATTCGTTTGAATTGAAGTGGCACATCTGGTATAATTGATCAGTTATCGAGCGGGATGATAATGATTAAATTACTAAAATGTCTATAAAAAAATAGGGGTTTGTGGTAAAAAAAGTAAAAATTTAGGGTTGTATGTATTTTTTAATGCAACATTATAAAAAAATAAAAAACAAAAAATGTTGTCCAAAAATTAAAAAAAAAAATGTTAAGGGTGAACAACCCTTATCAATTAGGGGTATGAAAAATAGATAGTAGCCGATTCTCAGACCTACTGAATACGCATACAACATTTGGTAAATCCGTTTCTGAGGAGTACGGTAACTAACATTGTGACATGGAAATTTTATATATAAGATATAAATATATATATATATATATATATATATATATATATATATATATATATATATATATATATTTGTGTTGTTGTTTTCGACCAGGTTATATATATATATATATATATATATATATATGGTGTTCTTGTTTCTTGGAGTTTTGGTCAATGTTGGTGAAAAAAATCTTAGTTTATGCCAATATTTCGAGAATATTTATTTTCTCTTCTTCAGGGTAGGACTAAAGATACTTAAAAACTATTGTACACAACGTGTTACACTTCTGGTTACATTCATGGCATAATCTAAGATTTTTTCACCAACACTACCCAAAACTCCAAGAAACAACAACACCATATATATATATATATATAAAATTTTGAACGGACCTAATTTTCGACATCTACTAGGTAGGATCGATGAACTTTTGAGCAAAATATTTGAAAATCACTCCAAGAGTACAACCTCAATAACTGATTTTCTTTAAGAGAAATCTGCTAACATGCCTTATTCTTCATTCGGATTGATTCGTTCTTCTACCACCTAGCGCTCCTGGAAGAATTTTAAAGAAATTTCGGGGAGTCGATTAAGCAGTACCGGAACGCTTTTGGCAATAATTTGGTGAAGTCAAGGTTCTTACGAAGGTTAATCTTTCACGAAGAAAGAATTGTATGAGATCTTACCTTCGCCGTATTATCATCAATCCATTTTCCGGCTTGCACACTTATTACTTGGTGTGTTTATTTTAACTTCTATGGAAAACTGTTCCCCAGTGGGAGAATCACACCTGTTTATGTTGCAGATGAAATAGGAAGAAGGATAGAAAATGATTGGGTTCTAATAAGAAAATAATACTACCAGTACGAGTTAACTTTTTGAGACTTTGGAAGATTAATAACCTTTGGAAGACCTAGTAGAAATAATTAATGAACCCCCATTTTCATTTAACCTTTTAACCTGTGACACTATCTGCTGTAATCCTTCACATAAAAGATCTTTAAATATGAATCGTAATTGGGCAGTTTTGTATAAATATTTAGCTTAGGTATATTACTTAATAATAGTTGACTACAACTAAATTATAAATATTTAATAAATTGAAATGTCTGAGTATATTTAAATTGATTTGTTTGTTATTTATTAACATAGAATCTGTGCTACTAAGGCCAATCGAAGCGGTTTATCTACAGATTACCACCTTCTTCTCGTCAGAATGGAGTAAATTAAAATTATTTATGTGTATAAACACTATAACAAGTCTTATGAGAATATCGAAACATAGCTCACTCCCAAAAAACAAAAAAAAAACATTGATAACTTAATCTACGATTATAAGGAGGATGAATGACATCATATTTGTGACCTTCCACTATTGACAGTAACTACCAAGGAGATTTACATAACTGTGATATTAAACGACTGCAGTCGATTTGGCGAAGTGATTAATGGCCGATTCTAACAGCTTACTGTGCGTCACACTATAATGTCCCTTTATTTCATATTATAATGAGCACACCTTTAAGCACTGCGATTTGTTCTGTAATTTCAAAGGACTTCTTTCTGAGGTCAATGACCTTTGGTTTAAATTGTCTATGCTTCTAAAGAAAATATTGGTAGTAATTTCTGTTAAATAGTTGCCTTAGAGAATGAGTTTATTCGGACTCAAAGTCTAAGGTGACAGTGTTAAAAAATATATTTTGGATTTCAGCAATTATTGCTCACATTCTTCTGGGGTTATACCAATGAGCAATTGGGACATTTATGCAGTCACAACAGTTTTTAGGGTTGATTGTAGACTAAAGCATAAACTGGTTTAATCATATTGACGAATTGAGTAAGAAACCATTTGTGAAATACCACAATGAACTTGTTTTACAGAACTAGTATAGCACATGTTAATAAAACAAGATTACTGAAGGCTGAAAACAGTAAAACACGAGTACCTCCCTTGATACTGAAGTTACGAAAAAGGCATAGAACAACAATTGTAATTCATCAATATTTTAACAACTTTTGGTCCATAACATTTTAAGATCACAAGTAACAAATATGATCTTTAGTTGTTGATTGAAACGGTTAAATGCCGAGTATGGTATAGATTAAATAAACATTTTCGAAACAAGATAGTGAAATCTTAATTGATGGCATCGTCACAACGAATTTGTATGTAACTCGCATAATGAAGGTCCCTTGAAACAATATTTGGTATGGTAAGATTTAATAAAGTGATTCAGATATAACAGCGTATTGCTATTCTGAGTCTGAGTGGAGGTTTACTAGGTAAACTAATAAAATGTAATATCTTGGTTAATACTCATGATACAGGATAAAATGTATATATCAACATTTAAAGAAAATTAAATGTGCAATAAAGTTGCTCCTATACAATTTTCCGATCCGACTCATAATAGCGGAGATATTTTGACATTCGAAATCCAAATCCCCCCCCCCATAGGATTTTAGCCATTGACGAACTTTACCTTTAGTTTTGCCGAAACACTTGTGGAAGGCTGTGCGAGACGAAAGAAATCAAGGTAAACTGGCCTTTTTTTTGGTATTCCATTTCTGTTTTTTGTTTCCCATTTTGGTTTAGTGTTCTGTGGAAGGCTATGCGAGACGAAAGAAGTCAAGGCCAGTTTAACTATATCACATATATTAAAACAATAAAATAAAATATGAAAAAGTTGTTAACGGTAAAGGAATGTTCACGGCCGTACTTCAGACTCCGTTTTTCACAGTTCGTATACATGCACTAATCAAAACGTGGCTCACAATTCGAATGCCGATAGGAGACTGTTCTTAACCTCGCTAAGTTATAGGGACTCCTCTGTAGCAACGTATAGCAACGAAATTAAACGAAAATTAAAAGACTAATTGTCAAGGTTATTCATTCGCGAGTACCTCGCCACTACACACTTATATGGTCTTTAGTAAACTCCCACTCCTACTCATCTCATATTAAGAATATGCTATTATGTTCTGAAGCACTTTATATGAAGTCTAATTACTTTTATTTATTTATTTATTTAACTTTTAAGTTTTGAGATAAATGAAAATACGTACCGCACGTGGGAAATCTGCTGGAACTTTTTGATTTATGCAAGACAACTACAGACCTCTCTCGTAAACTAGCTAAGCTAGATTCAAGAAGGGTTGAAACGGGTAATTCCCTTGAAGTATGAAAATTGACATTTTCGCGATAATAATACTTCCTTTACCTCTCTCGAAAATGCTGGATGGAGAAGAACCAATTGATCAGGGTCAATAAATAGGGCTAGTACTAAGGGACTAGTAGAGGACGAGGTCCTTTTTATTGATCCTGATTCCTTTACTTCGTCCTCGAATGTAAAAAATAACTTGGGGCTCATATTGAGCAACTGAATTAAAATTTAGTATACTTAATGATTTTCATATCATTGTGAAATATCCATGAAGAAGATTCTCTTTCGAGAGGAGCTATTTTCAAATTATACTGCAAGTATGTAGAGAGGACCTCAATTGTGATTCCATCAAATTAAGGTATTGGTCTTGATGATCGAAACTGCGTTTTCCTTTGTAATTCCGATCTCCAAAATAAAGTCGACTATTTTTGCTTTTAAACCTATATTCAGGCAATAGCAAAATACTTTTATGGGGAAAGCGTAAGGAGTCTTTTATAGAGGCATAAATAATATCTGAAACTCTACGTTAGAGTATGCCATTATATTTAACAAGCAGAAAATTAATACGAAATTAAACTTTGGTGATGATTAAAATAACTTTGGAAGTTTACAAACCCCCTTCAGGAAGCAGCTGAAGAAACAACCCACTCAAGGTATTTTCTGCAGCACTATTGGCTCTTCTCTCCGCGGTAATTAAATTTTCTATTTCAATTTAAAGTTATGATTAATTTTATGAAGTAGTTCCATAATTAATTTAGTAACACAACCAAGTTATAATCTACGGTAGACAGAAGACAAAGTATTTGTCGGGTAGATAATCTACCCGACAAATACTTCGTCTTCTATCTGGGAATTAAAGATTAATAACTCAAGAATGCGCAATTTAAAATGTTACATTGTAAAAATATATTAACCCATTAGTGCCCAATCGATAGATTTTATTTTTTTTTTATTTTTTACTATTGTTTTACTTTATAGACAATGGGAAAAATATTAAAAAAAATTTATGGTAAGGGAAGTGCTGAATATCCGGCTGCAGCTAAAGATGCTCGTGGGCACTTGGTGCACTCGATTGGAACTACCTGCATTTATTGCCTCATTAAAAAGCATTTTAGGATTTTCATTAAAACAATATAATTTTTAAAACACTTTTATTGTATAAGAAACTCAAATAATACAATGTAATAATTTTCAGATGTTTTTGGAACAAAACTAAGGTGAAACAAATAATCTATCTAATAATAAAACAATACTTTATCTAATAATAAAACAATACTTTATCTAATAATAAAACAATCAAATATGTATAAGTAAATAATATATATTCTGTCTAATAGTAAATCAATGAAATATCTATAAAAAAATAATAAATCACATAAAAAAAATATATAAATAAATAAACTGAAACAAATACTCTATCTAATAATATAAATAAATACTCTATCTTATAATAACAACAAATACTCTATCTAATAATAAAACAATCAAATATGGATAAATAAATTATAAATCACATAAAAAAATATATATAAACAAATAACCGAAGGAGGTAAAATAAAACAAATTGCATATATACATTTTTTGCCCATTCTTCTACTCATGATAAGGGGCAAAACACTCAGGGTGAAGCGAAACGCTGCATTTTCTGCAGAGGTATATGGTTCTTCTCTTGCATTGGACACATAGTTTATTTTTGGAAATACCTTTTATAATCAAATGATCTGTCCTATCTTTTCGAATACTGTCAAGAGCTGTATACGATTATTTAAAACCTCGCCCAGTTCTCGGTGTCCCAAAATGTTTCAACAAATATATTACGACCTCTCGTCGAAAATCTAAGTACGGAATATTGCGACCTAGCCTTCGCTGCAATAGCCAGCCTTGCACACAGCTTACATCAACTGCCCAGCCAAAAAACGGCCACCACCATTTCTTAGTTCTTATTGTAGTCCGATACGTTGATACAAACTGATCATTTAGATCAACTCCCCCCATATGCTGGTTGTATTCATATAATGCGAAACCCTTCTCCACGAAGTACTCGTGCCGGGAGATGAACAGGATCCCCAGCAGCTTCCCCGTCAGATAAATCTGAATCCTCATCAGATATTACATGTCTGGATTCATCGGGCCCAGTTATGATTATTGTTTCCACACCTCGTTCAACTGCCCTTTCCTCCAACATACTAATGATGTCATTGACTGACATTATATTCTTTGAATGACTCCTAAAAAAACAAAATATACAATATCACTAAGGTATATCATAAGGATAATATAGGATAAATGCTTCAAAAAATGTTGGTTAGTTATATTATAAATGATAATATAAAATATATATATAGAAAAATAAAATAAAATATCTATAGAATAGTTGCATAATGAAAAATACTTACATTTTATTTGTAGATGTGTTAAATATCCTCTTGACTATTAAATATTATTGAGGAGCAATTGCTAAACAATTTTCTAGTCTGAAGAAGAAATATGAAAATAATTAGTACACTATGTGCCCACGAGCAGCTTTAGACGCATGCAAAATTCAACATCAAATTTGGGCTAGTTTTTTTTTTTTTTTCTTCTTCATATTTTACACATATTAACTACCAATATTATAGACAAAATATATATAATCCAAATTTCAAAATAATAATGATTACAAGTACAACTTACCTCTTTCCAGCAGGAGGATTGAGTGAGGAATGACCTAAGATGGGAAAAGGGTGAAACAGGTAGTCACAGCTCCTTTTCTTTGTTACAGGTACCCCACCTCTCACCCCTATTGTCTCAAGGAATGTTTCCCCTTCACTTTAAGCCAAATTACTTAGAAAAATAACAACGTCAACACTACTGGTGGATTTTCAAAAACTGATGCAGCTAAAGCTGCTCGTGGGCACTAATGGGTTAATAGTCTTTTTTATCTAAACATTTATTACATTAAAATTGGCAGTATTTTTTAAACTTCGTATTGGTGAACATTACTTTAAAAAAAAATTACCAGGTATTTTCTTTCTGAGTGGACAAATTATATTGTTCTATTTTTATGCTTGCAATTTTATGTCAAAATCAAGTTATTATTCTGTTTTTCTCTTTTCATGCCCCGTAATATCCGAATATCTTTCTCCCGCATATTTTCACACATCAGATATTTCCTCACTTTCATTTCTCACAAATGCAAAATATGTGTCCTCATTTCTTTGTAGATATTCGTTCTCTCTCCTTTCTTTCAGAAAATATTCTTCCTCCTTTTTTCGTTCTCCATATAACAGGCACCCAGGCATTTCTGACCTACGCAGATACTATTAACGATCATGATCTTAGTTTTAAAACTTTATCGAGATTGAAAATAATCAAACAAACATTGCTAAAGAGTTAAAAGACTGACACACACACATACGCCCTTTTCTAGGTAGGGTGGGACTATGGATTTTATTTAATGAGTTCATCACTAAATAAACAATCCCCTTGGGTGATGAAATTATCATTTATTATCTTAAATCTTAAAGTCACCGAGTGATAATTGCTGTCAGACTGCCAAGTATTATTATTATTTTTTTGTACATTTAATTATTGGAGAGGGGGGAAATGGTACTCCCCCCCCCCAATATGTCTAGGGCGATATCAATAAGTAATTTTCAGCCACAGCGTAATAGAGCGGTTAATAAAAGGAAACTTCGTTATGCAAACATATTGACGTAGGTCGATTGGTAACCCTTATCTATGTGTAATAACCTTATCTGAAACAAATGAACCGTAATTTCTTTCTAACGACGCCACTATATGAGGTCCTGTTTATAAATGTTAAAGACATTGTACAAATACTTTAATAATTCATGTTAATATTTTTATTCAATTATACTTGCTCAAGACTGTATAACCGCCGAAGGTGGGACGAAAGAGTTAAGATAAATTAAACTAGGAATAACTGAGATTTTGCTTGGTCGCCTGCCGTTATTCAAACGTAAACAACTTCAATTTCAAATGCAAACAAACAGTTCTGCCAAGTTCTTACCGTAAAGAAAATCAATTACTGTAATATTTCTGAATATGATGTATTAATTTGATTGAAAACTATTTACTATATCTAGTACTAAATCCCCCTCTCACCAGTCCGATTTAGCAGTTAACGAACTTGATCTTTAGTTTTACACAAACCGCTTATATATCGAGTTTGGCAACGATTAAACAAAAATTGCGACCGCTAGAGCTAGAGCTAGCTAAGAGGATAACCGCTAGAGGTAACAGGCTAATATATATATTTATATATATATATATATATGTGTGTGTGTGTGTGTGTGTGTGTGTGTGTGTGTGGGGGGGTGTCATCTACTAGGTAGGATCGATGAACTTTTGAAGAAAAGTATCGAAAATCGCGTCATGAGTACGACCTCCCTTAAGGGAAATCTGCTAAAATGTGAGTTAAAATCACCTGATTCCTGTAGGGAAAAATTAACCAAACAATGTTGATAACACAGACCGTCCAAGCGGGGTGAACCCATAAAATAATAGTATGCAACTGTGGCTAGTCTTAATCAAGGGTTCTTATTACTTGGTTTGTACGTTTAATAGAAAGTTTTGGAGACGAGAAACATTTCGGTTTTCAGATTTCAAGGGAGATTCCGGAACACATTTTTACTAGTTCCGGCGTGGCATGTAAACGAATGCACAAATCTTGCATAACTCAAAAACGACAGGGCTTAAAATCTCGAAATTTCATATTTAGAACTGTTCCCCCCCAACCCCTCAACAAACCCTTCTGGTTTGTGCACCATTTTGATCATCATGGACAAAGGATCAGGAGCGTTTAGAGGTGGGCGGAAATAAAAAACGAAATACGAATTTCTCCTTACCTATTATGGGATTTCAATTTTGCTAATCATGAAACGATCTGGAAAATATTTTTTATGACATTTTTAGATCCGATATATTGGAATGAAGAAACCGTATATTACTTCAATTACAACCAAACATTTAATTAAATAAAATAAATTGAAGAGTGCAAGGAAATCATGCGGTGTCATATGGTGATATTTTAGCAGATTTCCCTTAATGCAAATCAGCTTTTGAGTTTGTACTCATAATGCGTAAGTCGACAATTTTCAGAAATGGCCACCGATACTAGCTAGGAGATGTCGAAAATGAAGTCCGTTCAAAATTATATATATATAGATAGTACGATATATATTTGCCTATTATTGCTTTAGCGGTCGCAATTTTGGCTTGAGATGGTAAGGATCGACTCATCGGTTTTTTTTTTTTTTGCAATATAGAATAAATGCTGAAATGAGCTCAGTAGCGTGTCATTCCAGCATGTGGAAAATCTGCTTAGTTTACGCAGCCAATGATGTATTTTTGTTACTATCAAGTTTATTAATTGCAAAGTTAGGAACTTACTAACTACTTACTACTACTAACTTAAGTGAGTAATTTGACCACTCTAGAGGTTGAAAGATAATACTGGAGATATTTTGAATTTTCCGATTCCCTCCCTCTAAACCCCTTCTATTCCAGGTCCGATTTCTGCCAATTAGAAATATGATCTTTCGAGTGGACTCAAACGATTAAATATCGATTGTGGTACAGATCACACAACGAATATGCACGCAAAGGTCTCGTGAAAAGAATATTTGGCATTTAAGCTCTAAAAAAGTGGTTTACAAAGTATTGTTTATATGTCATTGGTAAAAGTGGGGGTTTGCTTAAGGCTGAAAACTAAAAACTCCGTCACGCAGGGGCTGCGTAAACTAAGCAGATTTCCCACGTGAAGTTTTACAATAGAGAAGTTTCACGAGAGTCGAGCAGTTAAGGAAACGGCCGAACTAGCTTTTGGCGGGAAAGTCACCCATCCGTTAGCCGCCCAGATTTAATAAAAACGCAAATATCTCTATTAAGATAGAGAATAAATGTGTATAACTATATTTATAGTGTATTTTATTTTCAATAAGTTTGGTTTCAAACCGACTGGACTAACACAAGTACTGAAAACAAACTTCGAGCTATAAAGAACACTATTTGCATGTGGCCATCAAGTTTCAGAAATTCTAGGAGAGAAGAAGTAGTTCTCTCGAGACTTAGAATCGGCCACACTAAATTAACACACTCATACTTAATGACAAAGACTGACAGACCTACTTGCTCAACTTGTAACACTCCCTTGACTATAAGACATATACTGACAGAATGCCGAAAACGACAACACCAGGACTTCCCCTACGACTTACAAGAACTATTGACGGAAGGCAGCCCACACATTAACAATATATTCTCATACTTACACAAAATTGAAATATATGATAACATTTAACATACATTAATCATCCACCAACTGTATATTTATTTTTTTTTTTTTTTTTTTTTTTTTTTTTTTTGGTACTTGTTATTATTAGTATTACTGCTAAGTTATGTGCTACTATTACTTGTTGCTAAGGTATATGTTATTATTACTTGTTGTTTAGGTATTTATTATTGTCCCTTGTTGTTAATGTATTTGTTATTATTACTTTTTGCTAAGGAATTTGTTATTATTACTTGTTTCTAAGGTATTTATTATTGTTACTTGCTGTTAAGATTTTTTTTTTTTGTTATTATTTGTTGTTAAGATATTTATTATTGTTTTTTGCTATTGTTACCTGTTATTACTTTTGAAAGGGCAAATCACCTTCGATGTGGTGTCCATTAATAAATAAAATTGAATTGAAAATTGGTTTTAAACAATTTTATATATGTATATATATATATATATAAAACAATGAACGGATCACTTTTTCGTCATCTACTAGGTAGTATCGATCGACTTTGAGGACGTTTTTCGAAAATCACGTCAAGACTGCAACCTCAATTGCTGATTTCTCTTAATATGACTAAAATAGAATGCATATAACTCGTTTAATATTTCAGTTAGAAGAAAAGTGTACAGACTAGAATTGTAGGAAACTAAATTTGCAATACATTTTCTCTAAACTAAGTTTTCGATCCTACTTATTATGGAGACGTTCTCCCCCTCTTCCTCCTTCTGTTACGATTTTAAGAGTTATCAACTATAATTACGACTACTACAGTAGTAACTACAATAAATCAGTACACATACAGTAGATTTATTCACTGGCCATTTATTATTTAAGAATGTTTTTTGATAAGGTTAGAAAATAAAAATTCCAACATATAGTCATTTATTTCATCCCTGACTCGTTTCGCTCTCCTTCTCAAGGCCTTATTTCTATATAAATTCAGAAAAAAAGTTAGTTAATAAAAATTGTTTGTACCTCAGTGCTATTTAACTAATTAAAAGTTTTTGTTCTATTGACAGCCATTAATAAAAATTAAAAACAATTCATATAATGTATGAGATATATTCGCTTTTAAAGCTATAATTGTCTTAAAACTTTTTAGCACGTCGTTTAAATGTCCTTATGGTACAAAAAAACATTCATTAATTTAGAACTGATCTCGTATTCGTCATCTCCTAGATAGGATCAATGGCCTTATGAAGATATTTTTAGATAATCCTGATATGAATACAGCTACAATAGGTTTTATAGCCCTTGGCTGGACTGAAGAGCTTTGATGACTTTTTTTTTTTTTTTTATGTCAAACATAAATTTAGACGTGTTTACTGAAGTCAAGGATTCAACCGAGGTGTTTATGAGCTGAAATCCGTTCATCTTAACGTGCCGCATCATTAGACTCCAATATATATATATTTGTGTCAATTCATCAATATGCTAAATGTATATGTGTGAATAGGAGCTAAAGACCTTAGGCGAGCTGAGAAATTGAGCTAGCTAACTTTCAATAAACTATTTGGAAGCTCGTTAGCCAAATCAATAGTCATCAATAGCTGTCCTGATGGAGATATATTCCCGCAATTTGAGCCCAATACAGCTAGAAATGTGATATCTCCTCAATTGAAGCTATCAGTGGGACATGTGATCAAGTGCCTCTTTTTATGACTACAACCATAATTGACTATTGATTAATTAATTAAACAGTTCAAGTATTCTAGATGGTTTCGCTAGAGCGTGACATGTCAAAAAACTTATCAATCTTATATACCAAGATTAACCATATATTTAATCTTAATCTACACATGTCACAAATGAAACCGTTCCGTGAAATGAAATACCTTTTTTTCGTAGTGGATATGCACTGTACGACCAATGGGAGAGTGGTTTAGAGTGGGGGAATTTCGTAAATTCTTAATATCTTCGTTATTAAGCGTCGGATCGAAAAATTATATAGAACCATATCGCATCATATAGAAATCATATTGCAAATGTAATTTTCTTTCACTATCTTCATTAATAACGGAGATATTTGCATTTTTTTTAGTTTTCTTCCATTAGTAAGCCATCACTCCTACTCATGTAATATTAACAATAAGCAGTTATATTATGAAGCAATTTATTTGAAGCATGAATGCCAAATATTGTTCTCATTAAACTTTTACGTTTTGAGAGAAATTCAAGTACATGGGAAATCTGCTTAGTTTACGCAGCCCCTGACGGGCTTTTTAGTTTTTGAAATGTATTTGATTGAGCATATTCAAATATTCCCTAATATGAATATGTGGCATTTAATATATCCTTTATAGGAATTATGATCGTTATGAAGTTGAGATTCGTACTTCATGCCTATCTCATTATAGGTTCCAATTATTTATTGTTGAAAAACAAACCTAGAAAGAATGAAACCTGAATTTCTCTTTTAAATAAGAAAATTACATATTGTGATTTATCAAAACTTTCTCTATAAAATCTCAACTGTTCATACCTAATGGATGGCATAAATGAGTGATGCCGGAAGATTGCGCAGATCTTGTCTGACTGGCTCGGTTTGTTTTCGCAACTATTCCGTCCAGTACTTCCTTATTATTAATCAGATGATTATTGGCGTTCTACTAGAACGCTAAAGTTCAAATGTATTTACTCCATTTCTCCTTCAATAATAATGGAGAAAGTTTCACTTCCATAGTATCTTTAAGCAAAGAGAACAAAAGTGATGATAATAATAACAGAAGTGTTTGCCCAACATAAAACACTACCATAAAATTTTTATTTTTAATAAAATAATAATAATGGTTTTTATCATTCATGAGCAGGAGCTCGCAGATAAATTGTAATAAGGATGGATTAATGAGATATCGACATAGATAAAATAATTTAGAGAGGTTCAAGATCAGTAATAGAAAGCAGGTAAAAGAGCAATAAACTATAATCTCTCTCTCTCTCTCTCTCTCTCTCTATATATATATATATATATATATATATATATATATATATATATATACATACATAAAACACACACAAACATATATATATATATATATATATATATATATATATATATAACACACAAACACATCTAACTTAGTGTACCAGTATTGGCTTGGACCGTTTGTTAACATAGAATGAAGATAAAAAAAAAGATCTTTGGCTACACATTTCATGAAGGCCCAAGGTAGCGCCAAACGCCTTTGTTGGTAGAGTTAATTATTCAGATTGACTCTTTTCCGGCAGTATCAGGGTGTCGCTACAGGCCAAAGTTTTGGTAATTCTTTAAGTAGAAGTAGCTACTCAATGCCTTGCAATGAAGTCCAACCTGAAATTTACATATTGATCACGGGGTTTCAACTTAGGGACTTAAGATTAGAACCCTATGAATTGGATGGAAAGCCACTGGGCCACTGCCGTCCTCCCCCATGAAAATAATAAAAATTAAATAATATTAATATGAATTAATCCCTTTATCAAGATACTTTAAATAACATATTTACTCTGTTGAATTTTAATAAAATAATTTATTAAACACTTGCCTGTAAGCCAGCAACATTTTATATTCCCTGTTTTTCAGGAATCATGATAAATTAATTTAACGGCAGAATTTCATTAATACATTTATCCATCTTTCAAAAAAAGTTTCCTTGTCAGATTGGTGTTATATATTATATTGTTTAAAACAATAACTCAAATAAGGTACTATTGGAACTTATGTCCTTATCAAAACTAATTCATTCAAGGAAATACAGTTACATGACAAATACGTTTAATTGAGACACTCTGAAGCTTGTACATTTCTACATTGTATATTAATACATCACTTTTGAACATACCACATATTACCAGATTGATCAAATGAAGTATTATGTTTGATGGGGAACATGAAAGGTTATGGTAAAGATGCGTACCCAGAAAATATTTGTGTAACTGTATATGCAAACAATGAGAAGGGCAAACCAGCCAGTGCAGTAGCTAGTGACCATGGGGCCTTACGTAGTCAGCTACGCCCATATAAGAGCACGCCTAGGTCGTCACTCTTTCATATTTCCTTGGTGACTTTCATGAAATTAGCCTTGAGGGAAATTAGTTACTGAGGTTGTACTCATTTTGAAAAACCTCTTCGAATTTCCGTACGATATTTACGAGTGAGAGAGACTTAGCTATCTAGTGCACTGCATTTTTATTTATTTAAGTCTTTATTATATATCTGCACAAAAAACAAATAAATAATAATTAAAACACACTTTCTTTAACAAAAAATAAATTTAGATTTGCGACGTCACACGAATTTATCCATGTAACTCACAAAATAATATTGTAGTCCGATACAATGAACTGCAATTAAACTTGAAATATGACGTTCTATGATGTATTGGTCTTTTGATTTCTAGAGATAACTAGGAGTGGGGCTTACAAGAGAGCTGGACTCTAACAAATAAATATTAATCGATTAACATTTGAAAATGTAAATAAGAACAATTGCAGAAAACGTCATTTACAACAAGATTACTGATGTACTATTTTTGAAAACATTTATAACACTGGAAATAATAATTCAAGTTTTTGATGAAACTCCTAAATTATCACAAGTTGCTACCGGGCCAGTTGAAAATATGAAGTGAATATAAACCAATGAATTACCATGACATTTATAAGCTACTAACAAGTTCACATCCCTTGAACTTATACAAACTCTACAATAAATTATACAATATGAATTAAAGTGCAATCAACGTATATTAATGTCAATTGGATTCTATAATTGCTATGACCGTTGTCGTGGAAGAATAGAAAGAAAGGCCTGTTCTCATTCTCACCGTAGACTCATAAAACTAGCCTCTAATTGCTTTATTATCTCATCGCAAAGACAGAAATAGACGAATGAATTAAACGGTTAAAAAGCAAAGCAAAGAGAGGGTTGCTGAAAATGAGGTCAGCAGCCCTACTGATCGATAGTTGCCTGTGTCTGCTTCCCAACCTCCTCGAGACCGATTGTCTAACTCCAGATGTAGCAACAGTCAGCATCCTACCGCGTCTGCTTCCCAACCACCTCGAAACCGATTGTCTAACTCCAGATGTAGCAACAGTCAGCATCCTACCGCGTCTGCTTCCCAACCACCTCGAAACCGATTGTCTAACTCCAGATGTAGCAACAGTCAGCATCCTACCGCGTCTGCTTCCCAACCTCCTCGAGACCGATTGTCTAACTCCAGATGTAGCAACAGTCAGCATCCTACCGCGTCTGCTTCCCAACCTCCTCGAGACCGATTGTCTAACTCCAGATGTAGCAACAGTCAGCATCCTACCGCGTCTGCTTCCCAACCTCCTCGAGACCGATTGTCTAACTCCAGATGTAGCAAATGTAAGCATCCTACCGCATCTGCTTCCCAACCTCCTCGAGACCGATTGTCTAACTCCAGATGTAGCAACAGTCAGCATCCTACCGCGTCTGCTTCCCAACCTCCTCGAGACCGATTGTCTAACTCCAGATGTACCAACAGTCAGCATCCTACCGCGTCTGCTTCCCAACCTCCTCGAGACCGATTGTCTAACTCCAGATGTAGCAACAGTCAGCATCCTACCGCGTCTGCTTCCCAACCTCCTCGAGACCGATTGTCTAACTCCAGATGTACCAACAGTCAGCATCCTACCGCGTCTGCTTCCCAACCTCCTCGAGACCGATTGTCTAACTCCAGATGTACCAACAGTCAGCATCCTACCGCGTCTGCTTCCCAACCTCCTCGAGACCGATTGTCTAACTCCAGATGTAGCAACAGTCAGCATCCTACCACCGCGTCTGCTTCCCAACCTCCTCGAGACCGATTGTCTAACTCCAGATGTACCAACAGTCAGCATCCTACCGCGTCTGCTTCCC
This sequence comes from Riptortus pedestris, assembly GCA_019009955.1. NCBI lineage: Eukaryota > Metazoa > Arthropoda > Insecta > Hemiptera > Alydidae > Riptortus > Riptortus pedestris. Next base: position 93,068,366 of record CM032231.1, on the reverse strand, counting down.
AACCTCCTCGAGACCGATTGTCTAACTCCAGATGTAGCAACAGTCAGCATCCTACCGCGTCTGCTTCCCAACCTCCTCGAGACCGATTGTCTAACTCCAGATGTAGCAACAGTCAGCATCCTACCGCGTCTGCTTCCCAACCTCCTCGAGACCGATTGTCTAACTCCAGATGTAGCAACAGTCAGCATCCTACCGCGTCTGCTTCCCAACCTCCTCGAGACCGATTGTCTAACTCCAGATGTAGCAACAGTCAGCATCCTACCGCGTCTGCTTCCCAACCTCCTCGAGACCGATTGTCTAACTCCAGATGTACCAACAGTCAGCATCCTACCGCGTCTGCTTCCCAACCTCCTCGAGACCGATTGTCTAACTCCAGATGTACCAACAGTCAGCATCCTACCGCGTCTGCTTCCCAACCTCCTCGAGACCGATTGTCTAACTCCAGATGTAGCAACAGTCAGCATCCTACCGCGTCTGCTTCCCAACCTCCTCGAGACCGATTGTCTAACTCCAGATGTAGCAACAGTCAGCATCCTACCGCGTCTGCTTCCCAACCTCCTCGAGACCGATTGTCTAACTCCAGATGTACCAACAGTCAGCATCCTACCGCGTCTGCTTCCCAACCTCCTCGAGACCGATTGTCTAACTCCAGATGTACCAACTGTCAGCATCCTACCGCGTCTAATTCCCAATCTCCTCGAGACCGATTGTCAAACTCCAGATGTAGCAAATGTTAGCTGGCAACCTTACTGCAAATATAAGATAAAATATATTTATGATGATCAGTGCTCAGAAAATACAAGGGTAAATTACAGGTATCGAGAACACAAATTCCACCACGCTTTCATATATATATATATATATATATATATATATATATATGTATATAGTCTTTCGTATTGCTCCTGTTGTATAACAATTGTTTTTCGAATACATTTTCAATATTTGGCTGATTTTCGTTTTCCTTTCACATCACATTAATTTGATGAAGATATGTATTGATGCAAATTTAAAGGTAGCTGTGCATTTATCTTTTCTATTATTTTAGCATTTTAGCAGATTTCCCTCCATGGAAATCAGCTATTTTTTATTGGATTCCTCGTTCTACGAAGGCTAAATATGCACTATGCATTAAATAATTGGCTCCTTTTTGTGTGCTTTTATTTGAGCTGTTAATTTCCAATGTGGAGTGAACCAGCAGTCAGGTTGAAAATTAAATGGGTCCGATATTGTTCATTGAGCACTCAGTCCCTCTTTCATTTAGCTCATGTTGAATCTGGGAAACAATCCTCTATTGATTGGCTGTCAACTCCAACTGAACCAGCTCCAAACCAGTAGTCACCCATGGGTGGCACTTTAACCTATATTCAGCTAAATATATCCAGCATAGCTCCCTCTTCTGGGGAAATCACAAATAAAATTGTCTTTGTTAGGGCATACGGTTTTAATTGAAATGATGTAATAATGGAGAGGAAAAGAGGGTCCAATTGAATTTTATGGTTTACTAAAGATAATATTTTTTTATCATATTCCCCCTTAGAGAAATCTGCTGTTGAGGTTGTATTTTATAAGTCGATTTACGAAGATTTTAATCAAATATCTAGAGGTTGGCGGAACTGAAGTCCCTTAAAATGTTTGCACAAGTCTCTTGATATCTATCTGTATATCTACCGATCTACATATGTATATAATATAATAATATTAAAGTATGATTATTTAGAACATTAGCATAATAAATTACCATTTTACAAGTTTTTTTAAATAATAAAAGAAAAAAAAACCTTTTTCTAAAATATACACACAAATATACACTACTTGGACTATGAAGTCCGCCTTTCGAGTTCTGCCTATTCATTCACGGATTTCTACATGTATGCATTTAAAAAGTTTAAAAACAGAGAATATTGAATCATTGTACTCATCAGTTAGGAATTTTCGGTACCTTTGTGAGACACACAAATACTTATACAATGTCTACCAATCTTTAACATTCAAAAATACAATATAATCATCGTGACTTAATTTTGGAGAACCAAGAAATTTCCTTCTGAATTCCTCAAGTACTGGACATACAGCTATGGAATGAAGTGTATTCATTCTCCCACTCATTCATATTGCATAGAGCGCATACCCATAAATTTTCAGTTTTACAAACTGAGTAATTCAAGTTCAGCATTTTATCCGGTGTTTGTGAATGTATGTATATATATATATATGTGTAACGTCCTGGAGTTCACAAATTTAATTTAATCGTTACCGAACGCAATATTTAATCGTTGTATGCTATCGACGCTGCAAAAAAATGTTACCTAATCAATCTTATTACAGAAGTAATTTCATTTTTCAAATTTTGGTGAATGCAAATTTTTTGTAACTCAAATATTAATTTAAGGAGGAGCTACATTTAGGGCTGATGCTGTGCTTAGGATTTCATGGAAAATATAGGCAGGAATTCTTTGTAAAACTCCATTCAGAAATAAGATCATTTGCTTTGCTATTTACTGAAATTCAGAAAGATCTCAGCGTTGAAATGTGACCTCAACTCAATCTTTGTTGAAGGGATGGTCAATAGATGTTTCGCTACCTCTATGACGCCTCTTCAGGGGTAATAAATACACTTGTTATAAAAAGATAAAAAGTGTCAAACTTACCACAAAACCGGCCACGTTAAGACTATGAAAAATGGAGATATGCCACACCAATCAGCTGACAATATCGACACATTAAAATTATAAATATTCTAAAAAACGATTCCATAATAAAGGTTCGAGTTTTGAAGAATCATTTACCGAAGAAGCATATCTACATCTGCTTCAAATCAATTTCTTGATTATTTAAATATTTAATAAATATGCTATATAAATTCATTATAGAAGGATATTAGTGAAGGCTGCAAAAAGGTAATTAAGAAACATACTTTTAACATATCCCCCTTTTAAGTCAGCTACTGAAGTGATATCTCAGAACTTCATCTACCGCACCTAGTAGAAGGCAGAAACGCGTTTTTTAATATTTTATATTAGAATATCAAAAGAGAAATCCACTAAGTCTAACAATCTCTGTTATATTTTGTTCAATGAACCCTATGGGGTTTAAAATCAATAAATTAAATTAAATCAAAAGTTTTTCTACGCTTTCAATTACACACTTTTTAAATACGTTAATCGCTTTAAAAAAAGACATTCAGTTGGTGACAAGTCAGAATAAATTTTGTGCTTGTGGTAAAACTTGTATACACGAACTGACAATCATGGGGTCGGGCATTGTCATGTTCAGATAAGACTAGATAAATCTGAAGTTATTTTTTGTTACAAAAATAAAGGGTGAGGGGGGGGGTTGGCTTAAAAAAAGACAGGCGGGAGACTCATTACGGCCTGTCACGTAGAAAACGAAAAATTAAAGGAAAAATAGAAGAAAAAGGGCTGGTCCTATCATTATAAATGGAGCGACAGACTTCATTAGTAGAGTTTAGTCCAGCCCCCTGTAATTCTCTCCCTTCCAGGCTCCTGTATTTTTTACTTTTCCCCAGTGGGAAGCCATTTTTTTTTTGTTAACAAAGTTATAAATAATAATAGATAGTTTTTGCGGAGAATGAAGGAAAATCAATAGAGGGATGAAAACAGGAGAACTCTGTCAATTCTTTACTAATATTATCATCTTCAGAGCTATCAAACATAGCAAAGAAAAATCCGTCACGCAGGGGCTGCTTAAACTAAGCAGAATTTCCTAATGAAATTTTGGAATAGATAAATCTGCCAACTGCTAGCTACTGGAATTACTGAAATATTATTGAATATAACAGTAATTTTATTGAAAAATATTTACTATATCTGTAAAGTACTGTAATTTAAAATGAATCAGAATAATCTTTATCTCATTCACTGAAATTTTAGTTGTCCAAGAACTTAAGACAGGGGGGGGGTGATCAATAAGACTTATTTGCACGTAGCTTGTATAATAAAGGTCTCAAAATTTGGTATTTGAGCCTTAAACGAAGTGTTATACCAAATATCAGAGTATTGTTTATTTGACATGAGTAGAAGGGGGAGTTTGCTGAAAGCTGAAAAGAATGCAAATAGCTCGGTTAATTTTCAAGATAGAGAATAAATGTGTATAACTATATTTATAGTAAATTTAATTGGTAATAAGATTGGTTCTATACAAGTTTTTGATCCAACGGATCGTTACTGGGATATTTCGAATTTTCAAAATTCACCCAGTGCCCCCTCCACCCGGGGCCGATTTTAGCACTTAACGAACATGATCTTTAGTTTTGAAATGTAAGTTATATATAACAACATTTATGAGAAATTAAATTTTCAATAATATTGGTTTTAAACTATTTTTCGATCCGACGAAGATATTTTGAATTTCCTGCTGCCTTAACCCCTCCAGCCCTTCATTCGGATTTCAGCCGTTAGCAAGCTTGATTTTTAGTTTTACATAAAACGCTTATGTAACGAGTTTGGTAATGATTAAACAAAAATTGCGACTACTAGAGCAGTAACATAAATATATATAGGATCAATGGACATTAGAGGAAATTTTCGAAAATCGTGTTATGAGTACGACCTCAATACCTGATTTTTCTTTAGGGAAACCTGCTAATATAGTGTTGTTTCTAATTCATTCGTTATAAAAATTATAACCCTACTTATTTTTGTTTGAGCGATACATTTCATAATTTTAGTGATAATTTTAGTGTTGTTTGTAATCAGATTTTGTTTTAGTATTCTCTTATTGGTCTTTCTTGTTGTCATGCTTTCTCTGAAGGTGGTAGTATGAACCTCTGGGATGCTGCTAATTTTATTTAATAAAACATGAAAAAGATTGTCATAGTACTATTTCATCCCTCTACTTTATAAATACTCCCATCCAATTTCTACGAGCGAGGAAGTCTTAGAAATCATATAAATACTTCTTTTCAAAATGATGTTCATCCTACAGATGGCCAATAATTCCAATGATATTTCTGTTTTCATTTTTAGACTGCCGACAACTGATCACATTGGAATTGTTTAATATGTATTAACAAGAAAATGTATTGTAAATATTTTTTTGGGGTGGGGTCACAGAAAAGTGATGTTAATAAAACTTCTTTTAACAATAATTACGAATTAAATCATTCCTGAAAACACAAGTTTCAGACCATTAACACAACTTTTCATTGAAAAAAAAAGGAGATGATTTCAAAAGGAAAAGAGTTGTTAAGAGCCTCTTTTGTTCAAAATTTTATTCATAATGACTTAAACTTTTCCCTTCAGCACGTCAAGAGCATGGATTTAAAAGTTGTATAAAAGTTTCTCGCAGATCTGCTACCTCGTATTCTTTCTTGTTTTTCTAAAAAAAAAAAAAAAAAAAATGGCAAAAAAGCCCCTCCTTGAAATTATTCATAAAGTGATGCCGATGTTTGAAGGTGAGATTAAAAAATTTAATATCCGCGGTTGGTAGACGCTCAACTTCCGTTGGTGTTGGAGTTTATTAAATCCAGAATTTGTAATTACTTCCTCAACTCCATTCATCAATGTCTTCATATGGTATGCAATGAACCTAATGCGGCGAGTGGAAACTGAGAGAAAAACTGTTCAATCAACACTTTTTTTTTTTTTAATGTTTCATTTTAATAAAGAAGATAAAATTCCTTCAAACCACTAAAGGAAATATTGCTAGGGAACTAATGCATAGCCTTGAAGAAATTTCTTGTTGTCAGCTGATATTAAAAAATTCCATTTGTTTAATTAAGAAAATAAACGGATATAAAAGCCAGCCCGAGCTGTAAACAACTAATCCAACGGAGTAAATAGGTTTTTGTCAGGGGATGAGATATCCACCAGGGTAATAACTATCTCTGGGACTAGAAATACAAAATAAAGTTTTTCCCGAGATGCTGGACGGTAGAGGATACAATTGATCAGGACAAGTACTTCAATATATGCAAAGTGCACTTTCGTTGACGAAGCTCCATCATCAGTGCCTTCTAGAAAAAAACACAGCTACACTTCTTTAATCAGATACCCTACTCTTCTAATTGTTAACATAGGGGTTTTATTTTGGTCCTTTTCCCTCTAGTTCCTCCGTTGGTAGCATTCCTAGGATTTTTACCCTATTGTAATAAAGCAAATAGAACTTTTCATCTAGTTCTTAGTTTGTTTCTAATTTTATTAGTTTTATGTGTTTTCAACTTTTTATCTTTATGACTTAAGTTCATGGGTTTTGTATTTGTTGGCTGACTATTTTTAAAATTTTTGTGGTTTTAGCAGATTTTCCTTAGGAAATATATATATATATATATATATATATATATATATATATATATATATATATATATATATATATATAATCGTATACAAGCGTTTCCTGCAAAACTAAAGAGTAAGTTCGTTAATGGCTGAATTCGGACCAGTGGGGGAGGGAGAATTTTGAAAATTCTAAATAGCTCTGTTAATATACGTCGGGTCGAAAAAGTGTATAAAACCAATCTTACAGAAAATTAAATTCACTATAAACATTTTTATATTTTATTCTCTATCTTGAATATTAATCCAGGTTTTTACATTTCAGTAGAATCTTTTAGTTTTCAGGCCTCAGTAAACTCCCACTCATGGCAGAATATAAATAGGGTGTTATATCATGGAACAATTTACTCTAAGCTTAAATACCAAATATTGTTTTCAAGAGACCTTAATTTTGTGAGATAAATGCGAACTTACAGTGTGAAGACGTTATCAAGCAAGAGTTTACGTTCTTGTTTCGAAAATGTTTAGTTGATCTATACCAGGGGTGAGCAACCTTTTCAGTCCACGGGCCATTCTAAATTTTAAAATTTTTTGGCAGGCCGCACATAAAGTAACACTTATTAATAATTTGCAACACTTTATTTATAATAATCATTAGTATCAAATTTTTTAAAAAAAGTAAAGATTTCATATACAAATTTTCATACAAAATAAAAACAAACAATAAAAGAATAGAAAAATGAATTTACTTGAAATTTTTAATGAGAAATTTGGCACTGTTTTTTCGAAACAAGCTGATCAATATCAGCCGGAATTGATGCTTTCTAATCGTGCATCAATCAGTCTTGATCGGTGGTCATTTTAATAATATAATGTTAATAATTGTTAGCAAACTTACGTACTTCCGAACATACACATCATTTGTTTTGCATTTTTTGTCAAAAGCGGAAATTTCTTAGGGCTCACATAAGATTTATAAATTATGTCGATATTTTCTGAGAAAAATACATTTTTTAAATCGGTATTATTCTGCATGTCAATCATTTCCAATTGAAAGTCTTCGGGAAGTGTGTCCACATCGATATTAAATGGAGAGGAAAACATTTTCATGGAAACCGCTGTCTCCTCAGCTTTGAACATTTCGAATCGTAATTGAAATTCGTTGATTAAAATGTCTATATATCGTGTGCATTTTTGAGAAGTTTTAATGTTTTCTTTTTCAAATGTGGAAAGTGAGACATATTATTCTGCTAAAGATGCTGTTTCCACAATTTTAATTTGCGCTCAAAGCCCTGAATTTTATCATACAAATTGTGAACAAACCCCTGCCTTGAAGTTCCATCTTAAGATCATTGAGATGCTGAGTCGTGTCGATAAGAAACCTAAAATCACACATCCATTCTTTATTACCAAAATGAGGAAAGGCATATCCCTTCATATCCACGAACAATTGTATTTCGCTTTTTAAGTTGTATACTCTTTTTAGCATTGCACCTCTACTAAGCCAACGTACTTCGGTATTAAAAACCACGTCGCCATATTCAGTTTCTAAAACTTTCAAGAATTCTTTAAATTCCTGGTGATTTAACGCGCGCAATTTTATAAAATTGATTAGTTTAATTATTGGTACTGTGACATTTGGCAAACGCAATCTTTTTGCACACAAATGTTCCTGGCGAATTATGCAGTGGTTAACGAATATTTCCCTTCTTGTGACCTTCTTAATGTCTTGAAATAGTCTTCCCGATACTCCTACCTCCATGATATACACATAATTCTTTCTTATAAAATTGAAAAATTATCCAGCACAGACTATACTTCATCGTACAGGTCTTTGCCGGTTGTAGTAGTCCCTTGCATTGCAATCAATGAACACAATTCTTCGGAAATATTAAATTTAGTGTCATTACCACGTAAAAATATTGCCAGTTGTGCTGTATTAATATGTTATATTCTGTTTTATCAGAATATAACATATTATTTTATTGAAAACTATTTACTATATCTAGTACTTTATTTCATATAGAATCAGAACAAATTTACCTTAATCAATCACATTTTTGTAGTCCAAGAACTTAAGACGGGGGGGGGGGTGGTTAACAAGAACATATTTGCATTATCTCATACATTAAGGTCTCTGGAAAAAATATTTGGAATTTAAGCTTAGAATAAAGTGGTTTATTATATAACAGAGTATTGTTATGTAACATGAGTAGAATTGGGGATTTGCTGTAGGCTGAGAACTGAAAAATGTAAGTATCTCGGTTAAAATTTGAGATAGAGAATAAATGTATTAAACAATATTTATAGTGCATTTAGTTTACAATAAGATTGATTCTATACACGTTCTAAATCCGACGTATTGTAACGGAGATATTTCGAACTTGATCTTTCTTTTTACATAAAACAACTAAATATCGAGTTTGGTAACTATAAAACCATAATTTCGACCGCTAGAGCGGTAACAGGCAAATATATATACACAATATTGAACGGACCTCACTTTTGTCATCTCTTAGGTAGGATCGATGGGCATTTGAAGAATAATTTAGAAAATCACGTCAAGAGTACAACCTCAATAGCTGCTTTCCCTCAAGGGAATCTGCTAAGCATGTCCAGACGCGGGGAGTTCGTATTGTATGTTTGAACAAGTCGCCGAAAAGTGAGTAACTCGCCACAAAAAAATGTTTTCGGTTTAGTATGTACTAGCATTTTATTATAATTACTTTTATAACAATATATTGAGGGGTCGATAAAATAAATTCAATTTTAGAAATGCTTGGCGGGCCGCATGGACATGTTCAAAGGGCCGCGTGTTGCTCATCCCTGATCTATACCATACTCGACAGTTATCCGTTTCAGTCAAAACTAAAGATCATATTTGTCATTGACAGAAATCTGACATGCAGTACTGGGGGTTTGGAAAATTCGAAATACTTCCGGTATTATGAGTGGGACCGTAAAATGTTATAGAACTAATCTAGTTAAACTATTGATGATATACAATTGTTGTTCTATGGATTTTGTCGTAACTCAAGTATTACTCGCGTTATTCGTGCTTTCAGTCTTCAGTAACCCCTCCCCCTACTTCCCATAATTTTTTTTCCATTGAAATGGAGAATAGGTGGTTAGATATGTTCACAAGTGCATTATACCAGCACGTACGAAATCTGCTTAGTTTACACAGCCCCTGCGTGGGAGTGAAAAACGACTTAGCTTAGGATTGAACTCAGGTTCTTCCTTAGTGAAAGTCTATTCAAAAAAATAAACCCTATAAATAAATCCAGGGTTTCTTGTGTTGCTCGTTATATTAAAAACACTTTGTATGAATTTAAACATAGTTCCACTTAGTAAACACATACACGTGAGAAGAACACCTTGGTGAAACTAAATAATTAAATTATTTATTAACGTCCACTTTTGCAGCAAAGGCTCATCGGAACGGGTCATCTACAGATTACCACCATTTTCTAGCCAGGGTGGGACTAAGGATGTTAGTTAATGGATTCCGCCACTAAATAAATTCCTTTCCCCAGGCGGGAATTGAACCCGTCACTACGAATGACCTAATAAAGGGTATTTCTGACTAAAGGAGCAACAATATTAAATGTGTAATATTTACTTAGCCCAGTAAACACTGTGATGTTAATTCACTCAAAGATGATAATGTGTTTCATGAGTATAATGTAATCAGTTAAATGCTATTGACCGAGTGGACTATTATATGGAAGCTATATCCCATTCTGATTACACTTTCAACAGAAGTAATTACTCCAAGTGGCTGCCCGACCACTCGCGTGATAACTTGGAAAACTGCTGTTTAGCAATGCAACGAGGAACGCTAATGTATTTTATGTCTGCGATAGGAATTGATGCCTTTAACATAATTTTCAATTAGTCTAATATCCTCGTGTTTACTCTTTTAGTTTTTCCTATTGCTAATTTTCGGTAACACTTCGCCAGTATTCTTGAGGGACTAGAAGAGATAGTACTCGTCCACGATACACTTCAAATAATGTCGATATCGTCGGACCTGAAGAACATAGCAGGATTAAAAAGTCTGATGTCACTTCACATGACTTCCTCGAACACCAATTAAATAAAGTATGCAGAGCTAATAAATTTTAATTTAGCCGATCTTCATTCAAAATAATATCATTAGGAAATGATATGGGATATCTCCATTCCAATGGATGGGATCAAAACATAACTTAGAATGGAATTTAGGTTAGCCATTTAAGTTAATGCGTTACCCTTAATCTCTCATGGTAAACCTAGAGTGGTGAGTTCGATTCTCGCCTGGGCAAAGGAATGTATTTAGCGTTGAAATTCATTAAATAAAATCCTTAGTTCCACTCTTACCTTAGCCGTAGTTGCAAAAATTAGTCGTTTATAAATAATTTAATTTTAACTAAGAACATAAATTTATAGATATTGTTATAATAAAAAAAATAGGTTCTTTACAACCAGGTAGAGAGATCTTGGGCCATTCTTCGCCTAAGTCGATTTTGATGGAAAGTAGATATGCTCAACTATGTGTTAAAGCAATGCTACTATTCAATTTAAACATTGCTAGGCAAGTTTTTTTTGCGTTATGCCTGTCCGAATTTAGTCAAGAGGGGCTATGACATAAAATTCATTTGAAATGTAAAAAAAAAAAAATGAAATTTTTCACGATTAAAATACTTTCTCTACTTAGTCGAGGAAGTAAAAATGCGGTTTAAAGATTTTAAAACTAACGGAACATTAGTAAAACACGCTTACCACACCTAAATACTACCTGAGCAGAACTTAATTTTTTAATGTTTTCTCTATTGCAATAGGGGCTCAGGTTAGCCACGTGAGTTAAAGCGTTGCACTTAATCTCACATGGTAAACCTAGAGTAGCGAGTTGGATTATCGCTTCGGCAAAGAAAGTCATTTAGTGACGGAATTCATTAAATAACATCCTAAGTCCCATCCTGGCTAGAAAAGGGTGGTAACTTGTAGATAACCAGTCCCAATTAGCCTTAATTGCAAAAAGTGGACGTTAATAAATAATAATAATATTGCAATAACCCTACAATATAGTCATCTATTCCCCATGCTCCATCATTTTATATTTGTGAGTCACCTATCTAAAGGTCCGACGTAGGCACTCGTACGGAATATGAGATGAAGTCGAATGCTATCATGATGCAATCGTTATTTTTTTGAAGGGAAACTATATTTTTGTGACCTCATGAACGATAATAAGTTCGTCAATATTCGTCTTATAGCCATTCCATGCCTTACGAGCAAAACATTATCACAGGAATTTCACAAAAACAATGGGATTGGTCAGAGCTAAGTAACCAAATATTTATATTTCGACGAATAATCATTATCAATTCAAGTCGCCCCATTGCCACATTTTATTTCACTGAATTACTTTACACTTATTGTACTGTTGCAGGATATTTCTGTTACGTAAGGTTCTTTACAAATCTGCTGTAGCGGACCTTCATTACCCCTTAGCTGAAGTTCAACAAAACTAGATGCGCTCAATTAGTTGCTACAGCAACCATATAAATGTAATTTCACCATTCTAAGGTCAATTTGTAATGTCTGGTTCGTTTTTGAGTTATGCGAGATACGTCTGGTCAACATTAGTCAAGATGGAATTACAGTGGGCCTCTATTTCCTGCAGGGGAATAAAAGTCCGTAACGCAGGGGCTGCGTTTACTAAGTGGATTTCCCGCGTGCGTCACGTATTTGCATTTATCTCAAACGTAAAAGCTCAATAAGAACAATGTTTGGTACATAGGCTTCAAATAAAATTCTTCATAATATAACAGCTGGATAATATGATATGAGCAGGAGTGGAGGTTTAATGAAGGCCTACAACTAAAAAAAATGCAAATTTCTCTTTTAATAATCAAGATAATGAAATAAAAAACGTACATAAAAGTATTCGCAATATAATTGGTTCTATACTATTTTTCGATCAGACGTATAATAACGGAGATAGTTTGATTTTTCGAAATTATCCCCCTCTAAACCCCCTCCAACTGGTTCGATTTTATCTATTACGAACTCGTCCTTTAGTTTGTATTTATATATATATATATATATATATATATATAGTTTTGATCGGACCTGATTTTCGCCATATCCTGGGTAGGATCGATGAAAATTTGAAGAAATCGCCTCATGAGTATGACCTCAATACATGTTTTATATTTAATTTTTTGGTATTATTAAAGCAACGATATAAGGATAACGGTTTGGTATACGCATACATATTAACTACTTAATTTAGATTTGTAATAAAGGAATGTGCCCCCTCCATAGCGGCTTGGACCGATCCCCTCGGCCTTAGTGCATCGGCAGGGTGTAACCCAGTAGCAACTCTATAGGCACGCCCTACGCTCTGACGGTAATTTTGCTTATGTTATTTTAATGTTTAAATAGTAAATAAGGCATTATTAATTTATTATATTTTAATTATAAATATGTTTTTAAATATATGTGTAATTGTTATAAGTTTTATAATGTTATTGACTGTTTTGTTATATGACCAATTGCGTTAAAAATTTTAGAAACTAATTTTTAGACTCCTTAATTAAGGTGTTTTTTTTTTGTAGCTCTGAGGATGGGAATTTAATTCCCGAAAGCGCTAAACGTTTTTCAGAAATAAATTGTGAGGAGCCACAAGAAAGTGTTTCTGATTAACCTGATCCATCATCACCCTCAACACCCGCTAAAAATAAATATGCATAAAGGAATGTACTAGTGTGCAATATAATTATAATTATACATATTGTGCGTTCTATTCAGAGGGCACGGAATTCGCGTTATTGAGAACGCATTGGTGACTCAGTTGAGGAATACAAACTGACACTTTTTTTTCCATCTTCCATCATGAGCAAGTTGTAACACATGAAAGCTGAGAGAGGAACTCGATAACTGTCCTGGTCGGTCTGCCCGACATGCCTCTCCTGAGATAGGTGAAGGTCCGGCCGTGTGTCCTGGTGATGCCATAGGTGTCCAGGTGTATCCAATCACAGCCCTCCGGAACGAACTGGAGCAGGAATGCAGCTGCCTTGCAGGTACTCCCGTCGGTGTCCAACCCCACGCTAACCAGGTCGGCCTTATAGGAGTTGGTAACGCCTGAGCAACAAAGGGGTTACAGTTAGTCAAGGCCAATGGTCAAGGGTAACAGAAATAGCGCTGGACCGCAGCCAATCCCTGTTAACTCTCATAAACCGCGCTTCAAAAAACTTAAATAGAGTTTTTTTGTGTAAATTCACGAAATCAGTTTTACATTATATTGTGATTTGCTTTTTGAGTAATTTTTACTTCCTTTACTTCGTACTTCATTAAGTTTCAATCGTTCATCGTAATCAAGAAAGTTTTTAGTTTTCAGATTTCGGAATTATTAGTTTTGATCTTTAATTTTATATTTGGAACTATTGTTCCGTCAGGTTGTGCATCTCCTCTTTTGGTCAAAATTCCCACAGGGGGAGGGTTCAAAGTGGGAGGGACGGATATAAAAGCTTGCAAATTCCTTGCAGCTGAATTTCATGAGATACATAAAATTACTTTCAAATGAAGTGCACCAAAACATTTTGCTTATTTCATTTGATAAGTACAATGGGAGCCCTGTTGTGCCCAGATCAGATCTGTTTTTTTAACGTGACGGTACAGCGCGAGTTTCGGAATAACACATATTAATACTCCACTTTAACAGAAAAAGATTTTAGGATAGTTGAACAACCTATTTAAAAACTAGATGTATACAGATGCAATGTGACAAAACTGAAATTTTTCAGGAAGCAAAAAGAGAATTAGGATAGTTTGGACCGAACATAGGCCTAATTGGTTTTTTTAGATTGCTTAGAAATGAAAAAAAAAAGAATAAAATTAAAAATGGCACTCTTTAGCATTTCAGTTGTGCATGAGGCTCAATTCGGTGGAATATATTTGTATTTTATTCATAATAAACTGGTATTAAATGTGATAAAAATATTTTTGTGTCTTTTTTAGAAAGTACTAAAAATCACAATTTTCGTTAAATAAAGAAAACTAAAAGATGTAAAACATAACATTGAATATATATATATATATATATATATATATATATACATATATGAGAATGTGGGGATTTTAATTGTGTTTTCGTACTAAAGCATCTTTGGAAGTTATTTCGTTTTTCTTGATATTACGATTAATGTTCATAAAAATCATGCTCTAAAAATTCCATAGCTTGAGACTTCCAAGTTGTTTACTATTGCTCTGAAAGATACGTTTAGAAAGAGGACATTTTAGTTTTGGTTCTTCTCATCATATCTTTCCTTTCACTTTTTAAAACACCAGCTGGCGAAATTTAACATACTCATGACTTTAGACACGTCTATAAATTATCCCAAAAACTTTCGCATTCAAAAAATTAGTTCTGTCTCAGAATTTATTATATCTACATATACACAAATATATATGCACATACATTCACTCACACACTAGAGCTTTCTCATATTACTAAGTGTTTTACTTCCTACTGAATGGAAAGAACTGCAGCTGAGAGTCTTGGCACTCAAGCAACTAATTTGGGTTTTCATTCTCGAGTAGCAAGACCACTTGCCAAGAGCTGCTAGGGTCATTCAAACATTCTACTCAAGCAATAAAAAGAGTATTTCTATGTAAAAATAGTAAGAAAAAAAAAACGACGAACCTCACTTATACGTTTCTTTTCTATAAAACTTCATGACTAGGAGTGAGGACGAACTGAACGTGAGCGTTATTTAGGTTGAAAAAGTATAAATATATATAATTTTATTAATGTTGGTCCGATTACCTCTTTTAAGTATCTTGATTATTAGTTTTACATGAAATATATATATATATATGTGTGTGTGTGTGTGTGTGTGTGTGTGTGTGTGTGTATTTGTTGTAATACCTATCGGTGAAGACAGTTGTCACTGGCTAATGATCGAGTACAGCAGGTAAGTGCTTTCGATGCGAAAAGCCTTGTGAATAGCCAATCTTCAAGCCCGTCAATACTTGTACTGGTACAGTTTTCCTTTAGTAAGTAGGTTTTATACGTCTACGGCTGGACCACCTTCAAGCTTATTGGTTCTGAAAGTAGTATGCAGTCCTTCTTTTTGTAGTATGATGGCAATTTTTTATGTATCATGTCCTGTGTACGTGACAGTGTGCCTTAACGTGATCGGTTCTCCGAGGGTGTGTATGTCTCGTTTTGCGTTGCCGGTTAGTTTCTTGAATATTTTGTCAATAGTATGTCGTTTGTGATAGTTACTGTGTGCTAACTCTTTGTCATAGTTGGCTTTTAAGAAAGGTAGAGTTTTCGTTAGTTTCTGTGTACCATGTGCCAAGAGAACTGTTGTATAATATATGTCAAACGCCCATGAACCAAGACATCCCGAGATTCCCAATGTTCTGCCCTAGTACCGGTCGGATTCAGACTTCATCAACTAAGCAATTAACTTGCCTTTAGTATAGTACTCCCAGAGTGGAAACCTGACTACTCTATCTCCCGTGTGGATGCTGGCTATCCTCATCACATCGTACAGCTGATCTGAAGTTGTGAAGACAGCAGCTGCTGAGCTCCCCAAAACATCTTTTATATCTCTTGTAAGCGTTCCAATGTCAACAATGAACTTTGGCAAGTACGTATTACTGTAGCCTAGAGCGTCAGCGAGAATTAATAATCCTTCACAAGAAGTGTCTTCCACCAATATTGTTTTCCCTAAAAACAAAAATTACTTATATTAATCCTAAACTTCACAATACAAAAAATTTAATATTCATTTTTTTTTAAATTGGCAAACGGTATTTATTCATCTTAACTCCAAAAAAAATAAATAAATAAATTGATACACTGAATATTCTATGCTTAGACTTCTTTCTTATTACTGGATATTCTGATGTATTTATTTTGTAGTTATATATTATTATTACGTTTATACCATAGGAGCTGTCCAATTAGTGAATTCTAATAATAATATTGAGAGTAGAGGTTCAACATAGAAAAAAAAAATATGTCAGTTCTGTTCCAAAAGCTTTATTTTTTATTTTCTCCGAAGAAACAGAGGAAGAGCTAGGAATTGTAGGACATTTTCTTAAGAAACTAAAAACTAAAATAAAATTAGTAAACGAAAATCTCAGGTATTACCCAGTACGCTGCATTGATAGTTTGTGCTTATAGTGCACACAATGTGAAATATTTTCACTTTCGTTTATCATGGCCTTCTCTACCAATCGCCCTCCCCGTAGTCTAATTCTGACCATTTGCGAACTCGGAGATTGGAATATGAAACTTTGTTTTCATACAGGTAAGCAACAGTAATAAATATTATTATTTTGAAATCAAAATGAAGTTACCATATTTAAAATTAAAATTTCAAGTCCCTGAAAATGTTTTGTCTTACTCCTACCTATTTGGATAGCTTTTGGAGTTAACGCTTCAAAGACTCCTTGATATTAGCTAAATACATGGAACATAAGACTCAGAATTTGTTTAAGGACTTTATGCTTGGACGACTATATCCTTAAGTTACGTCACATATGCTCAGAAAACGTACATATACATAACTAATGTCTTCTAGGAAACAAAGTCTTAAAATGTTTTGCTCCAATATAGACTTCACTATGCTTGGAGTCTTGGATTCAAGGCGCATATAACAAATAATAAAGTAGTAGATTATTTGGTCCTCAGCCCAATTCGAATCCCTCCCATATTATATCGTTCAAATACGAAATTAAACATAACTTTTCGTACCATTATAAGACCTGATGATGTCCCCTGGTTTGAAGGCAGCTGCTCCAGGCATGTTCTCGCATAGTGGTATCAGACCCCTGACATTGATGGGTATCTGGAGTGTTGCTATGGCTCGGATTGCACTGACTACTGCAGCTGCTGCAGCCATGTCACCGCGGGCATGCTTCATTTCTGCCGGTCGCTTCAAGCACAGCCCGCCAGCGTCGAACGTAACACCTTCAAATATAAACGCAAACATTGGAAGTGTAATTAAGTGTTTTCAAAAGGTAAAGCTGAGTATTTATACCTCAACCGAATGTTAAGAAAATGTCCGACTCGCACGGGCTGCGGGAAATGAGCGGACTTTTCACGGGATGAATATTCTTTCCCACCTACAGTAACCTCATCATTTTCGGTTCATCCCACCATTTTGTCTTTTCCCCAGGGACCTATTAGTAATTTAATAGTGAATACAGCAATCTCAGCATTTTCAGTTCATCCCACTATATTATCTTTACCGCAGGGACCACTTAAGTGATTTAATAGTTACTTCAGTGACCTCAGCATTTTCGGTTCATCACAGCATTTTATTTTTACTTCAGAGGCCACTTATATGATTAGTTCCTCATTATTTAGTCTAGGATATCACCAACACTCAGTGATTGAGATAATTAGCATTCCACCAATACCAACGAGACTGGCTCCATCAGTAAAGTAAATTAAGAAAAAAAACTTTAAACCATTTGATATTTAAAAACCCCAACTGTATGTCAATTCACAATAAGACAAAATAACTGACACCAGCTATTCATGTCCTATAAGAGCCCATATTATTATTGAGTTTCCCATATATTTTTATGCCAGGCAAAGTACAAACTAGCCCATTAGCCATCTTCTGCATAATGACAAAATTAGCCTAGTCATAAAGGTTCCTTCCATGTTTTTCTGATTAGAAATGCTCAGTGTATCAAATGTGTATAATCCATGAGCAATGAGATACTCAGTCATTATTTTTTCATTCATGATTTGAACAACAACTGCGGTTTCGCGTTTCGGTCATATATCTAGGCTACCCAGGATCCACGGTAGTTCTTTTTTTTTCCACCTCTGCCCCCGCTGTACCTTTGGGTTTCCCCATACCAGCGGTCTCCATTTAATAAGAGATATAAACTTTTGAATACATAAATTGGGCCAGGTAACTTAGCCTAACTCACCGAACACGGCTAAGCATTAAAGTGCAACATTTGGGAGATTTAGTTTAAGTCCGAAAAGTCTTGGGGGAACCCGCAGCTGCGACTCCTTTCCCTCTGTTCAAAGAAGTAGCAGCAAGAGCCTAACTAACTAGCCTACATACCTAAATACTAGCCTACCTAAAGCCTAAATACTAGCCTAAACTCACATAAAACTATACATATACTTTACAAATAAATTCAATTTTACTTGTCTTTCAACACCTCTTGGGCAAAGGTCCTGAAGGCTGAAAATCTATCAGCGTCGTTTACAAACATGTGGTAGCTCTCAGGAGGCCAGTTCACATATGAGAAAGCACTCTTTAGCCGAATACGCTTGGTGTTGAAACGCGGACACGTGGTCAGCCGTATCCAACTCGCCACAGGAGCACAATGGGGATTCCTTTCGTTTGAAGAAATGTAGTTTGTTATTAAAGTCCCCGTGACCACTGATAAGTTGGATGGAGAAGAAATCTGGGACGTACCATGTCATCTTAGTTCTGGTCCTGACATCTGGGAAAAATTTGTAGGTCATCCTACATTTGCTGGAGTTGGTCCAGCGACTCTGCCAACTGTCCCAGATGGTTTTTTTCAATATGATGGAAGGTTCTGTTGTCCTATTGTGAAGATAGAGTCTCCTATATTGTAAGGCAACCCCCTGACTGCTTGGTTTATAGCGATCCGCTTTGCTACCTCCAGGTCTATCGGAAACTGGCCAGCCATCACCAGCAATGCATCGCTTGAAACTATCCGATACGCCCTGGTTACCATGAGGAGAGCTCTTCTTTGGGCTTGGCATAGAAGGTTTTTGGTCGATTTCGACATCCTTTCAGCCCAGGATGGAGCTGCGTAGCACACTATAGGGACAAACAGAGCTTTATATAAAATGCTTCTGTTCTTATCAGTGATGCCCCAAGTATTACGTGCTATTGTCCTTAGGTGGTGAAATCGTCCACTGACCGAATCCCGGAGATGAGAAGCGTGAGGGTTGAGATTTAACCTCTCCCCGATGTGGACTCCTAGGTATACTACTTTGGGCAGCAGTTGAAGCCTGGTCTGACCTATTACCAACTTTGGGGGCCATCTATGACAAAGCTTTCCTTTTAACAAGATGCTCTGTGTTTTCTGGTCATTGGGCTGAAGTTTATTTTGAAAACACCAATCCTGTATAGCGTTAATGATCCGCTGGCCCTCAACTTCCAGCTCCTGCCTACTATTCCCCTTAACTAAGCAGCACAGATCGTCTACATAAGCCGTAACCTCAATGCCAAGGGACGGTAGTTCTTTGAGCGCCAACCTCGAGGATGCCTTAGATTTATGTGGATGGAGCACATCTCCAGGCTGGGATAGCAAAAGGGAAAGGGTCGTATCTCCATGGTCACTGGCTCGGGATCATGATGCCTGGCTGGGTAGGACCAAGGCACATCCAAACTGAGAGGCACTATGGAAGGAAGATAAAGAACAAGAAGAAGATATTTAACAGTGGAGTCTGAGATTGAAAGAAAGAACAGGAAGGTTCAAAAGAGGAAATATGTCAGTAGTTTTTACCTTTGCCTACAAGTATTATAGGCGCAACATCTGGGTCACACCCTTCGTACGATACCTCCAGAAATATTGGTTGCTGGCAAGATCCTGAAGACACTGCCAAGAATGTATTGAGTTTTCTATGTTTCGCCCACTTACGAGTTCTCACCTGTAATTAACACTAAGACTATTAAAACTATGAACAACTGACAGTTCACAGCATTGGATTAGTAGTTGGTCTCATGGCTCCGGAATCTTAACAGACTATACAATATCTACATATCGCACCTGGTGTTCCATCAGTAGCTTGGCAGAACGAATCCTGTTAATTGAACTGACGAATCACAACTGTTAATTCTGACTCCCCCGAAAGGTTTACAGAGATATATTAGGATAAACTTTCATATGGCTCTATTGTTGTAATTGATGTGAGATGGTGATGATGATGAAAGTGATGAATAGCGGACATTGTGGAAAAAAGAACGATGGAATGAGGCAATATTTTGTTCAAGTCAGATAGGGTGGCAGGTCATTTCACCATTATTGAAGTTCGGTGCTCGTTCAGCTGCTGTTACTTCGCTTGCCGGACTTTGGCGATAACTCCATTGGGCCAAACTTTAAAACTCGCTAGCCCATCATTTTGAGGCTATATGTGTGTGTGTGTGTGTGTGAATATGTTGAGAGCTGGAAATATAGTGTTCTGTGTTTAGAACTCTCCCTGAACTTGCCCTTTGGTCTGACCCCCCTAAGCTGAAGGAAGATTCTGCTGATTCCCAACAGGTATCGAAGGCATGACCTGGGCGATAATTGACACCTTCATCCAGAGTGTTGTCTCTACTAAAACTTGATCGCGATGGCATAAAGTCGCATCTAGATGTTGAGTATGGTTAAAGGCTATCAATATATAAAAGTCCGTCACGCAGGGGATGCTTAAACTAAGCAGATTTTCCACGTGTGGTATAACTCATCTCGCTACATATTCTATATATCAATGGAAAAAAAAGCGACGAGTAAAGGGGGGGGGGAGGGTTACTGACGGCTGAAAACAACATAGTATGAATAACTAACTATATCTATAGATCAAATGAACATTTTCGAGACAAGAACGTAAAACCTTAATTGATGACATCACAAAACGCATTTGCATGAACCTAGAATAATTAAGGCCCCATGGAAACAATATTTGGTATTTAAGCTTAGAATAAAGAGATTCATGCTATAACGGCTTATTTTTATTAGGACATTAGTAGGAGTGGGGTTTACTGAAGGCAGACAACTACAAATTCCAAATATATCGGTAAATATTAACCTTAGAGATTATATAACAACATTTATAGACAATTAATTCTACAATAAGATTAGTTCTACACACTATTTCGATCTGATAATAAGGGAGATACTTTGAATTTTCAAAATTCACCCTCTCTAAACCCCCCATCTCCGGTTCAGATTCAGCCTTTAACGATCTTGACCTTTATTTTTATATAAAACGTTTAAATATCGTGTTTGAAACCGATTTAATTATTTATTATTAATTTATATATTATATATGTGTGTATATATATATATATATATATATATATAGAGAGAGAGAGAGAGAGAGAGAGAGAGAGAGAGAGAGAGACAGACAGACAGACAAACAGACAGAGAGTTTTGAACGGACCTCATTTTCGTCATCTCCTGGGTACGACCAATGGATGTATGAAGACATTTTGCGTCATGAGCACAACCTCAATAGCTGATTTCCCTTAAGAGAAATTCGCTAAAAGGCGTTCTGGACCAACGTTATTAGTTTTTATTCGGAAAAAAATGGCCAATTTCATATTGAGTTTGGAATACGATTTTTCCTAAACAGAAACACAGGTTATCATTTATCATTTTCTGTTCTTACCAAAGTCTCACTTTAGTTAGTTATTGCTCTAACCTTGATTCCCCTCTAATCCCTCTCATTGAATCCTCATTAGTAACCCGAGCTAATTGATTGGGTTACTAATTTCTGCTCTCATCATCAGCCCATCAGCTTCCACTGATTAATTATCAGTCGTAGCCCGTATCCCCTTACTCCAATTGCCTCTTTTTCTTAGCAATATTCCCTATCAAATCCGGTTGTGTTCCAGAGCAGACAACGACTGTTGAACCAAAGTAATATGAATGTGCTTACTGTAAGAAGCACAGAGGTCTTCATGGTAATGCGAAAAGTGGTTAGTTTATTCCCGAACCGTCTATCGACAATGGCGAATAGATGATCGATTACAAGTGTAATCGATGTACTATAATAGGAATACTATTTATAGCTTTCTCTTTAGTTTTAGGAGGGAGTGAATGTCGAATGGCATACATTAAATGTCGAAAAAATTAGTTCTTTTGATATTAGATTATATATGTTTAAGAGGAGGAATAGTCCTATTTACAAAAAAAATGTACAAAGGAAAACGTCCTTCACGTAGGGGCTGCGTAAACTAAGCATATTTCCCACGTGAATTTTACAATAGAGAAATTTCACGAGAGCCGAACAGTTACGGAAACGGCCGAACTAGTTTTGTCCGGAAACCCACGACTAAAACCGAAGTTAGCCGATCTCATACGTTACGTGAACACACTTAATAAAAATTCAAATATCTCAATAATATTCAAGATACTGAATAAATGTATGTAATAATATTAATAGTAAATTTATTTTGCAAATAGATTGGTTCTATACAATTTTTCGAACCGACGTATATTAACGTCGTATCGAAAAATTGACATTTTGACGACGACAATTCGAATTTTCGAAAATCCCCCCCACTAGTCCGATTTCAGCCATTAACGGACTTGATCTGTATTTTTACATAATTCGTTTAAATATCCAGTTTGGTAATAGTCAAACAAAAAAAGTCCCTCACGCAGGGTTTGCGTAAACTAAGCAGATTTCCCACGTGAAGTTTTACAATAGAGAAATTTCAGAATAGAGAGTCAAACAGTTACGGGAACGGCCCAAACTAGCTCTTGACGGAAACTCACGACTAGACCCGAAGTTAGCCGATCTCATCTCAGAAGCTGAAAACAGAAAAATGCAAATATCTCGGTTAATATTCAAGATTCAGAATAAATGTACATAACATTATTTATAGTAAATTAAATTTGCAATAAGATTGATTCTATATAATTTTTCGATTTGACGTATAGTAACGGAGGTATTTCGAATTTTCAAATATCCTCCCCTCTAAACCCCCCCTCCCACTGGTCCGATTTCAGCCATTAAAGAACTTGATCTTTACGTTTGCATATAACGTTTAAATATCGAGTTTGGTATCGATCAAACGAAAATTGCGACCGCTAGAGCGTAACAGACAAATAAATATATATATATATATATATATATATATATATATATATATATATATATATATATATAACTTTGAACGGACCTCATTTTCGTCATCTCCTGGGTAGGATCGGTGGACACTTGAAGACAATTTTTGAAAATCACGTTATGAGTACGACCTCTATAGCTGGTTTCCCTTAAGGGAAATCTGCTAATAAAAAGATATATCCTAGAAAGTCTATAAGACACATACATACTTCCAATCAGAATATATGAGTATATACTGATCAAGTTCAATATATATTGCTAAATAATATCACCTTTGGTTTTTCTTTCATATTTTATAGATGCTTTCTATGTAGGCGAGAAAATGGGCTGAAAATAGTTTCTACTAGCGTGCTAATTAGTTTTTCCAGTAATTAAACCCGACTTAGTAGAGGTAGTTTGGTTAATTTGTTTGATGCTCTAAGTCATTTTCAAAGTGCCTAATAATGTATATTAAGATGGGAACACGTCGCCCTGAGTATGTTAAAGGCAATATCAAACCTATTAATCTTTAGAGGTGCTCTGCTCCATACCAGGGTTATGTCGTGGGCCAGGATGGGACATGGCTTGTTTATACACACCTCCACAATGGCTGAGGGGGCACATTACTGGCTCATAACACTCTATTGAATTATGTCTCGCTCCTTTGTATAAATACTCCCTTCCATAGACCATTATCGCTTAAAATATTGCATTGCTGAGAAAGGCGAATGGCATTCTACAGCATTGTGGAAAACACCGTCGGATTAAAATATTAGTAAAAGTAGACCTAAGCAGATTTCCCATGAGCTGGTATAACAAGTTTGTGATCTGATCACGCCACACATTCCCGATCCATATGCAAAAAGTCCATCACGCAGGGGCTGCGTAAACTAAGTAGATTTCCCTCGTGAAGATTAATAATAGATTACATAATCATACATACATTAATAAAACCTGCATACTGCTAACACAACACCACCGTGAATATTAAATGAATAAATACAAACGGTAATAAGAAATCTTTCCCATGCTGGCGGGAAGCGTCTCAAATGTAAACAAACATGTCTGCCAACGGCTCAACGGAAAGGAAAACAATAACTGAAACATATCAGAATATAACATATTTATTTTATTGAAAACTACGTACTATACCTAGTAGTGTAATTTATAATGAATCAGATTTATTTTTATCTCAATCAATCAAATTTTAGTAGCCCAAGAATTTAAGACTGGGGAGGGGGGGGGCACAAGAACATATTTGGATCTATCTCGTATAATGTAAAGGCCTCTGGAAAACAATGTTTGGTATTTAAGCTTCAAATAATATTATTTATTATATAACAGAGTATTGTTTATATAACACGAGTTGAAGTGGGGATTTACTGAAGGCTGAAAAATGCAAATATCTCGGTTAATTTTCAAGTTAGAGAATAAATGTATATAACAATAATAGTAGTAAATGTAATTTATAATGAGATTAATTCTATACAAATATTCGATCCGAAGTATAGTAACGGAGATATTTCGAATTTTCGAAAATCCTCCCCTATAAACCCACATCCCATTTGTCCGATTTCAGGCATTAACGAACTTTGTCTTTATTTTTACACAAAATGTCTAAATATCGAGTTTAGTAACGATCAAGCAAAAATTGCGACCGCTAGAAAGTTGACAAATATATAATTTTGAACGGACCTCATTTTCGTCATCTCCTGGGTAGGATCGATGAACATTATAAGACAATTTTTGAAAATCGCGTCATGAGTACGACCTCAGGTAGCTGATTTCCCCTAAGGGAAATCTGCTAAAACCAGACGAGTAGAAGGAGAGGGAGATACTGAAGGCAGAAATCAAGAAAGCTCGAATAGCTCGCTTATTACTCAGCGAACATTTTATTTAGACAGTTGATGTATTTATAACATTATGAACGAACCTCATTTTTGTCCTATCCTAGGTACGATCGATGGACATTTGAAGAAATTGTTTGAAAATCTCATTATGAGTAAAACCTCAATAGCTGATTTCCCCTAAGGGGTTCCTACAGAACTAGGAATTGCCCTTTCTCAAATATAGATTGTTCAGCAGAACTCAGATCATTTCTATCGACATGTGTATGTGTATGGTTATCACTAAAATGCTGTAATAGTTTGACAGCATGTAGTACCACAACATCAACTCCGGCCTTGGCAAGGACCTCCTGGACGCTAAGGGCGAAAACCGTCGGTGTTAGTAGGTTGGCTGGGGTTTCCATCAGCTGTCGGGCGAGGTTCTGGGCTGCTGCTTTCTCCTGACCAATTTGCCAGCCAATCCAGTCTGATGAATCAAACAGCTCGATCTTAGGGATCAGGCGTCGCAAGTGCTCCGACCTAAGTAACACAATGAAATATAAGGAAAAAATAAAAGTACTTGATTTCGCATTCAGTGACTAAGGTCTCTTATAATAAGGTACAGCCTTGTCTTACAATATAAAGTACAGCCCATTTGAATTTGTGTAATAATCATGAAATTCTTTCAAATATTAGCAAAATATTTTGATAAAAAATAAATTATAAGCAATTATATATGTGAAATTGAAATCAAATATTACGCATCCATAAAAATAAAATAAAAAATTTAGTCCATAAACTATGGAGTTTATGAATTTTTATTTATGTGAAATATGGAAGAGTGAGCAGCATTAACTAAATAAAAGGTCTTGCCTTGAGGTTCTTTGAGGTAGCATAGTCATGAAATTTGGCATTTGGCTTTCATATGTATGTTTTAAACAAAATATAATTATAGCTTATTGTTCATAAAATCTGTAATCCTTGTATGACTCATTGTTGCAATAAAATTTTACTTTTTAGTTGGACATTTTTTTTCCCCCGAAGCACCTAATATAGCAGGGTCACATCTCCATTTAATGTGTTAAATATTTTTTCAAAAGTTTATTTTAAAAAAATATCTTACATAAAAGAAAAAAAAATGTTTAAATTCACATCAAAATGTATTTTGGGGATGGTTGAAAGGATATTTTGTTTTTTAAATTTCTGTTCATATGGAGTTTTGCTCAGTCAGTTTTTATTTTTTCCTATGTCATGTTCTCTTCCTACCTACATTTGGTAATGATCTGAAATGATGAAATTTATACAAAATGTATTCCTTAATTATGATTTTTATTTAATTTATAGTATTGAACTTCTCAAAGTTAATGCAAAAGTTCTCCGAAACTGATAGCAATAAAATGAACTTTTCATGATTAAATATCCTTATTAGACGATACAAAACGATCTCCAAAATTATATGAGAACAAATAACTGACTAAAATCCTTCCTATCAAAAAGTATATTTTACATTTGGGAGCTCTAACGGTTGCAATTTTTGTTTTATCGTTACCAAACTCGATATATAAGCGTTTCATGCAGAACTAAAGATTAGGGTCGTTAACGGGTATAGGATTAAGGAGGAGGGGGGTTCGAAATATCTCTGTTACTAAACGTTGGATCGAATAATTGTATAGAACCAATTTTATTGTGAATTAAATGTACTATAAATATTGTTATACACATTTATTCACTGTCTTGAATATTAACCTAGATATTTGAATTTTTCCGTTTTCATCATACTCATATCACATAAACAATGCTCTGTTTTATAATAGAGCACTTTATTCGAAACTTAAATAGCATATATTGTTCTCAGGAGACCTTTATTATACAAGATACATGCAAATATGTTCTGTTGCCCCCCCCCCCGTCTTCAGTTTTTGGATTACTCAAATTTGAGTGATTGAGATAAAATATATACTTATTTCAGTACTAGATACAGTAAAATGTTTTCAATAAAATTAATATGTTATATTCAGATATATTTCAGTAATTGTTTTTATTTCTATCTATTCGTTCTGCTGTGAGAAGTTGGCTGACCTGTTTGTTTACAATTGAGACTTGGAGGCTGTTAAAATTGACTGAACAATTTTTCATAACCGTTTGTATTTGTTCACTTAATATTCATTGTGGTGTTTAGTGTTACCAGTATGTAGATGTATCTATTGTAAAACTTCACAAGGGTAATCTGATTAGTTTATTCAGCCTCTGTGTGATGGACTTTTTGTAAACCAATATTTATCTGTTGTCTATGCTTTTAATGTAAGCGATATTATTTACTCATCACTGAGTCTTGAGAGCGAAAGGCAGGATTTTCATATTCATCGATACAACGGAGCATATTAAATATGTAAGAATAATAAACCTCGCTTGGAACTTAGGAAACACAAAACGGAAGGAATTCTTTCTCATGAAAACGGTTCAAAAGAGTGCATGCATTTATCCTACATATTCATGGCTGGCTTTGTTTATAAAACGGGGGTCTTATTATGCAAACCCGCAACACAGAACTGTCATGCGGAGTATGCTCAGGAAGGCGCTACATTACCATTTACTCCGAGAAGGACTCTACTCAAGCCCGGGGATCTATAGCGAATGAGGTTAGTTTATCCAAGGGAACTTTCTTACATGCTAAGCAGCAAGCTCCTTTTACCTGCTCCCAAAGCAAATAATGTTCTCGGAATACTAAACAGAATTCACTATCTTTCAGAACCTACACCTTCTGTTTTCAATATAATAGTATATCAGCTCAAACAACTTGTTAACATACCCAAAGAGAAATATTTAAAAGAGGAAAATTTTGCATAAGCCAAAAATTGTAAAAATAATGACATTTCTATTTAGATAGATCGTTATATGCTATATAGTTTTAAATTATGTTTTTCGTTTACCTGTTTCCAATAGTTTTTTAAATTTATATTCAATATTAGTCTCAACCAGAACAACTTGTGCGACGTTTTATATCGAAAAATGAAAACTCTTTTATGGAATAGAACGTGATTTTCTGAGTTAATTTTTTAGCATTCCTTTTTCATGTTTCAATTTTATTTATTCATTGTGAAGCGTTCGCTGCGAGGTGATATTGCTCATAAATACAACAGATAGAAATAAAAAAAAAAACAGAAAAACAGTAACGGAAACAAATTGAACACTACTATTAGAAGAAAACAAACTAAGAACGCAAAAACAGACAAAGCAATCTCAAATCAAAAAATAAACAAAAATGAAAACGATACATTAAGAACAAAAACAAAAAATATCTTATACAGTAACCAGATAATTAAAAACTATAATGGATAATAAATTACAAAAACAATTATATATGTTCAATGGTTAAAAAAGTCCGTCACGCAGGGGCTGCGTAAACTGAGCAGATTTCCCACGTGAAGTTTTACAATAGAGAATAGAGAGCCGAACTAGCTCTTGACGGAAAGTTTATATATTTAAAATTTTGAACGGACCTTATTTTCGACATCTCCTGGGTAGGATCGGTGAACATTTGAAGAAATTTTTCGATAATCGAGTCATAAGTACGACCTCAATAGCTGATTTCCCTTAAGGCAAATCTGCTAATTAAAACTAAAAAAAATTAGTATCTACTTAATAAATTGCATAGATAAAATTTTCTGATACTTCCGTGTTTCTAATTAATTAGTTTATAAATTAAAGTAAACATAAGATTATATATATATATTTAATGGACCTCATTTTCGTCATCTCCTAGGTAGGATCGATGAACATTTGAAGAAATTTATTCAAAATCCTGTCATGAATACAACCTCAATAGCTGATTTCCTTTGAGTGAAATCTTCTAAAATTTGAACTTAATGCGTAAGACCGGATCAGTTATTCTCCATATTATAGATATTTGGTCTCAGTATAAAGCCTTGAGAAAAATAATCTTGGATTATATATTGAATAATGATAATTTGATTACTTGTCCTTTTGGTACATCCATACTGCCATGCAGGCACCCTCTGCAGCAGACTCTGCATGGCCGAAGCTGTCAACGTAGACCCTCTGGACGCCGAGTTCCTGGAGTGCTTTGCTCCCACTCCCTGCAACAGTCCGGATCACCTCCTTCTGCACGTCTATCTCCTCTACAGGGTCATAACCTATGCAGTCCGTTCCCATACCAACAACTGCTACTGCACTGAACGTCTCGTCCAGACCGTAGAAAATACGAACCTGGAATAAGATTGGGGTGGTCGCTAAAGTCAAAACGGCAAACAATTGATCAATGAGAGAGATAATAAAGAATTATGATCTAGGTCAGGTGTGGGCAACCTTTGACATCTGGCGGGCCAAACTTTAGTGTGCAAATACGTTCACGGGCCGCTTTTAAAAGTAGTGCATTTTAAAGTAGTGTTCATAATTTTTAAAGATAGACATCAGACATGAAATTATACGACAATGTAATTATAATCCAATTTATTAAAATAACAAAATGAAATAAAAATAATAGGTAGAACATTATAATTAAATCATAAAATTTGAATTATTACGAACAACGAAAGTTACATAGCGATACCGAAATTAATGAGACACTTGAGCTTGAATTTGGGTAATTATCCATCGATGTTTGGATTAATTCTACTAATGAAAAGACGAAAAGAATTTTCCAAATTATCGTCAGTCAGCCTTATACGATGTTTTGATTTATTAACTTTCACCATTGAAAAGAACTGTTTGCATTTATATGTACTGCCAGACGCACCAATCTCTCCTCATCTTCCTCATTTGGAGTAAGATATGCTTGTTGTAATTGGGTTTTTCAAAATGTCTTGCGGATCATACCTTACCAAGACCAGTGGTTGCCCACATATCATATAGGCTCTTGCGAGCTGTTTGAGTAAAATGAATTATAGAAGTCTGTCACGCAGGGGCTGTGTAAACTAAGCAGATTTTCCTCTTGAAGTTTACAATAGATAAACCTACATACATTTACAGTTAAAACCACCAT
This sequence comes from Riptortus pedestris, assembly GCA_019009955.1. Classification (NCBI taxonomy): domain Eukaryota; kingdom Metazoa; phylum Arthropoda; class Insecta; order Hemiptera; family Alydidae; genus Riptortus; species Riptortus pedestris. The sequence goes on along the minus strand of CM032231.1, from coordinate 93,038,477 downwards.
CGTGAATATTGAGTCAACAAATACAAAATGAGACAATGAGTAGTCTTTCAGTCAATTGAGGCCTCCACAGAGGAAAGCGTCTGAATTATAAACAAACAGGCCAGCCACCGTCTAACAGCCGAAATATTCTTGACCGGAAAAAAAACCAATTACTGTTACTGGAGTATATCTAATTTTAAAATATTACTTTTATTTACAATATCTAGTCCTGAAATTTATAATGAACCACATTTTTTTAAATTTCTATCGCTCTAATTTTTGTAATCCAAGAGCAAAAGACGAGGGGGGAGGTCGTTACAAGATATTAGCATGTATCTTATCTAGAAACAATCTTGAGATATGCCGGTTCATGATATGCTGTCTTTTTCATATCGTGCGATGGCAAAGAAGGGGGTGGGTTTATTGACGGCTAAAAATTAAAAAATGAAAGAGAAAGAATGCATATAACAAAATTTATAGATACTTTAATTTGCAATAAGATTGATTGTGCAAAATATTTCGATACGACTTACAGCAACGAAGAGATTTCCCTTAAGGGACAATAAGGGAAATCTGCTAAAACGACTGTCCCTGGAATGTTGAAACATATTTAGGACTTTACGTTTTTTCGTATCTATTGGAGAAACGAATGTTTTGCATAAGGCATTTTTCGTACATCGTGAAAATATCTAGAAATTATGTCCCATTGCATTTCATGGTCCGATACATTGGATAAGAGATATCGTACGTCACTTTCAAATGACAGTTTTAAGTGAAGGGCAGGAAAAGATTTTGTGTATTTAAGTTAAATTGGGGTACTGGGAAGTCTAGGAAGTATTACAATTGAGAAAAATTTCAGGTTTCAGATTTCATCGGAACTTTTTATTTATAACTAAAAATAATTTCTTCATGTTCACGGATGGAATTACGTAACACCACTTAACAAAGTTATTTAAGCCATGAATGTATCCTTTGATGTGAAATTTGCCGTAAAGCCTGAAGAGTCAATTCAATTAATGGCGTCAAAGAGGCCACAGCCTTACATCAATGGATGGGACAAGATGATGACAAAATGCCATCTATATAACTAGATTGGAACATTAAAGAATCCAATTAAATTTTATTACTCAAGCATAAAATATAAATGATATTAACAAAGTGTTTATAAGTGATGAGTATATCATCATCACTTAAGTACACTTTATCATCAAATCTTCGCTTTTCTCTATTTGGTGTAAAACGAACGCAGACGTTTATTGGTGTTTGTTATTGGGAGACAATAAAGCTTAGGGAAGTGATCACGATTCAGGAATTGTAATGAATCGGAACTATATAATCAGTTCGTAAGACACGATAATGTTATAAGGAGCATTCTAACATTTCTTCTCTAATTTATAATTGTTATAAAACATTGAAGTCTTCAATATTATAATTTTGAACTGATGTCAATTTGGTCGATTACAATCGCAATAGCTGACATCCTTTGAGGGAAATCTGTTAAAACATTATTTATTTGTAATAGCATAACCTAACCTGCCCCAGCTTGGGTAGAGGAAGGCCACCCATGAGTAGATCTTTCAGCTTGCCCTTGATGTAGTCGTTATACCTCTGTGCAGACTCGGTTAGTTTCATCTTGTCGCCGTGTACATCGCCCTCATCGCAGTAGAACCCCAACACTAGACCTGTCGGAGTAGATGAAGTCTGTCCTGGGCAGGTCAGCTTGAAGTCCCCTTCTGGCAGCAGGCTCATATGTCTCAAACCTAGGAAAGACAGATGTGTCAAAATGTTAGAAATACTATCAAAAAAATCCGTCAAGCAGCTGCTGAGGGCCCTAAGCAGATTTTTCACTTTCTGGATGACACATTGGTGATCTAATTTTTCCTTGTATTCCATCTTTATAAGGAAACTAGCTCGCGCCAGCAAGGGGGCTTCGCCCCCTTGCCCCCCTTGGTGAAGCGATGCCTTCGGCATCGCCAAAAAGGGGAAAGCGCCACTAAAGATAAAGCGATCCCTTCGGGACCGCCGTACTAAGACATGGGCTAAGTGGAAAAAATAAATATGTTCCCGATTATTTGGCAAAAATAGAAATTTAACTTTGCAGTCAATTTAATTTTTTTTAAATGATATAATGCACAATTTAATGAAAATAGCATGTAAAATTACTTTAAAATGGTGAAATGATCGATTTTTAAAAAAATACCATGTTAAATAGGTAAAAATGGACATATACACGATTTAGAAAAAAATCGAAGTAAAATAGTTAAGTGCGCGATTTAATATTAAATTAATTGCACGAATTAATATTAAATAAGAAATAAAAATGAGAAATAAATACTAATTCATTTAATTCAAGTTGGTTTAATCGTGATTTAAAAAAAAAAAAAAATAAGGTTAACATATAAACGCAGCTACTTACTGAAGAATATAAAGTAAAATGTTGCCCGAAGATCCATCTTTCCTATAGAGAATGATGAAACTACCACCTATTAATAAATGGTTTATGAAATAACATGGCCGTGTAACAATCTAATGAATAATATGAGAAATAAACTATGTTCATCACAATTCCAATGATAAAAGAAGAGTATGAGATATAACGAATGGACTAATGGGCTTAAAACAGGAAACGTTGCAGTGTACGTCCGGTCCTAGCAGCACGATAAGCCGCCGGCCCCAGCAGTACAATAATCGGCCGGTAGAGTGTGCTATAGTAATTGGGCGGCTAAATGAATGACTCCCAAAGCAATAATTCAAGAATACGTAAGACAGGCGCCAATAACATTTTTAAAAAATCTACTGTCAATGACCGTATTCGCATTATTAAATCGTTTGTAAATAGACAAAAATTAAAGGAAGTAGGGTAAGCAGTTAGCATTAGTGCAAAATATATCTAGAAGAGTGAACTATAGTCGATCAAAACAAAGGAAATATTACTAACTAATAACTTACAATATTCAAAGTAATACGTTATTTAGTAGAAAAAATTCAAAATAAATAGCAATCATTTAACATCACTAAAGTTTCTTCAAATAAAAGCAACATAAAGAAGAGAGGAACGAAAAAGGAGTAAGCGTTAGTTAAAGGAATGTCTGGTAGAGAGTGATGTAGTACATTTACGAAGCTAAGCCCTTCCAAGACCATAATTATCAACATTAAACACATTATGCAAATTCAAAATATACCACAGTAATAATAAAAATTCAAACCATATAGCAATATTATATGAAAGAAAACACAACCATTTTGGGATAATATAAAATTAAAAAAAAGAAAAAACATAATAACAGTAAATGAAAATTTAAGGGTCTCGCCGATCTTTAATTTTTTATTTAAATATGATACTTGACTTTCCAATGGGAGATTGATTAAAAAAACATTTCAAATACATATTTAAATGACATTACTTTTTCATTAACCTTGCCCTTTGCCCTTCGCCCGCAGCCCGGGCAAAAGGTGTCTATGGTTCGCGCGCCCATCGGAGAAAAAAAAAAAAATTTTCGAGCCCTCCAACTATTACGGATTACATAATTTTTCTAAGCAAAAGTCGACCACGACGAACAAAACGGTACCCGGATCGTGGAAATCGGCCCAGCAATAAGGGCTGTACATTTCAGAGGCCTCCACCGAAATCGTGGTGGTATTGCCGCTTTATATATATATAGAATATTCCATGAATAGAAGCGGGGTTTGAAAACCAGAAAGACCGAATAACTCGCTCAATAATTGAGTAACAAGAACATGCTTAGAACCACAATTGTAAAACATCAGTAGTTTATTAAGATTGGTTCTATCACACATTTCAATCACTCATTTTTTTATTTATTTTATATTTTATTTTTATTTTTTCCTATGACTCATGATAATGGAGATATTTTGAATTATCGAAGTCTTAATATATTTGGCAATCTGATAATTAAGTTTTTAAGATCTTGTCTCGAAAATGTTCATTTGATCTATACTATCCTCCTTATTTAATCGTTCCAGTTAACACTAAAGATGATATTTCTTATTGGTAGAGATCGGACTAGGGATGGGGGTGGGGAGGGGGCTTTATAGAAGAGGTGATTCGCAAATTCAAAATATCTGAGTTATGATGAGTAGGATTGAGTTATGTTATAGAACCAATACTGTTAAAAAATTGATGCTCAACAATTGGTTCCTTTATGCATTTTTTCGTAACTCAAATATTAAGCGAGTAATTTGCACTTTCCGTTTTTCAGTCAGAATGTGTTGAGATTAGATCACTACTGAGTCATACCAGCACGAGGGAAATCTGCTTAGTTTATGCAGCCCTTGCGTGGCAGAACTTTCATAAATTTACGCTTTATAACCAGAAGTTCAAAACTGCTTTATTAAAATTTCTAAACCCTTCCACTGCAAGATGATTTTTTCTTAACCCGACGTCTACTAACATTTAGGTTAGGAACAATACAAATTAGGTTAGAACACAAAAAGATAACCTAAAAACATTCAGGTTTCTTTAGCCTAATTTTATTTATTTATTTTTTTTTTTTACAGAATTGTGTTGCATTATTTTTAATCTAGCCGAAACTAACTTCCGAGAATTGTCTAGCAAACCTCATTCTAACTAAAACGTGTAATATTTAAAACACAAACCACTGGGTTAACTAGTACTAATACTATATGTGTATGGTTAACAACAAATAAACATCCGTTTAGTGACACGTTATCCGCTTTATTAAACATCCCTGAATCAAGGTTAATTAAAATTGGATTATTGGATGGAATGTGCAATGCAATATTTATCAGAGCCATACAAACTGTATAAGTGTGTGATTAATCTGTTTATGTTTGGACTTTCTGCGGTTATTTCTCCGTAAGGAAAACTGTCAACAATGACTCATTGCAACAGTAAATCAGGTGATTTCATATTTATTCGAATGCTCAATATAATATAAACAGTGGCTGATTTGTTACCCATATGATGAAATGCAGGTATCCATCGCCAAGCAATTCGAGATGAGTAGTTTCTTACAAGCCCAGAGAAAAGAAAACTTGAAACACGCATTTTCAACCCTTTTCAACTTCTTTTCTCTGATCTACAGGGAACTTTTAAGATCAAGGAGGTTTCAAGAGTTGAATATTCAAACAATGCAATTTTCTACGATTATCATTTAAAACTACAACTAACGTATTCAAACTTTATATTGCTAAAAATCCCAATAAATATATATTAAGCTAACATGTGTACATTATTAAATTCAATTATACTAAATTTAGTATATAAGAGGGGCTCAGGTTAGCCATGTGAGTAAAGTGTTGGCCTTAATTTCACATGTAAACCTAGAGTGGTGAGTTCGATTCCCATTTGGGACTTATTTAACCAGGAACTGGGGAAATAAAATGCTTAATCTTGCTTAAGCTAGAAAAGGATGGTGACTTGAAGTTACCCTCAAAAGAATGAATGGATATTTTTATTACTTTTTTTCCTAGAATAGTCGTGCTTTTTTAAGAATGAAATTGAGGCTCAGAATAGTCAACGTGTTAAGGCATTGGTTTTAATACACTTTTATGTTATGGTTCGATTTCCATGTGGCCATAGGAGATCTATTTAGTATTTATTTAATTAGCGCCACCCTTATTAGGTTGTAACCTTTATGTAATCCTTCCTGAGTAGCCTTAGTAGAGTTAGGGGACATTTGTTGAATTTGTACAATAATAATGAAATTAAAAATTCAATTATTCTTTACATTTTTTTAAAACCATTCTGACATTCTAGCTGTTCAAATAATCAAGTATAAATGTTTCAACTTCGAAGAGGTAATTTACAAAAAATTTACTCTACCTGTGTTAAAATCTTTATTAGGAGAAAGAAGTATTAATTTGTGGCAGCAGCGGTGGAATCAAACAAATAAAGGATTACATCTAAAATTATATATCCCTGTTTTAAAAACCAATGTCTCACTACCCCAAAATACATTTTATCAAACACAAATACTAACTGGACACGGAAATACAAACCTTTACTTATACAGATTAAAAATTAATGTCTCAAATATATATAAATGCGACAGCCTGTCAGTCCCGATATTTTATTTTCAAAACATCTAAATTTATTAAAAACAATAGCCTAAGATATTCTTAAGATGAGAGAGGAAAAGATAATATAATCTAAATATTATGCAATTTTTTATTATATTTTGTTGGTTATTTTAATTGTACTCCTTAATTGTTCCTTTTTAATGGGTTTTTGTAAAGTATAATTTTCATGTTCTTATTTACATTTTTTAATATGTATATATATCATTATATAAAAATTGTTAAAAGTTTTGACAGAATGCACATATAATGCAAATATGCATAGGATGTGCAGAAAATAGAATCCCTACCCAGAAGGTTACTATGTAGAGGAAATACGTAAAAGGAAGAGATTCTCACCTGCGCGATAGAAATTTATATAGTGAGGAACTTATTATATAAAATCCTTAGTCCTACCCTGGCTTAAAAGGTTGGAACCTATAGATAACCCGTCCCAAATAGCCATAGTAGCAAAAACGTGGACGTTAATAGATAAAAATAGTTATTTATGTATTTGACTATGTATGTTATAAATTATGTTAATTTTGTTATTCTGTTCATGCAGTTTTAACGGAACTTACATTCAAAACTCATTTAAATTCCAAATATTACAAAGTTTGTTAAGTTATTGTTCTAGATTTTCGTTTTGGCTCTGATTTTCCTCAATGAACGGACAGATAATGGTTGAACAAAGGACTTGGAAATTCATGAAAATCATTAACTCATTACGTGAGAGAAAAAAAAAGGGTTTATTAAATAATAAATCTATTAAAAGTCCGTCACGCAGGGGCTGCGTAAACTAAGCAGATTTCCATCGTGAAGTTCAGTAATAGATAAATATACATACTGGTAACACGACAACACCGTGAAAAATACAAACAGAAATAAGAAATGTTTCATCCAATTTCAATAGCCTGCCGACAGGAAGCGTTAGGTTAGAAATCTAAACAAACTGGTCGGCCACCGGAAAGAAAAGTAATTACTGAAATATATCAGAATATAACACATTAATTTTATTGAGAAATATTTACTATATCTAGTACTGTAATTAATGAGTCAGAATAATTGTTATCTCAATCAATAAAATTTTAGTAGTCCAAAACTTTAAGATGGGGGGGGGGTCACCAGGGCATATTTGCATGTATCTCGTATAATAAAGGTCTCTTGAATACAATTTTTGGTATTCCAACTTCCAATAATGAGATTTATTATGTAGCAGAGTATTGTTTACGTAACATGAGTAGAAGTGGCGGTTTGCTGAAAACTGAAAAATGCAAATATCTCGGTTAATATTCAAGATAGAGAATAAACGTATATAACAATATTTATAGTTAATTTAATTTGCAATAAGATTGGTTATATACAAGGTTTCGATCCGACGTATAGTAACGGAGATATTTCGAATTTTCAAAAATCCTCCCCTCTAAACCCCCCCTCCCACTGGGGTCCGATTTCAGCCGTTAACGACCTTGATCTTTCTTTTTACATAAAACGACTAAATATCGAGTTTGGTAACGATCAAACAAAAATTGCGACCGCTAGAGCGGTAACAGACAAATATATAGAGAGATAGATAGATAGATGTATATATATATATATATATATATATATATATATATATATATATATATAGATATATATATACAGTTTTGAACGGACCTCATTTTCGTCATCTACTAGGTAGGATCGATGGACATTTGAAGAAAAATGTCAAAAATTCCGTCATGAGTACAACCTCAATAGCTGATTTCCCTTAAGGGAAATCTGCTAAAAAGCTTTATGAATTGTAAATAAGTACCACAATGTTAAATAGTTTATCCACATAATTTACATGATGTGATATCTTTGTTTATACTTCTAAACCACTCAGTCAATTTAGTTTCTAATTAGGTCTTAATATTATAAGCCATTGGGACTAATTACGTACAATACCACAGAGTCTAAGTATGTAATCCACATTAATTCGCAGATAATGGGTAATGAGTTGTCTGCATTAAATATTATGGTATAAATAGCTTCCCTAGAAGAAATAGAAGAAATATTATTGTATTTTTATGAAGGACTTGGAAATTCAATTTGCAGATACTTGTAAAAATTCTATTTTGCCGGAAATTTATAGCCTTCTTGTTACCTCTCTTTAGAATTCTCTTAATCATAACTCTTACTTTCTATCCATATATACAGAAGTATATGGATATTTCTGGTGATACATTTTTTTTTGTTAATGATCCTATTTTCTGTTTTTTTTTGTTATTTTTTTATATTCTTCCTCAAAATACAACAAGTTTCCAAAATTTACGTAGTAATAATTTACTCCTAAAAAAATGAACATAGAATAAATGTTGTATTTAAAATAAACTGCTCAAAAATGAATAGGGATATTGGTTATTTTTCTTATCCTATTAATTTTTATTAAATCGACCTTAATTAAATTACTTTTTTATGGGGAAAAAAGACAATAATTTCTAATAAATATTAATGATATTTATAATTTAAAAAAAAAGGCTAGGCCCCATAAATACCACAAAACAACAAAACAGCCAATATCCCTATTCATTTTTGAGCAGATATTATAGTCCCTGCTATATGTACTACCATTACTGTTTTTTTTATAAGCCTACTTCCTTTTAGGAAATCAGCTATTGAGGTTGTAGTCTTGGCGCAAAGTTCGAAAAATTTCGTCAAATGTCCATCGATCCTACCTAGTAGATGACAAAAAATAGGTCCATTCGAAGTTTTGTATATATAGTAACTAATATATAATATTTGTCTGTTGCCGTTCTAGCGGTCGCTATGTTTGTTTTAAACTCGATATAATAGCTTTTTATGTAAAAGTAACTATTAAGTTCGAAGTAGAGGGGGGAGTTTAAAGGAGGAAAATTTCGTAGTTTCTAAATATCTCCGTTATTATTCGTATGAAGAATTCTATAAAACCTAACTTATTGCACATGCAGGTGCTGTATTGCATTTGTAGTTGCAGTATTGCACGCACATGTAGGTTCTGTATTGTTTTGTACATATTTTCTCTATCACGTACACTAACCGAGATATTTGCATTTTTTCGTTTTCAGCCTTCAGTAAAACCCCAATTTTCCTCGTGTCACATTAGCAAGTAATAAGTTGTTATATCATGAACCAGTTTATTGAAAGCTTAAACACAAAATATTGTTTTCATTGTACGTTTAGTATGTGAGGTACATAAGTCATACGTTATGTGATGGCGTCACAATTAATAATCAAATTAACAGCTTATTGTTAATATGATATGAGTAAAAGTGGGGTTTTACTGAAGGCTGAAAATTAAAAAAAAATGCGAATATCTAGGTTAATATTCACGATAGAAAAAATACGTATATAACAACACTGATAAGCAGCTACATGTTCTATAAGCGAGGTTTTATTATACGATCTTAAATCGAAAAAGTTTATTTCTTCTCCACCATATTCGATATGTAACTGTTTCATTCAACACTAAAGTTCATATTTGTAAATGGTTGATATCCGACCCGGGATGGGGGTGGGGGGATTTAGAGTAGGAGAAATTCCAAAATTCAAAATGTCTCCGTTATTATGGTCGAAAAATGTTATAGAGACAATCTTGTTAAACTAGAGATGCTCTATAATTGTTGTTGTATAGATGTGCTATTAATTATAATATTTAGCGAGAAATTAGCACTTTCTTGATTACACCATTCAGTAAACCACCATTACTGCACGTGGGAAATCTGCTTAGTTTAGTCAGCCGCTGTGTGAGCCCTATTTATTCTAATCATTGGTATGAGAATGAAGTGTTCTTTCAGTTTCATAAGCGACTCTTGAAAATTGATTATTTATAGATTTTCAGATTTGGATTGTAACTTTTTTATAATTTCAAAAATAATTATAGCAATTAAATTAAAATAAAGTAACTAATGATTTATAAGGGTTGGAATATTCTATATGGGGTTTTATCTGTGATAATCTCGTATTTAAGTATTCAGCCCGATATACGTGAAAGCATTGGAAGAAAATATTAGACAATAAAAATTCCATTAGGGATGATTAGCAATTCTGCCATTTGAGTACGAACAGTATAAAGGGAATTCAATGAAACTACCTGGAATTTGAAAGCGGTGAGCGAAAATTGAGTTGTGAAAATTGCTAAACATAATAAAACCCTTTCACGCGATGAAGATAGTCTTGGAAAATGAGATGAAGTATGAGGGACCGTATTTCCTCAAGTTTGAAGTTCAAAGTCCGTATAGTTGCCAAATGGGAGGAGGGGGGGGGACTTCGCAAAGGTTAGCGGTTCTCTTCGCTTGATTTCCGCTTTGAGGTCATTGCTTTTCCAATCTTCTCGTCAACAACTTATATTTTCAGCGGGTTTCCATAGTTTTGTTCTTGCGAATTCCCCTTATCAAAAATCTTAATTAGAGATTGCGCAGCTATATTTGAAAACTTATTCCCAATGTTCACCGATAAAAAGCCTAATTATTATATTAATTTCATAAAGTGGACGTAAAAAAATAATTAAATAAATATTAATTTTTAAATTAGGGTAATAATTACAGATATGTTGATTGCCCTAAAAGAATAAACAAAAGTACAGTAGCTGCATAAACTAAGTATATTTCCTCAACTGCTACACTGACACGCTGATGACTGGATTCATTCAAAGGCTATAAAACTTCGGCGGAAAATATTTCAGGGATTAAAATAAAATATTTTCAACCTGATCATGGAGGAGAACTCTTGATCAATCAATTCAGCAAATACTTTGAGAAATAAAACAGAGGTTGCATGCCAACCTAGCAAAATGAAATTCCCGAAAGGATAAATAGGTCGCTGAACGACATGGCACGTTGTTTCCTCCTAGAATCTGATTCGCTAATAATATCTTGAGCCGAAACTGTGGCTACAGAAACACACATAAGAAACAGGGGGCCTTCGGAAGCTTCTATTTCGAGTTTGGTAATGACCAACCAACAATTACGCACGTTAGAGCTACAAATATTTAAACTATCTTAGCTGCGACATTTCCGAAGGATCGTTGAACATTAGGTGGAATGTTTCGAAACCTCAATACCCGCTTTCTCATAATGGAAAACTGCTAAACAAAAACTAAAAAAGAACAGAAAACATCGAGAGGGTTGATCCATTAAGCCGTCTCTTTTAATTAGTTAATGGAGTTTTGCAATAGCTATTGATTTTATTACGTAAATTTTAATCAATGTAAGTAAATACATATCAGTGGCTCCGGGAATTAGCACTTTAGTCGAGTTACCAGAAAAATGAATTGGGGTGCGAATAATTGGTACTTTATCCTAATTAAGCCCAAGATACAACTATTTCCATTATTCATTTTTCGTCTTTTATTTAGTTATTTAAAACATTTTTTACTGGGCTAGAAGGGCTTATCTTCTCTTGAGATGAGAACTAAATACTTTCTATAGATAAATAGAAGAGAGAAACCGAATAATCCTTAAAGCATTGAAAACATACGATTAGGCTAAGTCTACATGTTTCATAAAATCTGGTGGTATGTTTTAGCTCACGTATTCAATTCTCAAAAAATAAAATAAAATTACTTATGATATTACTATGTAATGACCCAAGCCCTCGTCATAGGGCAGTTGAAGTGCTTAGAGACCAAAGTTGCATAGTGCAATATTGAAAGAAAGTGTCGTTTAATTCTCATATTTAAATACTGTTGTAATTATAAGGTTTTATTGTGTTAGATAATGCTACAGTAACGGATGGGTGCCCAAGCTACACCTTTAAACCACGAAGAAGAAAACAGGGCCTGTGTTAACAAGATTTCCCACTTGCGTCATGTATTTGAATTTATGTCACATTCTAAAATTTCGACAGCTAGAGAGTTAACAGACAAATACACACAGTTATATGTACAGTTTTGGACTGACCTCATTTTCGTTATATTTTGGGCAGGATCGATAGACATTTGAGGAAATTTTTGAAAAACGCTACATGAGTACGAACTCAATAACTGAGTTCTCTTGAAGGAAATCTGCATAAAGCCCATCACGCAGGAGCTGCGTTAACTAAGCTTTCCGACGTGCGTTATCTATTTTTATAGATCACAAAAAGTAAAAGTGCAATGAGAACGATATCTTGTATTTAGAGTTCATATTAAGTGCTTCATGATATAACACCTTATTGTTAATATGACATGAGTAGGAGTGCGGGGGCACTGAAGGCCGAAAACTAAAAAAATACAAATATCTCAGTTAGTAATCAAGATAGTGAAAAAACATATGTAACAATGTTTATAGAACATTTAATTTGCAATAAGATTAGTAATATACACTTTTTCAATCCGACGTATAATAAGAGATATTTCGAATTTGAGTTGTTAACGATCTTGATCTTTATTTTTATATAAAACGTTTAAATATCTAATTTGGTAACGATTAAAAAAGTCCGTCACGCAGGGGCTGCGTAAACTAAGCAGATTTCCCACGTCAAGTTTTACAATAGAGAAATTTCAGAATAGAAAATCAAACAGTTACGGGAACGGCCCGAACTAGCTCTTGACAAAAACTCACGCCTAGACCCGAAGTTAGCCGATCTCATCTCAGAAGCTGAAAACAGAAAAATGCAAATATCTCGGTTAATATTCAAGATAGAGAATAAATGTATATAACATTATTTATAGTAAATTTAATTTGCAATAAGATTGATTCTATACATTTTTTCGATCCGACGTACAGAAACGAAGATATTTCGAATTTTAAAAACTCTCCCCCTCTATCCCCCTCTTCCCCTGGTCCGATATATATATATATATATATATATATATATATATATATATATATATACAATTTTGAACGGACCTCATTTTCGTCATCTCCTGGGTAGGATCGATGGACATTTGAAGACATTTTTCGAAACTCGCGTCATGAGTACGACCTCAATAGCTGATTTCCCTTGAGGGAAATCTGCTAAAAAATTACGAATACTAGAACGTTAACAGACAAATATATATAAAACAATTTTTGATCGGACCTCATTTTCGACATCTTCTAGGTAGGATCGGTGGAAATTTAAGGTCATTTTTCGAAAATCGCGCCATGAGTACAACCTTAAGAGGTGATATCCTTAAGCGACAAGGCGAGAATGCCGTCGAAAATAACCAATATAAGCAAGGATACCTTGACAGCTGAAGCGGATTGACACTTGACTGTTTCTCAAGGGATGGGGATTGATGAGAAGTGTTTGCATAAAAATGGTGGAAAAAATCGCATACAAGAGTTTCTTGTTTGCACGACACCCATTGAAAAGGAATGAAATGGGATCATCCATTGTTATAATCTGAGGACTAGATATTTGATAAAGGCATGCATGGTACCAACTAGCCCCCAAGGACACCGTTAGAACATCACGAACCTTCAATATTTGATATTTACACATTTCTTCTTAAGAAAATCAGCTATTATTTTATATTTTCTTTGATTTACTTTTAATATATATATATATATATATATATATATATATATACATATATAAGTATTTTGAGACATTATAGGTCAGGAAAATAATTTTTTTTCTATTCAGGCACTGTGCTTACTGTTACCATACCATATTAGCTATGAATATCTTTTAAGTTTATTTACGTAATTCATCTTTTATTTGTCATTAATGATTGTTGTTTTTTTATTGCATTTCGTGTTATTAATTAATATTTTTATTGTTCGAAGTTTTTTTTTTTTTTTTTTTTTTTTTTTTTTTTTTTTTTTTTTTTTATTTATAGGATCGCTTAATTTGTTTTTCTTTTGTTTGAGTTTTATTTATGAGCAATAACGACCCGCTGTGAACGCTCCACAATAAACGAATTAACAAAAATTATCTTTTTTTCAATTAAATTAAATTAACTAGTTTTTATGAAGTGTTTCAAATAAATGTTTAAGTGTCTGTGTTTTCGGATGACCAAAATCAAATCATTGATGTTTAAAAAAGATACAGATGCCTCTAGTTTTCTGTATCTTTATTTATAATACAGGAGTGGTAATTATAACTCATTAGGTTTAGTCAATAATTCTCTTAAAATATAAGAACCTAAGAAAAGGTTTACGGGGAGGCTCAAAATTATTGCTCCCAATTAATCGCATTTAAGCCAGGCAAAAGTTTTTAATTTTAATTCTTAAGAGAGAGAAATAGTTGGACAAATATTGAAGATTAATTATATTAAATTTAAAAGTAATAACTAATATGGAGCAGCGGTGGTCCATTGATAAAGCAATGTGGCGTTAAAAGTCATCGGCATCGCATCGAAACTTTTATTTACTTTAGTGCTCACCAGATTTCGAGGTTAGACTTCTATCCGTTACTCTGGTGCCCATTTAGCGTCTCTCTAAATTAAATCAACAATTTCATCTTTTGAGATGCTATTTGTTGAATGTCTCCCACATTAACTTGAATTATAACTTATTGTGCTATTGAGGTCGTACTCAATTTTCGAAAAATGTCAAACGTCCATCGATCCTCCCTACGAGTCACGAAAATGAGGTTCGTTCAATATTATATATATATATATATATATATATATATATATATATATATATATATATATATTTGTATGTTACTGCTCTAGTGGTCGCAATTATTGTTTTATGGTACTAAACTCGATAAAATTGGATTGGGGGAGGGGGAGTTTTAAAGTTATTATACGTTGGATCAGAAAAGTGTACATAGGAAATCGTATTGAAAATTATTTTTCTATAAATGATGTTATACGCGTTTTTTCTCTATCTAGATTACCAACCGATATATTTGCAGTTTTTAGTTTTCGGCCTTCAGTAAATCCCCATGCCTGCTCATGTCATATTAATAATAAGGTTTTATATCATGAAGGACTTTATTTGAAGCTTAAATCTAAAATATTGTTTTCATTGAACTTTTAATTTTTGAGATAAATGCAAATACGTGACGCACCAGAGAAATCTGCAGCCCCTGCGTGATGGAGTTTTTTTTGTATTTGGCAAGTACATATACGCACCCTGTTCTTGTGTTTTCTAGAGATCAAATTCATGCAGCGGCCAATTTATATATTTTACTCTTTAAGCCTCGGTCTCTGAACTTATACACCCTAAAGTCACCTCAGGCATTACTCTAAATATGAAACCACTTAAATATCTATCAAAAAACTAATTATATTTAAAAATATTTAGTGTGTCTTTGATAACTGAAGGTATTTCTTGAAAAAAGGTTGAGTCGAGCGGATTATCTCTAAGTGATTTATAGTCCTTGCAATAGAGAAGGATGTGGCCATTTTAAGGAGATTATTATCACATTCCTGATAAGTGGATGCTCTTGCTTTAGAATGTGCCTGTTTGATTTCTTGCAATATTGCACATTATCTCTGTGTGTTTAGGATAATGTTTTCTGGTTGTGACGTTTTCATTTACAGGATCTGATATGACATGCATATGATTGGAGACTAGTAGTTAATGGAACTCATTTCCAACTATTACGTAAACCCACACTCTACTGATAATAACAATTCCTTTACTACGAAATAATAGTAAAGAAATTATTATTATGTCAGAATTAGTTTCCTTTAATTAAGTTACTGAGTAAGGAATTTCAGTAGTATTCTGGAATTCATTGCTGGAGTGGGGCAGAAGCCAAGAACAACTATCAATTAATATTTGACTTTTTTTAATTTTAACTTGTTTAAATTATTTATTTTTAGAATGTGTCTTCTTTTGTTATAAATAATTTGTTTACTTGTTTTATTGTTTTGAATAAGTTAATTCAAGAATAAATTCATATGTAAATAAACTTTAAATTTTAATTTTACTAGGCACTTATAACTTCTTTATTTAAATATGATTAATTTTTTATATATTATGAAGCTTTTTTTTTAATTACATTAATGTTTAATTATTTTAAAGAAGTAAATTTAAAGATTAATTCGATACAATTTAGTTTATTTCAACAATTACTTAAGAACACTTAAAAAAAAATAATTAATTTTTTTCCTAAAGTTTAATGTAATTATTAACGCATTTAAAATACATACATTATTATTAATGTAAGCGTTTATTTTAAAAGCAATCTATTTGGGAATAATTTTTAGTTTTTAATCATTTGTAAGAAATTTAATCAAAACATAGTCTCTTTAACAAGTAGAATTCTATATCCAAATTAATTAATTTTAAATTATGTTAAATTATTTACAAATGTCTATTTTATATTACTATTTACACTAGAACTGGTATTTACACATGGAATTACACGTTGGTCATCTCATGTCACCATCTGTTCTATACTTCCCCTGTAGTAGGAAGCATTTATAAACAGAAATTGAAATGTACTTTTTAGTGACTCAGTTACATTAAGTAAAAATCGCACTATAAGAAAGTGGGGGTTTATTGAAAGCTGTAAATGAAAAAAAATGCAAATATGCATTAAAATATTATTTAATATGCGAAATAGGGAAAAAGAGAATTGCACAACTATTTTAGAAAATAAAATGTATATCAATATTGGTTATATAACACTTTTCGATTCGGCTCATAATAACGGAGATATTTTTAATTACCCTCCCCTCTAACCCGGAGGGAGGCCCCGGGTGGAGGGGAGCCTCCACTTCACCCTGTCAGATTTCAGGCATTAACGCACTTGATCTTTAGTTTTACACGAAACTCAAACATGAGTTGGCATCGATTATGTGGCAACGAAAATGTCTTCAAATGTCCATCGATCCTTCTTAGGAAATGACGAAAATGAGGTCCATTCCAAACTACATTTATATTTTTGTCTGTTATCACTCTAGCGGTCGTAACTTTTGGTTAGTCGTTACCATATCG
Organism: Riptortus pedestris; assembly: GCA_019009955.1. Classification (NCBI taxonomy): domain Eukaryota; kingdom Metazoa; phylum Arthropoda; class Insecta; order Hemiptera; family Alydidae; genus Riptortus; species Riptortus pedestris. The sequence goes on along the minus strand of CM032231.1, from coordinate 93,021,648 downwards.
TTTTTGCAAAATTAAATATCAAATTCGGTAAAGGCAGAAATACGACCATTGGGAGGGAGGAGGTTTAAGTGGGGATTTCTAAAATTCGGAATATCCCCCTAATTATACGTCGGTTCGAAAAAGTGCGCCGATCCAATGTTATTGCAAATTTAATTTCCTGTGAATGTTGTTACATGCACGTTTTCTCTAATATGAATAGTAACGGAGTCATTATTAACCCTGGAATAATGGAGCTTTACAGGGAGAGGGGGGATTCGAAAATACAATGTACCTTAGTTGTTATGGGATGGTTTGTAAAATGCTAATGCGCCAATCTTGTTACACTATTGATGTTCTAATATTGTTTTTCTCTACAATTTTTGGTAACTGAAGTATTAAGAGACTTATTCGATATTTCTTTTTTTTCTTCTTTAATTTAATATTTCAGTAACCCCCTCCCCTCCTTCTAATCATCAGTTTTTTTTAATATTTAAATAGAGAATACGTGGTGAGATGAGATCACAAGCGTGTTATACCAGCACTTGGGGAATATGCTTAGTTTACGCAGCCCTACGTGACGGACTTTTTATTTTCCTACATAGATGATAGACAGTTCGTCGTTGTGAGTGTTTTACGCTCTCTTCAACGATGGGAGATCGGTAGTTGTCGGTTGAAGTCGGGTATTCCCGTAGCGCGTGGCACTGTCTACTTGACTCAGCTAGTAACTGACCTCACATTCAGTAGCTCTTGTGCCTTCCCGGCGGAAGTATGACTCTCGAAGAGCAAGCAGCCAAACAGACGAGGTATGCTCGTAACACTTAGTCATTTTTAATTCCTAAACCTCTCTCCGTTTTATTAAAAAGATACTCATTTCATTACAGATTATCTATTTTCTTATCTGATAACCTTGCGTGGTTGCACATAAATTGTGAATGTAAAAATGTTTTAATAATTTAATTACCACTTTTAGATAATAAATACATTAAAAAATTAAATTATTGTGTATTTTCTGATAATAATTCTATTCTAAAAATCAACTAATTACGATCAATGCTTAGTAAGAAACAATGCCAGGAAAAATAGTGTAACTGAATTTAATGTGGATATAAAATTAATACCATATTAAAAATTGTTTATCTAATAATATTTACAGCATTGTTTATAACATGATCTTTAGGGTAACGGAGGATTTATAAAAAAACGAATCATTAAATTTATGAAATCTTATTAAGAATAAATTACTATTAAAAACGTAAATATAAATACAACCTCCGCCAAAAAAGAAAGTATAATCAAAGAACTTTTTAACAAGTGGTTGTGAGCACGATGTTGTATATAAATAGAACTCAAAAGAGTTTATAATATTGAAATATTAATTCCAAAGAAAACAAAATGTTTGATCTCTACTCACTCTGGCACCAATTAAAATGTACTAGGCATCCACAAGTCTCTTTTAAGGTCCATTGAAGCCAGGACCTTTGGTTTGTTTTTTTGCTCACATTTTTATGGACAAATATTAGTAGAGATTTTTAAGAACTTTTAACAGATTTTATTTTTGAATCAACAAAAGAAATGTACAACAATATTATTAGAACTAAAATAAATATTAAAGATATTTCTTAACCTTAATATTTAGTGACAAACACATTAAATATAATCCTTAGTCCCACTGTCGCTAGAGAAGGGTAGCAACTTGTAGATATCCCGTCCCAAGCAGTCTTTGCAAAAAATAGATGTTAATAAATAATAATAATAATAACATTAATAATTCTGAAACACCAGCCTACCTTATAATAGCTGAGACTTCCGCACATTCAATAAACAAGTGTTTCTAAAACAACGTGAATTAAATGGAATTTTAGAATAGTGGTCGTAATTTACGAATTTATTTTTTTCTTTCTACATTTTTCTTTAATTGCACCTAGTGTTCTGGTTTACTTAATTAGAATTCATGCCCATAATTATATATTAAATCTCTCTTACCAAAGTGGATATTTCAACGTTTTATTTAAAACTAAAATTCAATTTCTTTAATGGATTGATTTAAACCAGCGGAATTGTGGCTTTAAAAAAAGAGGTAAAATGAAGAATATTATATAATTAATCTTTTTAAACGAGTTATTTCCTACGATTTGTGTTTTCTAAGTATTGCTGAAAGTTCCATTCCTCCTCATGCGATTATCTCATTAAATATCTCATGCAATGCTTGCATTTTCAGTCTTGTTAACTTTGGATATCTATTAAGTGAGGGGTGGAGAACAGAATATACTGTCTCTCTTCTGCGGTTCATTTCAGATTGTGGAAAATCTGCTTTGATTACACAGCCTCTGAGTGACGTACACTTTGTTATCCTGGTTGTTGAACTTGATAAAGGAAAATGAGGTTAAGGGATTGAGATGGTATTTTTGCCGCTCCATTTATCGCCGCCCTGCGTGCGAGGTTTTGTCTATTGAGTTATGGCAGCCATGACAAAAGGAGGGTTGGTTGAAAAGAGTCCACCTTCCACGACAATAGCGCCGGCAAGGGGGTCGCAACCCCATCTCTAAAGTAACCAGGTCTTATAACTAACAACAAGGTGCTTGTAGTTCTCTCTCTCTCTCTCTCTCTCTCACTCTCTCTCTCTCTCTCTCTCTCTCTCTCTCTCGCTCTGTCTTAGAATTTAAATTTTTTATTTTTTTTGGGTTATTGTATTGAGTCTCAGAAGAATAGTTGATGGGATTTATGGATTGTTCGAAGAGTCCAGATTCTATAGAAGACTTTAGAATTTATTTAGTCTTAAGCGTTAGGTATGTTGAAGGACTTAAGAGACGGAAAACACTGTTTCTTCAAGTTTATTGGCTTCAAAGAGAACTGCTATAACTGGACAAAGGGAAAAGAAGAGAAAAGAAAATTCCCTCTCTAAGAGCTCTCTAAGAATAGGTCTAGCTCCAGGTTCTCAAGTACAAATCCATTGTCGCTAACTTTCAAGAGCAAAGATCGTCCTAGATGTCGAACAAAGCCATATACATTTATGAGAAACATCTTATTAATTTTTTAAACGATTTTAAAAACTTTGCTTTCCCCCTCAGAATTCAAATATTCGTTTCTTTTTTTTAAATACTAAAAAAACCCATAATTTATAGATGTTTTCATGATTAACAAACTATTTAGTCGTGCGAAGAACTCATTTCCTTATTAAACGGCAGTTGGCATTTTTTATTCCCAATGCTTCATGCAATTGGTAAATAATATTTTAGCATCTCCTGACCGACTGCAGACTACGTGAACATTTGAACTTACCCAACGACTTGAACGAACTATTAACAGAAGGTAGCCCACATATAAATACACTATTAAACCACTTGAAGACAACAGACATTTACAACAAACTTTAAACCTCACCTACTCCACTCATTTCTCTACGTTTTATATCTCGGTATAATACATTTTTAAACTAGTGTCTTAGACTTCCATCACCCTCATGCCAGGATTTATCTCAAAGTTTATTGTTCCATATAGCATTATTTTAACATTTCCTTAATTTTTTATCCATGTACTTTAAACTATGTCTTAATAATTCTGAAAACATTTTATCTTTAATTTAATTTAGAAAATGCAAATAAATGGTACTGAGCGACATCGCCTCGTTGCGGAGCTCTTCAAATAAATAAATAAATAAATAAATAATATTTTAGCATAATTTAAGTAAGATGTGGTGGGCAAATATTAAGGGTGCAGAATGAGATAATACTTATACACAAGAGGAGTGGCCTTTGTTAATTTTGTTTTCCTTAGTTTCAATTATCTTTCTTGAATATTAACCATGAGTTTTGAAGTTTAGCCTTTAGTAAACCCCCATATTTAGTCATTGCAATTATACAATAAATGAATTTATCATGAAATGTCTTATTCCAAGCTTAAATACCCGATGTTGTTTTCAACAGATCTTTACATGATGGGATAAATGGAAATACGTCATGGGGATGTGATATCGTCATCAAGTTAGAAAAATCTAGTAAGATTTTATTGATTGCCTACTTTAAGTCACTAGATTTTTATTTGGAAATAGGGAATATATGGCGAAATGAGATCAGTAGAGTTCCAGGCTTTTTAAGAACTTTGTTTAACTATTCGCAACCCATACTTATTCCGTGTTTCTGGAACTACATGGCCCCACAGAACAGTAAACTGTGGGTTCTTGTGTTCGGGCAAAAGTACTCTGAAAATATCTGAAAGCAGCCTCGCGAAAATGAGATGCACTCATGTATGCGGCTTTTCCATTCTTCCCTTGATGTTCTGACTTAATGCCGCATATCTCGTAACAGTGCCATTATTTCTGGAGATAGGCCTTGAAACTCTTGCCGTCTTATACGACTTCGACAACGTGCAGTTTTAGCAGATTTCCCTTATGGGACGCAATTTCCAAAATATTTCCTCAAATGCCCATCGATCCTACCCAGGAGATGACGAAAATGAGGTCCGTTCAAAGTTATATTTATCTATGAGGTCGGTTCAAAACTGAATCTATCTATTCTCTCTCTCTCTCTCTCTCTCTCCCTCTCTCTCTCTCTATATATATATAGAGAGAGAGAGAGAGAGAGAGAGAGAGAGAGAGAGAGAGAAAGAGAGAGACTTATATTTGTCTGTTTCGTTAGACATGCTACTAGCTTCTTTAGATTATCTCAACATAGAATAGGATCGCCGTACACATTTTTAGAGGGCTTTTTTCCCTTTTATCCTGTATTGATTAATGATCATTTTGAGAAAATGGGTGCTCACAATTTACTGAGTCTATAGACATCTTCTATTGTAAAAGTATTAGGATGTCTCTCAATTTCAATTGTGAAGACGATTGAATTCCAATAAAAAAAATAGATTAGTTCTTTTACTTACCGCAGGACACGTTGGTGATCATTATTGTTTTTTTATTCTTATCCTATTATAATCGCATTTCGCAACATGGGCGATAGAATGACGAATCATCAGTTTTTGTTTTATTAAAGTACTTATTTACCTAAGTATACTCATTCCTATATATATTTTCAGTATTTTTCTACATTAATTTGGATAGGTTTTAAGTAGTGAAATATGAGGTCTATGCACTGGTTACGATCATGCAGTCATGTGGTGCAAGTGTATGTCAGGTCTATGTGAGCCATTAAGTAACAGTCAGTTAGTGTATGTTTTATAGTAAGTCTACAGTTACAGCGTTGGCATTAGGTTTCGTCTTCTCCAGTAAGTAAATAAGTGTGCGACAGTCGTGATTGACCAATTCTTAACCTTGTTAAGACTACTTCTTCTTTTCTAAATAGCCTTTTTGAGGGAGACCACTCACGAAGTATATGATTAAGTTCTCGAAGTTTGTAATCAGGAATGACAATCCAAGATTTCTGCCATGGATTTAGTATCATATGTTTTACTTGGGTGTGAATATCCTGGTATGTACACTGTGTGGTGTCATAAGTTCTTTCTTGGGTAGCTGATTTGGGGAGTTCGTTTACTTGTGTCCTTTGACTAATGGAAGTGTGTCCATGTAACCAGCATATAGTTATTATTTCGTTTAGATGAGTGTATGCGGACTATATCGTTTTTTTTGTGAATGTAATGAGCTAAGGGAGTCAGTGAGAATTATGATGTCCGTGTCCGTAGTTTCAGGTATGTCGTCCATCGCAAGTTTCAGGGCTTCAAGCTCAGCTGTATATATGCTAGTCTCATCTGGCAGCTTTATTTGAAAGTTAGCTGAGCCAACAATTGCAACCGTCCCTACTCCTTGGTCCGTTTTGAATCCACCCGTGTAAATAAATAGGTACATTGGTGATTGAGCATTCGCTTAAATCATATTTAAAATATGTATTTATTATTTATGTATCGTGACTTTTTTCCTCACAACTCTAAAGCCCTCTTTGAAAGAACAAATTCATTTTGAGTACGTTTTGTTATGCTGAGTGTATATCTGAATAAAGTACTTCTTTGAAATCAGTTGCTTGGTTTAGGTGAAGATTTACAGCGGTTGATTTTCTTAATATTTAAAGCTTAACTAACAATTAATTTGATAACAAATTAAATAGTTGTAAATATTATTTTAAACTGTTTAAGTGAATTGAAAATATTACTGAACCTACTAAAATTATCATTAAAATTTTTTTATTATTAAAAACGCTTTCCAATGGGCCATATATGGAGCAAGAGACAAACAGTCTTTAGCAGAGTTCATTACCTTGACCTTTAGGCTGTTGACTGTAAGGAATCCCACACAAGGAAATGGAAGGGACTTCTAAGACACGTACAATAAAGGTCGCCAAGCGTATTCCTGCAGCATGATTAAATTAGTTCAATTACAAAATGTCGCTAAATGATCCTGGAATAGATACCAGCAGAAGAAAAGAAAATACTATAATGATGTTTTTTTTTAAAGCGAAAGCAAGCAGAGTGGTCAATAAATAAATAAAGAAAAGAAAAGAAATAAAAAAGCCCGTTACGCAAATTCCCACATGTTGCAATAACACACTACTGCTCTCATCTCAAAATATACTCTCTACTTCCAAAAAAAAGAAAAAAAAAAGCATCTGATGAGAAGCAGCCGGTCAATAAAATCTTAATTGATGACGTTATCACACTAACTATTTTCGTGGATCTCACATGGTAAAGGCCGGTTGAAAACATTATTTGTTATTTAATGTTTCATGAGATATTCTCCTATTTTTAAAGGGCGTTGTCTAAAAGTGGGGGTTTACTGAAGGCTGAAAAGTAGAAAATCCTAATACCTCCGTTAATATTCATGATGGAGAAAACATCTAAATAACAATATTTATAGAAAATTAAATTTGGAATACTATTAGTTCTATTCAATATTTCGATACGACGTATTATAATGGAGATATTTTGAATTTCCGAAATTTCCCCTGTAACCCCCCCCCCTCGTCCCACTGGACCGATTTCAGCCGTTAACAAAATTGGTCAGTAGTTTTACAGAAATATTTAAATATCGAGTTTGGCGACTCCTAGAGCGATAACAGACATATATATAATTTTGAATGCACCTCATTTTCTTCATCTCCTAGATAGGATTGATGGACATTTGTGGAAATTTTTCAAAAATCGCGTCATAAGTACAACCTCAAGAGCTGATTTCCCTTAATGGAAATCTGCTAAAACCGGTAACCGCGCAGGTAAATAAATTCTAGTTTGCAATCTCCGACCTGGAAACCCGCACCTTAAGTACGGTGGTATGTTCCATTTACCCAATAGATCACCGCTGCCAAAATTGCTAATTGAATCAATTATGTATTTTGTTACGATTAGCATAAAGTGCAAGATCAAAAGCCGCCACGGAGCTAAAAAAGAAATTAAGGGAAAGCACAGTTTTACCAACGTTGAGCTACGGGTGTTCTGGCCAGATAACAAGTCCTCAATTAGAAAACTCAGAGTTGTAGTGAGGGGAATGGATAACTACATTCTACACATCACTTAGGGAGACAAAGAGTCTAGGAAGTTGATAAGTCATAAAACTAAATTCCCTGATATCGCGTGCATCCTCAATAAGAGAAAATGGACATCGGCAGGACACCTGATGAGAGTGGATAGAGATAAATGGTTTAAAAGTCTTATCAACTCGTACCCTCAGAACTTAACTATAAGAGGAAGAGAGGAGAAGACAACCTACTCCATGTGACTTGAAGATGAGGACTACATGTGGTGGGGCAACATGGCGGAGAGTTGCTGAACAAAAATGAGAATGGAAGAGACTTAGAGAAGCTCACTACTTGGCCAGGATTAAACCTGAAATGAATTAGCAGATCTTTGCACACGAAAATTATAATGAACTATAAAGACCTCAACTTCAAGTTGAATTTGTACTAAAAGTATTGAAACGAATAAATGATGATATTTTCACGATCTGTGATATTTATGTATGTACAAATAAAGGTTTTATTTTTTATTATTTATTTATTCTGTGAATATTCTGTAGTTAGTAGGGGATCCAACTTCGAGTGTACCAAGGGAATTATTATTGAAGTGATTCCGAAAAGTGGGAGTGGGCTTTATGCTTGGGGAATTGCAAGAGAGCGCTATGGAAATAGACCGAAAACCTCTGATGCTTCAAAGTTATCATTTTTATTCAAAACTCTAGCAAAGGGGTTTTACCCGCGGATTCCGTAGAGAGGAATTCCAGAGGGAAAAGTCATATTTCGACTAGTTGTAGGGTTTGAGGATACGAAGTGGAATTTTAATTAAAAACAACGGTATTTCATATTGCCTGAGTGCACTCGATCCTAGCCCAAAAACATGTTTCAATATAAATTCGGCGGAGTGAATTTCGAAGGAAATTCAATTATTTTAATTAAAATTTGTCGATTTTAGGCCACCAATCTGTAACCCTGGATTTGCAGTGATGTACATCCAATCTGACCCGCGGTATATTTAGCTCTTCAAATGAAAACGTTACTCAAATCAGTCCACTTTTTCAAACTAATAAATATTTTCTCTCATGTCACATAAACAATACTCTGGTAGATAGTAAACCACATTATTCGAAGCTTAAATACCAAATATTGTTTTCAAGAAACTTCCATTGTGCGAAACACATACGTACTCATTGTGTGATGACGTCATCAATTAAGACTTTACGTTCTTCACTCGAAAATGTTATTTGGATCTATATCACAATCGGTATTTAACCGGTTCAGTCTACACTAAAGATCAAATTAATTATTGGCTGAAATCTAAGCTGGGATAGTGGGTGTTTAGAGAGGGGGGATTAGGAAAGTACAAAGTAGCATCGTTATAATAAGTTGGATCGTAAAGTGTTATAGAATCAATCTTCTTAAACTATTGATGTTACCAATTTTTGTTTTATGCATTTTTTCGTAACTCAAGTAATAAACGAGGTATTTGTATTTTTTTCAGCCTTTAATAACACCTTCCCTCCTCCTCTCTCCCCTACTACTCATCGGTTTTTTACTGATAAATAGAAAATGTGGTAAGGTGAAATCATAAGTGCGTTATACCAGCAAGTGGGCAATTTTCTTAGTTTACGCAGCCCTTGTGTGACGGACACATATTTTAATAACTCCGCCAAAGTTGGCGGCTGTCGTATACGAGTAATTTCTATCATGCGTAGTTACATCTGGTCCCATCATCCATTTTAACACTTAGATCCACTTCACTCGTCAACAGTTAATCATTTCTAGTACAAGCAGGAAGGTGTACTCCCCAAAACCACAGGACTTCTCTTTCGTAGTACTAGGGTGAATCAAATATAAACGAGACTTTTCGTCTTTCGGGCACAGTAGTGGTGGGAGAACGTTCCCGCCTTTTTTGTTGTTGGGTAGGTTAGTCAGGAGTAGGGGAAGCACGTGATCTCGCCACCTCGATCGTCTCGTTGTCCACCGTGACGATGTCGGAGGAAGAGGTACCCCTGTCGACTGCGCAACGTGTCGTAATTAAGTATCTCGCCGCAGAAGGCGTAAAACCGGCCGAAATCTTGAGGAGATTGACTGCATAGTTGGGGAAAAGACACTTTCGCGAGCCAGAACTTGGGTGCACCACTACACCCCAGAGTCTAAACAAGGGAGTATGGATTGGAGAAAACAAGGAGAACCTGGACCAGTGAAAGCCAAGTCACGATTGTCAGCAAGCAAGGTTTTGGCTACCGTTTTTTTTGACCAGCGTGGTTTGCTGTACCTCAATTTTTTGCATGAGCGCAGGATAATTAATGCAGCCTACTACTGCGACATTTTCAGTGACGTCCGACTTGCATATCGCCGCAAATGACGAGACGCACCGATCAGAGAAGTGGTTCTTCTCCATGACAATGCTCGCCCCCATACAGCAGCCATGACTAGGGAAAAATTGGAGCAACTGGGGTGGGAGACACTGGAACACCCTCCTTACAGTCCAGACCTGTCACCCTGTGACTTTCATGTGTTTGGCCCTCTCAAGGAAGCTTTAGGAGGCCAAAGATTCGACAGTGATGGTGAGGTTGAAGCCTATTGCGCAATTGGCTGCAGACACGACCTGCATCTTTCTACATGGAAGGAATTGGAAAGCTACATATCCTCTGGGGAAAATGTGTTTCCAAGTCAGGGGATTATGTAGAAAAATAAGCTATATTATTTTTTGCGTTTAAAATTAAAATAAATTTAAAAAAAAAAAAGTCTCGTTTATATTTGATTCACCCACGTATCTTGTAACGACGGGGTTTTCCAAGTTTATTCTGAGTACTAGACCTCTTGCCAATAACACAATCATAGAAGTGTTCATACTTTAGGGACAGTAGACCCTGAAAAGAAACCATTTCTACCAGATTTTCCTTAAGTTCATGTATTGTATTGTGACAAGGCATTCTTGTTGGGTGCCATCTTGGGCATCGTAGTCAAAATAATAAGTGCTGAAATACTATTGTCAAATTTTTCATTTTTAATGTGTTTTAATTCCTGTCTGTGGAGTGGGAATATATTTAGTGATGAACTCATTAAATGGAATCCTAATTCCCACCATGGCTAGAAAAGAGCGGTAAGAGGTAACCCGTCATAATTAGCCATAGTAGCACAGAGCGGGCGTTAATAAATTATAATAAAAATAATGTGTGATATTAAGCGTGACTACTTTTACCCCAACTGATAAAAATTCGAAGCTTAATTTCGAGATTTTAATCTATAGATGTTTATTAAGTAAGAATTTTCTACAATAATGATTGCATAATGAATCTAGCAGAAGAAAAGTTGAATAATGCAACTCCTTATTGCATCATCATATGGCATAAAAATCGCATAAAAAAAAAGTTGTTAGTTATTATATTGCATCAGAATCGGTACTAACTGATAGCTTTTACGATTTATATACGCAGTTTAGGATTGTTCTGTGAGTTTTTATTTTATTTAAACTTTCTTACTGATAAATAAGAACTTTAATAACCATCACACTGGGGGACTGTAAAGTACGTATTGCACACACTAGGGATCTGACACCAACTATTCTCCATGTTTCATGTAATTAGAAAACGAATTAAGGTGAAAATGTAAGGTTTAGTGAATGAGATGCTCGAAAAGACAATCCCATTTGCAGAAGAGATATGTTTGTACAAAAGCTAAAAATATTCAAATATCTAATATTAATATTCGAGTAAGAGAAAAATGTATTTTTTTTTTAAAATGCATTTATTTATTTTAGATGCCACTACAATTGCTATTTATGTTTATACAAGAGAGAATACAAATGTACAAAATGAACATTATAAATCTACAATATTTGTAATATTACAACAACAAAAAATAAATCTAAAGACGTAAACTGGAAGGAGATAAATTTATAATCTTCTGTTTTGCAAATACAATGTTTACTATATATGATTTTACATAATGATTACTTATAACAGATGCAGTCACATCATACAGTTACTAGTCACCCAGACTTCCCAAAAAACTGTGTTTTTACTCATTCACACACAAACTCACACACCTAAACGTGCACCAATTTAATAGCTTTTATATTTCATCAAATAATCCATTATTTCTTAAATACTTAAAAACATCATCTATATATTAGACGGCGATCTCGCCTGCTGCTAGCAGTGCCACTATTAGCAGTAGTTCTCAAAATTTCTGGGCTATGGGTAAGTTACTCTTGCGTGCAGTCAGTTTTTCAGAAAAATGCAAATAATTCAGTTAATATTAGAGTTAGCTGTATAGACGAGAAGTATAGGAAATTAAATCTAAAATACATATATATATATATATATATATATATATATATATATTACTATATATATATATATAGTATAATATAATATATATATATATAGTACTATATATATATAGTATAATATAATATATATATATATATATATATATATATAGTATAACATAATACTATATATAATATAATATACCATATACAACATAATACTATATATAATATAACATATATATAACATAATATTATATATAATATATATATATATATATATAGTATAACGTAATACTATATATATATATATATATATATATATATATATATATATATAGTTATGGTTTTACACAGAGAGGAACACCTCGGAAAAAGATTAGTCCTGGAAGCCCTAGAAATAAATAAGAGTACAAATACTATAAACGGCGTGGACGGTGTTATACTTTCTGAAACGTGGAAAGCCATACTAACATAAAATAAAATAAAAAAACATATGATTAATTGAAGTAGCCATTCAAATCAAATTTATGCCTGACGAAGATGGGTGCATTTCCATTGAAAATTTGCAGAACAAAAATTCCAACCACTGGAGCAGATAGCCGAAATCCTCAAATATATACATATATATATATATATATATATATATATATATATATATATATATATATATATAATTTTGAACGGACCTCATTTTCATCATCACCTATGGTAGAGTCGATGCACATACACTCAGTGTCAAAATGTTAGACACACTTCATAAATTGTTATCCCTACCCTACCATCTTTGCAAATTACTCGTAAAACAGTAATACAATAATCCATCATTCACCTGAAGTTAATCAGCAGCCTGCTTGTATTTGGGTTCTCAAGCCAAAAATATATACATTGTTTTTTTAAATTTTCGAATCAAGTTAAGGCTCGTCAAAATGTTAGACACGCTCTCGGGTAAAAATTAATAAAACTCATTTTAATATTTTGTGGCCGCTCCACCACCATTTATTAATTCGAAAATTCTGTTTGGTAATGAATCGTACAATTGTTTGCTTGTTTCTTGAGGTATTTCTTCTATTGAAGCCAGAATTGCAGATTTCAACTCGTCGATTGTTCTGAACTGTCTTGACTCAGAGTACACCTTTCTTGAAAGAATTCCCCAAACTTTTTCGGTAATTTTCAGGTCTGGGGAGACAGCAGGCCAGTCAAATTTGTCAATTGTGTTGCGAGTAAACCAGTCTTTAATAATTTTTCCTGAATGTATTGTGGCGTTATCTTGCTGGAAAACAGGTTTGCTTTCAGGCATGTCATTAAAAGTCAACTTTTGTTCATCTCAGCTGAGTTTATTTTTGATGAAACAAATACCAAATTCCCTTTTTTTGTAACCAATTGAAGCCCATCCAAACGAACAGCCCACTCCGGAACTAATCAAAATGTGATTCGGATGAAATCTGAAAACGAAAGTTTTCGCGATTACAAAGCTTTATTTCGTTCGAGGAAGTAATAAAGTGAATTTATATAATTTAATGGATTGGATCTACAAGCATAAAACTAGATCTTTCAAATTCCACAACGTGGAGACACAAACATCTGTTTGTTTATAATGGGTTCTAGAGGCAATGACTGAAGACTCACACTGTGGTTGCCGAATTATATCCTGGATGGCGGTGCTTAATCCTGGAATTACATTGGCCAGGATAAAGGATAATCCTTCTTCTCAGCGAGCAATCAGTGCTCCCAGTCCCTTCTCTCATTTAATGGAAATTGCTTGCCAACCAGTCGGCTAGAACTGGCGCTCTTCAATTAACTGATAGAGCACTGCCTCGCTCAATGGATTCACTGTAGGAATTTCGTATTTATACTATACTCTGAATTTTAGTTGGGAATACTAGTTATCAATTAACGCAGTAATCAACTCACAGTATATCAAATTTGGGATAACAAAAACAAAGGGTACCTCCTAGTTTTCGCTGAATTACCTGGAGGGAAATCAGCTATTGCGGTTGTATTCATATATATATATATATATATATATATATATATATATATATATATATAAGCGTTTCGTAAAAGTAAAAGGACAAGGTGGAGGAGTAGTTTAGATGGAAGAATAATAAAAAATCGATATATCTCTCAGGTCGAAAAAAGTAACATAACCAATCTTATTGGAAATGCAATACCCTATAATTTTCCCTTTACGAAAATCAGATATTGATGTTGTACTCATGACGTGATTTTCGAAACATTTCCTCGAATATCCATCGATCCTACCTAGGAGATGATGAACATGATGTCCGTTTAAAATTTTATATATCCATACACATATATGCATATTTGTCTATTAACGCTCTAGCGGTCGCAATATTTGTCTTATCATTACAAAAATCGATATAAAAGTTCGTTAAAGGTTGAAATCGGACTGAGGCGGAGGTGGGGTTTAGAGTGCAAATTTTTAATATTTTAATTATCACCGTTGTTATATGTCGGATCGAAACATTGTATAATCTAATCTTATTATAAATGTAATTGCCTATCAATGTTGTCATATTCGTTATTTCTCTAATAACTCATATATATTTGGATTTTTTAGATTTCATCCTTCATGATCCACCACCACTCCTACTCATATCATATTAACAATAAGCTGTTATATCATAAACCATTTTAGTCTAAACCTAAATACCAAATAGTGTTTTTAAATGATCTTTATTATGCGAGGAACATATAAATTCATAGTGTGATGACGTCATCAACTAAGGTTTTGCGTTTCGTCTCGAAAATATTTAATTTATCTATACCATATTCAATAATGAACTAAATTTGTTATTGGCTGAAATTGGACATCGAATAGTGGGGTTTAAAGGGGGAATTTAAAATATCTGCGTTATTATGAGTCGGATCGAAAAATATTATTGAAGCAATCTTGTAAAAATATTTAAAATAATCATGCACTACAATTGTTTTGCTATACATTTTTTCGTAACTCAAATATTAAGCGAGTAATTCGAAATTTCTGGTTTTCAGTCAGAATATGTAGTGAGATGAGATCACTAGTAACTCATATCTGCACGTACGAAAACTGCTTAGTTTACGAGCGTCACAGACTTATTATTTATTAGTCTGCACCTTTCAGAAAACTTCCATTCTTGTTTCACGCTTGCAATAAGCTAGAATATCATGAAGTATCTTATTTCCTGCTTAAAGTAGATCTAGTGTTGACATCGGTCAAGAGGGTGGGGGGCTGGGGAGGGGAAGTTTAGAGAAGGTTGTATAAAAAAAGAAAAAAATCAAAATCTTATGTCAGAGCGAAAAATGTTATTCAATCAATCTTGTGGTTAAGTCAGTATTCTAAAATACTGCTCTTTCGGTGACGTTATTATTTACCGCGGTGTTTACCATTCTTTAGTCCATTATACTTTTGATATTAGTTTAAAAATTATAAATGGATATTTCAAACAGAAAATAGAAATGGCTTACTGGAATATTAAAACAAAGGCCACGGATGCTCCCAATAGTCAGTCGATATTGTATTTAATACTTAGCCAATTTCTCGAAAATACATAGCTTTCATGATTCCACCACCGGGCGTTCCTATTTATTTTGAATCTGTTTTAATACTAAAAGTGTGTGTGTGTGTGTGTGTGTGTATGTGTGTGTGTGTGTGTATATATATATGTATATATATATATATATATATATATATATATATATATAAATAAACATACACATATAGTCTATTTTGTTACAAACTAGAAACATGGTGTTATGCTAAAATGTAAAGGGGGGGCCAAGACAAACCCCATTATATTATAATTGATAAAATAAAATGTCGGGTAATTAAGGGTTTTGTCCAAACGATTAGTACATTTCCCGGGAAGAGCATTTTTTTCACTCCTTTTGTTAAACATTTCAGAGAATTTTTAGACAAAGAGCTAAGTGTTTTTATAGCACTCATTGAGTACCCTCGAGCAAAATAAGCTCCTTTTGTCTACATAAAGCTTCAAGTTTTTATAAGGAGACTTGTTTGAGGCAAAGAAATCTTTTCTCTCTGAAAAAGCGAGTAAGATAAAGAAAGATTTAAAACAACTGGAAAATGCCGAGTGAACTCTAGTCTGGATCACTGACTTTAAAACTTGATTTGCCCGAGAGGAAAGAAAACTAATGGATATTATTAAAAGGAAAGAGAGTCAATCGAATTTCCCTACGGAATATTTAATTTAAAGTCCAATTGTAATGCTCTAGTGAATATAAAAATAAATAATTTTATTGTTTCTTCATTTTGTATTTTGCTTTTTAGCAGATTTTCCTTGAGGGAAATGAGCTCTTGAGCTTGTACTCAAACACACTACATTTTCGAAACAATGTCCTCAAATGTTGATCGATCCTACCCAGGAGATGACGAAAATGGGGTTATATATATATATATATATCTATATATATATATATCTGTGTGTTTCTGCTAACGCTCTAGTGGTCGCAATTTTCGTTTGTCAAATTCGATATTTACGCGTTTTATAATTTTCTAAAATTCCTCCCCTCTATTCCCCTCATCATTCCAGTTCCGATTTCAACAAATAACAAATATGATCTTTTTTAGTCATTACTGAAACGATTATATGAGTATAGTATATGAGTATATAGTGAGTATGGTTTAGATCAAATAAACATTTTCAAGTAAAGAAATATCTTAATTTATGACATCAGCACATAATATTTGCTTGGATGTACCAAAGTAAAAATTCAATTAAAGCCATATTTGTTGTATAACCTTGGAATGAAGTGCCTCGTGATATAACTGCATATTATTATATGACTTGAGGAGGAGAAGGGGTTTACTAATGGCCGAAAACTAAAATAAGTAAATATCTCGGTTAATATTTAATATAGAAAGAAAATGTACGTAACAGAATTCATAGGAAACGTTTTTTGAAATAAGATTGATTCCATACAATTTTTCGATTCGGAGCATAGTTGCGAAGATATTTTGAATATTTTCGCATTAGTTAGGGAAAGGATTCCTCTCTCTTCAAGATATTCTGGTTATGGGATCTGAACAGGCTTTAGCTGAAGATTGACCAACATTGGTCCATCATTCTGAATAAGACCGAATTGAGGTCAAAATAAAATATTTAATCTGAGATTGTTGAAGATAGGTTAGAAATCAACAGTAATCTCAGCTGATAATTCGCAATCGATGTCCTAGAATCCGCTAAAAGCCAAGGGCAGCCGACATATCATTTTTATTACTGTTTACGGAAGTGGTTCACTATCGGCCGCTCTTCAATCATTGTATTATTTATCTATCATTCAACGGACCTGAATCAATTGAGATTTTCATACACAGTGTCTTCAGACCAGTACAGTTCGATTACGTTTCTCCCAAAAATCAGATAAGAAGATTGAGGAAGGAGATATTGGTCCTTTCATAAATAACAATAGAGAAGAAAATTAAGTACATATAATAATGTTATAAATATGATTCTATAGCATGATTTCACTGATGAAAATCATTGTAATTAATTCTTTTTTATAAATGTAAAGCTACAGGAGCTAATTGGGGCGAACAATGTACAAGAAACCTCCCTTCCCATTAATCGTAAACTAAGGATTTTACATTCTGAGTTTTGTCACCAAATATACCATATCCAAGTGGTCCAAGTGCAACATAATTGAAAAGTATTACTAATAGTATAATTAATTGGATTGAATCTTTTTATTACATTTTGTTTTCAATTTTGAAATGTAATAACACTGAAAAAAAACCTAGCTTAATAATATTGTATTAGATGCAATAATTATTTGTATTTTAGCAGACTTGTCTTAAGGAAAATCAGCTATTGACGTCCTACTGATGACTCGGATTTCGAAAAATTTCCTCAAATGTTCATCGATCCTACCAAGGAGATGACGAAAAGAGCAGGGGGGGGGGTTAATAGGGGGAATATATCGAAAATTCTTAATATCTCCGCTATTGTGAGTTGAATTAAATATTGCATAGAAGAAATCGTATTGCATATTAAACGTTTTATGAAATTTTTTATACACTTTTTGTTTGACTATCTTGATTATTAACCGAGATATTTTTTTTTTTTTTAGTTTTTGGCCATCTATAAACCCACACTCCTACTCATGTCATGTTAACAATAAGGTGTACGTGGTGATAATGTTCCTAGTTTCATAAAGAATGTTATATTGTGATGCATTTTATTTGAAGTCTATAAACTAAATAATGTTCTCATTGAACTTTTACGTTTTGAAATAAATAGAAATACGTGACGCACTTGGGAAATTTGCTTAATTAACGCAGCGCCTTCGTGACGGTCTTTTTAATAGGATTTTTGTTTACTATTCAATTTTCTCTGGTATATTGAATATTAAAATATTTTAGTTCTTTTTGGGAAATTAAGTATTCTTCAGTAAGAAGCTAAGCTACAGAGACAATTGAATTAAATAAAATCATTAGATTACAAACCGGGTTGTGCAAAAAGGCTAAATTGGAATTCCCAGGAGGAAAAAGGTCTTCCTTTTAAATGTGTTTCGTTAAATGAATATGAGGCAGAGGCAGAAAATTAAGCATTCGCGACACAGGAGGAAAACAGAATTAAATTAAATTTGCTAGACACCTCGCGAGTTTTTTTAATTATAATTCTGAAATTCTCTCATGTGATAATTTTACTATTCGGTTTACCAAATATAGTCTTACCAACCTTATTGCATGTTTATGGATGAAATGATTAAAACAAAACCATCATCTTAAGGTTCCTAGCTTCATGTAGAATGTTTGAATAGGACTCATTTCAAAACTAGACATTTCACTTTTTCTTTTTCTTGCAGATTATTTATTTACGACAATAAAACTTGTTTATCCAGACAATTTGATTTTAAGCGTTATACTTATGCTTGATCACCACTCTGTGGTGTTTTTTCATAATCAATAATGGTTAGTCTTAGAATGTTGGAATTTCAAACGGTGGTAACCTGTTGATAACCCGTAATAGCATACAGTGGACGTGAATAAATAAATAAAAAAAAGGTGATTCCTGTTAAGGGAAATTTGCGAAAAAGCCGTTTATTTTTTGAGGAAGAAAGCCCTTTTTAATGAGATCATTAAGGGAAACTGGTGAATTTGAATTGATGTGACATATTCGATTTCACTGTTCTGCAAAAAAAAAAAAGAATTTTTCACTCCCTAGAGAAAGTTTTCCAATTTTTATATTTTCATGTGTGCTGAGTTTGAATCTAAAGAATCTAAAAATTTTATCAGGCACCATCTTTGAGAGTGGCGATTGTTTTTCAAAAAATGATATAGCATGCATATTGTTATTTGCTTACTTAATTTATTTACTTATTTTCTTACGATTAATTACAATGATATATCAAGTAATACAATATTTAATACCGAAAACAATATAAATTTATGTCTCGTTAATGTGTATATTTTTTATAAATCAATAAAAAACCTTACAGTCTTCATCAGATGTCTCTCGATGCAGTGGCAGCAATTATTTTATAGCATTTTCCGCTATACTTCTTCTCCATTTGGGTTATATCTTGAAGAAACTATCCGTGTTCATCGAAAACTGCTTCCAAGTTGGGAGGAGAGAAATACAAATGAGAGTTCAACAAATGAATTTTTAATGGCATGTTGCAACTCCTGGCCTTATAAGATAAAAGTCCGTCACGCAGGGGCTGCGTAAACTAAGCAGATTTCCCACGTCATGTTTTACAATAGAGAAATTTCAGAATAGAGAGCCGAACAGTTACGAGAACGGCCCGAACTAGCTCTTGACGGAAATTCACGACTAGACCCGAAGTTAGCCTATCTCATCTCAGAAGCTGAAAACAGAAAAATGCAAATATCTCGGTTAATATTCAAGATACAGAATAAATGTATATAACACTATTTATAGTAAATGTAATTTGCAATAAGATTGATTCTATATAATTTTCGATCCGACGTATAGTAACGGAGATATTTCGAATTTTCGAACATACTCCCCTTTAACCCCCCCTCCCACTGGTCCGATTTCAGCCATTAACGAACTCGATCTTTATTTTTACATAAAACGTTTAAATATCGAGTTTGGTAACGATCAAACGAAAGTTGCGACCGCTAGAGCGTTAACAGACAAATATATATATATATATATATATATATATATATATATATATATATATATATATATATATAATTTTGAACGGACCTCATTTTCGTCATTTCCTGGATAGGATCGATGGACATTTGAAGAAATTTTTCGAAACTCGCGTCATGAGTACGACCTCAATAGCTGATTTCCCTCAAGGGAAATCTGCTAAAAGTGATTGAAGGAATTCATTAACAATGTCTTTGTAATTCGAAACTCTTTTGTTGCCCGAAAATTCTTGTCACAAGTTTTAATCGCATTTCATATTTTGTTTTTCAGTTTTATTTATTTTTCCTTTGAATTCCAGGTCCTTAAATAGAGCGCGGATGTGTGACCCCACAAAAATCCCTCCCTTTAATCTTTGCTTTACTTAATTTCTGCAACTTCTGATTAAGTATAACAAAACCTTCTCTCTCCTTATCCATTGCTTTCACGAAATTCTTTATCAGACCTAATTTGATATGGAGAGGTGGGAGTAGAAATTTGGTGTTCTTTTCAACCAAGGGAGGATTGACAATATTTTTTTTTGCAATTGTGTTTATGGGGTCTGGTCATTTTCTGTGTATTGATCTACTTTTTTTCTAGTGTCCCACTCACATAAAAAGAAGCACTGTAAGCATTGCCTTAGAACCTTCAAGATAAGAGGCAGGTATGCACTTTGTCCCTGCATAATACTTCTGACTGAAGGTCTAACAATTCTTTAAGCCTAACACTTTAGCTTTTCATTTTTCGTTGAAGTTTTCTATGAAAACATGCTCAAAATGTCGAAAAACGCCTCATTTTTTGGCCCATAATACAAATTTGACATGAAATGGTGCCTGATAAAGATTTCCTGCCTTTGGATTCACATTCAGCATACCTCAAAACATAAAAATACATTTCTGATGAAGGGAGGATATTGATGCAGAACAGTGTTACCATTTGCCTAAAATCTCAATTATCTATCACCACGAATACTCAAGATATCCAAGACAAATATATCTTAATTACCAATATATTTTTTAATGATCAAAAATTATATTTATATTCTCAATCATAACTTGGCCAAAAATTATACAAAAATGACTCACCTACAGTGGACATATACAACACTTTTCAGCACGATTCCATCATAATTACAATAAGACAAATAATACACTCTACAACAGGTCTACCATAGGCTCGTTATCATAAGTCAAGTAGCCATACTTTAGAAATCCAAGGATTTAAGAGTCCTTTGTAAATAAAATTGACCTGAATTTCCATGCTTATAATTGACCCTTTGTAAAGACCATTAGACTTTGATATTTATGTTTGTTAGAACATAATAAAAAATAAAAGCGCTGTTAAATATTCCCTCAATTTGCTACGCAAACCTTTCATTTTGAGATACCTGCATTATTCAAGGCCTTAATAGCTTGGGGGCGTTTGTTATTTAAATAAATGGAAATGTCCCTTGTTTGATAGATCCTTTTGTTGAAACTGTAATTCTTTTTTAAATTGGCTTCTTTGAATGTTCCTTTTAAGTGAATAACAAACACCATTATAACTGCTACCTTATAGTTAAGAATATGGCGGCTTCACCATCTATTTCTTTTTCTTTTTTTTAAGATAAAAGTGTGAATTGCTTAAATTGTGTCACACCAAATTATATAACTACCACCTTTAATTATAATTTAAAAGATTTAAATGGTTTCCAGCCACCAGAGCAAGGCGTGACTGTAGGCGTGGTAATAGAGGATGTAGGTAATTTTGTGGTTTGATTGAAGACCTAGCCCAACGTTCGGTCATCCTACTCTATAGTCTCCTCCAGACTTTATACATTCCGTCAGCTGATAAATTAGCTTCAGGTGGACTGAGCGGGAATATTGTCTCCGATAGTGACTCCTGTCCAGCGATTAGGAGTTTGATGCTATAACAAAGGTATCTGCGGACTCTAAAACGAGCTGTCCTACTCCCAATTGTCCGATAATGGAATCTAGAGTATCTGCTCATTTTTAGCATATTCCTCCAAGGGAAATCTGTACTATAATTTTACGCATTATGCGATTTTCGAAAAAGTCCTTCAAATGTACATTGACCACAGGAGATAATTGTAAATGAGGTCCATTCGAAACTATATATACATACATATATATATAGCAGATTTCTCTGAGGGGAAATCAGCTATTGAGACTGTTCTCAAGGCGCGATTTTCAAAATATTTCCTGAAATGTCCATAGATTATACCTAGTGGATGACGAAAATGTGGTCCGTTAAAAATGACACACACACTCACACACATATATATTTGTCAGTTACCGCTCTATCGATCGCGATTTAGGTTTGATCGTTTCCAAACTCTATGTGTAAGCGTTTCATGCAAAACTAAAGACTGATCTTTTGTTTGTTCGATAATGGCAAAAATTGGACCAGGAGGGGAATTTAAAGGTGGGAAATTCGGAACATCTCTGTTATTATACTTCGGATCGAAAAAGGGTATAAAATACATCTTATTGAAAATGTAATTTTCTATTGATTTTGTTATGTACATTATCTCAAATATTAACCAAGCAGGGGACACTTTATTTTTACAATCAAAGAAAGGTTAATTATTTTGGTACCAAATGTTCTTGAAATTAGTAAAACCCAACTTCCAAACATTTAATACATAATAAATAGCTTAAAGAGCTTCTGTAATAAGGAAAAATGAATTCGCATTCAAAATTTAAATGTTTGATTACTGTAGATCACAAGATGTAAAGGGAAACCTTTGTGTGTTTGTACAACATTATTTAATATTAGATTGATTTAAAGGGCTTCCAATTATTCAAAATTGGTCCTGAAGCCATAGAGGATTAAATCAGTGTTTAATGAAAATATATAATTTTAATTAGACCTGTTCATTACAGGAGCGGTTGTCAAATTATTAGCAGCCAAACAAATACCTTTCATATACTGCTGCTCGTTAAATATATTTGAGAGAATATTATAAATTGTATGACCTGAAATATTTTAGACGTGAATAAAATTTAGAGAGGGGACATTTAATTGAATAATTGTCCAAATAAAAACTAAGTCACTTAAGGGAAATTGGTAATTGAGGTTCATGACTCGATTTTCGAAAAATGTCCTCCAATGTCCATCGAAGGAGATTCGTTTTAAGAAAAAAAAAGTGATCAATTCATCATGATCAAGTCAATGGCTGAAATAGTGTCAGTGGGGGGGGGGGGTTGTTAAAGGAGGAATTTCGGAATGTCTCTGAAATTATGCTTCAAAATACATCGTTATTATAATCAATCTTATTGAAAATCTATATTCTATTAATTTTGCTATATAAATTCTTTCTCTATCTCAAATATTAACCGAGATATTGGCATTTTTTAATTTTCAGCCTGAAGTAAACCCCCTTCTTTTTCATCTTAAGTTAAGATTAAGCCATTATATCATGAACCGTGTTATTTCAATCAGAAATTCCAAATATTGTGTTCAATAAATCTTTTCTAGATGAGATACATGCAAATATGTTCTGATGACCTCCCCCCACCGTCTTTTGTTCTTGGATTACTAAAATAGGGTTACTAAAAGATTGGGGTACAAATCATTCTGGTTCTTTATAAATTGCAACATCAGATATAGTAAATAGTTTTCAATAAAATTAATATATTATATTCAGATATATTAAAGTAATTGTTTTTCTTTCTAGAATATTTCTATCTCTCAGCTCTGAGAGGTTGGCCAACTTGTTTGTTCACAATTCAGGTGCCTTCGATTGTGGTGGTTTCTAAAATATAAATTGACCGTAAGATTTCTCATTGTCATTTTTTATTTGTCCACTTAATATTCACGTGGTGCTAAAAAGGTCTATTGTAAATTTATCGTGTGGAAATCTGCTTAGTTGACGCAGCCCCTGCGTGACGGGCTTCATTTTAAATAATCAGATCATGTGGTTCTGTCAAAAACACACATATGCTTGCTTTGGAAACGGTTTCCATAACTATTTGTATTTGTGGTAACACAAAGATATTTCCTCTATGTGATTAACTAACGTCACATAAAGATTAGTTTATAATCTATAAGTGATCCAGCAAATCATAAGTGTCTCATTATCAATGAGCTTATGATTTATTATTAATGCTGAGATTACGTCCACGTTGTACATTCGTGTTTGTATCAAGAAACACTTATCATTATTTCGTAATGCAAATTGGATTTGTGCCCTAACTCCATAACCAGTACAGTCATTTTGGTTTTAATTGTTCTTTATTAAGACATGATTCCAATAATAAAAAAATTCGTTGCGCAGGTGCTTTGTAAACTAAGCAGATTATCCAAGTGAACGCAATAGATAAATCTACATACTGGTAACACTTAACACCAACGTAAATATTAAGTGGAATAAATACAAACGGTAATGAGAAATCAATCAGTCAATTTTAATAACCTTCCAATGGAATGAGTCGGAATTGTAAACAAACAGGTCAGCCAACCTCTCAGATCTGAGCAAATATATTCTTCACCAAAAATAAAAAGAATTACTGAAATATATCTGAATATAACCCATTAATTTTATTGAAAACTATATACACTCAACCGCAAAAAAAACCGGACACTTAGATTTAGTCTTATAATTTTGTTAAATACTTAATATATATGTATATTAATCTTTTTAATTAAAATAATTGGTTAATCTATAGGTTATTTAAACAAAATCTGCCAAAAGTGAATAATTGTTATTGATTATTTACAAAAAAATACAAAATAAAAAAAAATAAAAAGATAAATTAACACGTTTAAAAAAAAAAATATTCTTCATTTTTATTACAGTGAATGGTAGACTTCGCTACCCCAAGCGTTTCGGCAATGTAACGTAAGCTCCGGCCTTCCATCTAACTTTGAAAGACCCATTATTCTGGACCGAAATAAAAATAAAACATTAATTAAAGAAAATGCTTCGTTAATAATTAAAGATGTTTAAATGTGCGAAAAACTACTTACAGTTTAGAATAGATCAACTTCACGACAAATAAATCTAATCTGAGTTTTATCTAATTGTTTACTAATCCTGAAGGGATTAGTTCAATGGACTTAGACTCTAAATTCTCTGTAATAACTAGAATACCCACATAAAGAAAATTGCTGAAAATTAGCTTTTAATACGACAAAAATGAAGTGTCCGGTTTTTTTTTGCGGTTGAGTATATATAATTTTGAACGGACCTCATTTTCGTCATTTCCTAGGTAGGATCGAAGGACATTCGAAGAAATGTGTTGAAAATCGCTTCATGAGTACGACTTAGGGAGAAATCTGCTAATGTGTGAGTTGTAGTAGGCACTATGAATTTCTTCAACTTGATTTATGATGGCTAATCAAATTGCCTTAATTGCGTTCGCTCAGGTGTGTGTGTGTGATATTAGTTAGTCGGTGAGATCTGTGAGAGGCCGACCTTGTGTAACCGCTAGACTGTTAAGTCTATTCCCTTCTCTTCTTTCTTTCACCTTGCCTGGAAGAAAGGATCAGTTATTTCCGCTGTCCTAACAACCACAGCATTCCATTATACGTACGTCTTTAAATTTCACCCTTATAACTCATATCAGTCCAAATAACTATCATGGTAGTTCCAAATGGTTAAATATAGGTTTCATTTAGTACTTTAAATAGATTTCCACCGAGGGAAATCAGTTATTAATCAAATGTTCATGAATCCTGCCTAATAGACGAAGTCTAATTAATCGGGCAAAATAAAGTCTGTTAAAATCATATATATATATATATATATATATATATATATATATATATATATATATATATATATATATATATATATATATATATATATAGAATGTTACCTCCCAAGGGATTAAACTCAATATATAAGCGTTTCATGTAAAGCTAAATATCAAGTTCTTTAACAAATGAAGTCGTACTGATGGGGGGACGGTGGGGGTTTGAAGTGGAGAAAATCAAATATTCTAAAAATATCCATTGCTATGAGTCGGATCGAAAAATCAAATATAACCAATATTGGTGCAAACTTCATTTTATCTAAATGTTATTCTACACACTTGAATAACATTATGTAATTCATTCTAGCAGATTTCCCTTAAAGACGCAGGAGATCTTGATGCAAGTACGCGTATATATATATATATATATATATATATATATATATATATATATATATATATAATTAAGAACTTCAACCTTCATTTCTTACCTAGTGAATTTTGGGGTATCTTGATAGTCAGTCATCTGTGGACCTTGGCATCGGGTGAAGAAATTAAGTTTCCATAGTTTTAGCTGATTTCTCTGAAGGAACCAGTGGTGATGATAAGAATAAACCGTTATAACATAAATCTGTTTATTATAAGTTTAAATACCAAAATATTGATTTCATGTGACGTTTATTATGAGATACATGCAAATTCGTTGTGCGATGACGTCACAATTAAGATTTCACTTTCTAGTCTTGTAAATGTGTATTTGATCTATACCATATTTAACAGTTTCAGTCAACACTAAAGATCATATTTTTTTTATTGACAGAAATCGGACTAGGAATAGTAAGGGTTTAGGGGGGGGATTTGAAAATTCAAAAGATTTGCGTTATTATGAGTCGGATAGAAAAAGTCCACCACGCAGGGGCTGTGTAAACTAAGCAGATTTCCCACGTGAAGTTATACAATAGAGAAATCTCCATACGAGAGCCCAACAGTTACGGCCGAACTAGCTTTTGGCGGGAAACTCACTTGTCCGTTACACTTAATAAAAATGCAAATATCTCGGTCAATATTCAAGATAGGGAATAAATGTATAGAACAATATTTATAGTAAATTTAATTTGCCATAAGATTGATTCTGTACACTTTTTCGATCCGACGTATAGTAACGGAGATATTTCGAATTTTCAAAAATCCTCCCCTCTAAACCCCCCCCCCTCCCGCTGGATCGCTTTCCGCCATTAACGCACTTGATCTGTCTTTTTGCATAAAACGTTCAAATATCGAGTTTGGTAACGATCAAACAAAACTTGCGTCCGCTAGAGCGTTAACAGACAAATATATATCTATATAATTTTGAACGGACCTCATTTTCGTCATCTCCTGGGTAGGATCGATGGAAATTTGAAGAAATTTGTCGAAAATGAGTACGACCTCAATACCTTACGGGAAATCTGCTAAAATGTTATAGTATCAGTATAGTTGAACTATTGATGCTCAACAACTGTGCTGTGCATTTTGTCGTAACCTTAATACTAAGCGATTTATTTGTAATTTCTTGTTTTCAGCCGGCAGTACACCCCCCCCCCCTCTGCTCCGCCTTCTCTACTTCACGGCTTTGTACATAGAAATAGACAGTGTGTGTTGAGATGAGGTCACAAGTATGCTATACTACCACGTTGGATATCTGCTTAGTTAACGAAACCCCTGCTTGACGGACTTTTTGTTTTATTTGAGCTATACCTTTGCATTTCTCTACGCGTTTTAATAACAGTATTTTATTAATTTTTTATTTCATTTTAGGTATGAAGATGGACGTGTCCGGCTTAGGAACCCCCACATTGAACTTATGGACCAAGATATTCTTTATCATCTCGCTTTAGGCAGCGGATCACATGATCTAGTTGAAATGTTTGGAGATGTCAAGGTAAGGAATATACTTGTTTTCTTTATAATCACATAATTAAAAAAGGTTCCGTTTTAACAAGAATGTTTTGGTGCCTTGAGAATGTACTAAAACTACTTAAAGGTTGGTCCATCCAACTAAGCCCGATATCCCACATGTTGGAGTGGGGAAAGAGATATTGCTATTTGCTTGTCATTTCAGAATATATGACTTCATTTGCATGTTCTATTCCCCATTTCTGACTTAAGAAGAACCCTACGAAAAAAAAAAAAAGGTCCGTCACGCA
The DNA here is from genome assembly GCA_019009955.1 of Riptortus pedestris. NCBI lineage: Eukaryota > Metazoa > Arthropoda > Insecta > Hemiptera > Alydidae > Riptortus > Riptortus pedestris. The sequence goes on along the minus strand of CM032231.1, from coordinate 92,993,997 downwards.
GGTGCTGCGTAAACTAAGCAGATTTCCCACGTGAAGTTTTACAATAGAGAAATCTACCTAATAACAACTGTAGTAGTAAGAAACCTCTAAACCTAAAACATTATTTAGGGCGTAATAACCCAGTAGTTTCTAGCCCAAAAAACAGTTAACCTAACCTCTAAACCTATTCACGAGGGACGATAGTTATGGAAACGGCCGCCAGAGCTCTCGTCGGAAACTCCGAACATAGCCTATTGGTGACACGTAGAATACAAATGCAAATATCTCGGTTAATATTCAAGATAGAGAATTAATGTACAGAACATTATTTATAGTAAATTTAATTTGCAATAAGATTGGTTCTTTACAATCTTTTGATCCGACGTATAGTAAGATATTTCGAATTTTCGAAAATCCTCCCCTCTAAACCCCCCCTCCCACTGGTCCGATTTCAGCCGTTAACGAACTTGATCTTTCTTTTTACATAAAACGCTTAAATATGAAGTTTGGTAAGGATCAAACAAAAATTGCGACCGCTAGAGCGGTAACAGACAAATATATAGATATATATATATATATATATATATATATATATATATATATATATATATATATAGATATATATATACAGTTTTGAACGGACCTCATTTTCGTCATCTACTAGGTAGGATCGATGGACATTTGAAGAAAAATGTCGAAAATTCCGTCATGAGTACAACCTCAATAGCTGATTTCCCTTAAGGGAAATCTGCTAAAACTAGAATGGTTAAACTCTACAAGTGGTATAGTCATTTAAGACCTTAATGTGAAAATCGCATAGAAGTAAGAGCAGGGCGGGGCTTTAATGAGAGCTGAAAGGGACTTAACTAATATTCTGGCAACAAGAATGTATATAGAATAACAATTTTAGAAAATATCATATATATAGAGTTCACAATATTTATTAAAACGAAAAATAAAAGATATATACGAATTTACATTTTCCCTCTTTCGTTATAACACCCCCCCCCTTATGTATTCAATTTGTTTTTAAATTTCATTTATTAATTTTATTTGTAATTATCTCGCTTATCTCACAATTTTATTATATGAGAATAATCCCTTAAATTGTAAATATTGTAATGTAGTTACATATAATCATACATGTAGTGTCCATGTGGCAATGGAACATGTGCTCAAATAAATGACTACTCACAGGGTTACTATGAGTGTTAAAAAACAAACCCCTCATACTGCCCCTAGTACGATTCGGTACTCTATCCTCAGGTTTGCATAAAAAGTTTAATTATCGAGTTGTTCGTAACAATCATACAAAATTGCAGCCCCTAGACGGACAGAACACATACAAACATAGACCGCCAGGCTGTGGCAGCGTTAACTAAGCAGATTTGTCACGTATTTGCATTTATCTCAAAAAGTAAATGTTCAATGAGAAATATATTTGGTCTTTAGGCTTCAAATAAAGTTCCTCATAATATAACTACTTACTGTTTATATGACATGAGTCAGAGTGGGGGTTTACTGAAGGCGGAAAACTAATAAATTCACATATCTCGATTAATAATGAAGATAATGAAAAAATGTACATACTAACATGTATAGAACCTTACATTTGCAATAAGATTGGTTCTATACAATTTTTCGATCCGACGCATAATCACGGAGATATTAAGAATTTACGAAATTCCCCCCCACTAAACCCCCCCTCCCCCTGGTCCGATTTCAGCCATTAATGAACTTGATCTTTCTTTTTGTATAAAAAGGTTATATATCAAGTTTGGTAACAATAGGGCAAAAATTGCTGCCACTAGAGCGGTAAAAGACAAATATATATATATATATATATATATATATATATATATATATATATATATACAGTTTTGAATGGGTCATCTCCTGGGTAGGATCAATGGATATTTGAAGAAAAATTTCGACAATCGCGTCATGAGTACGACCTCAATAGCTGATTTCCCTTACGGAAATCACCCCACCCCCCTTAATTATTCCATTTATTAGCAACTTTCTACACAAATAGTCATTCTCACACTCATTAATCAAGTGCATTCTTAGATTACACAGAGTGTGCCTACTCTTAGCGTGACCTTCAACAGTTGAAGAACTTGTAATAATAAGAAAAAAAAATCACAGCCAGGTAGGTATTTGCTATTCAAGTACATAATATCAAATATTTTCATTGGGCCTTTTTTGGTTTAAAATGCTAGCTTTCATCTCTTAAATATTCACAAACTGGTAATAAAGTGTTATGAATCTGAGAATGCATTACAAGGGCCAGTCATAAATGACCATATATTTTATATTGTTAGTATTGCCTGGACAAAGCTCAGTTAGATTATTATCCGTGAGTATTTAAATGAAGTAGTAGGAGGGGGGGGGTGCAAAAACATATTTGCATTTGCTTTGTATCTCACAAAGTAAAAGTTCAATGGAAACCATATTTGGTATTTAACTTGGGAATGAAAGACGAAAATTAAAAACTTCGTATATCTAGGATAATATTCAAGATACAGAAAATATGTATAGAACAACATTTATGGAACATTAAATTTTTAGTAAGATTAGTAATATATACACTTTTCTATCCGACGTATAATAACGGAGATATTTTGAATTTCAAAATTCTCCCCTCTACCCCCCTCCCACTGGTCGGATTTCAGCCGTTAACAAACTTGATGATATGTATACATATATATATATATATATATATATATATATATATATATATATATATATGTGTGTGTGTGTGTGTGTGTGGGTGTATAATTTAACCTCTTAGCAGATTTCCGTTAAGGGAAATCAGCTGTTGAGGTCGTACTCATGATGCGATTTTCGAAAAACTTCTTCAAATGTTCATCGATCCTACCCAGGAGACAAAAATGAGGTCCGTTGAAAATTATATATATATATTTGTCTGTTAATGCTCTAGTGGTCGCAATTTTTGTTTGATCGTTACCAAACTCGATATTTATACGTTTTAAGTAAAACTAAAGGTCAAGTTCGTTAATGGCTCAAATTTAATAGGTAGGAGAGGGGGGGTTTCGAAAGTTCTTAACATCTCCGTTATTACGCGGTGGATCGAAAAATTGTATGCCAATCGTAATGCGAATGTAATGTTCTAGAAATGTTGTTAGGTACACTTTTACGTTATCTTGTGTATTAAGCGAGATATTTGCATTTTTTTGTTTTCGGCCTTCAGTAAACCCCCCACTCCTACTCAAGTAATATTAACAATAAGGTGTTATATTATGAAGCACATTATTTGAAGTCTAAATACCAAATACTGTTCTCATTGAACTTTTACGTGATGGGGTAAATGCAAATACGTGAAGCACGAGGGAAATCTGCTTAGTTAACACAACCCCGTGAAGAACTCATTTAATTATAAATAAATTTATATTTTTTTAAAATTTGGTCAAGAGTCGATTGTTGGTGAAAGCCTTCCTAAATTCTTTGTCAGTGATTTGATTATAGGAATTCTAATATTTTTACAGATTCCACTGCCTATTGCCCCAGCCAGATCGCTACAAAAGTCAAATATAAATACTTTAATATAAAATTAATTATATTAGAGCTATATAAATCGTTCACTCCACCAGGTTCCTAGAAAACTTGTTACTTATACTTGCTGGTGGTGAGTACTATAAATTAAATTCAATATGAAAATAGTTTAGTAGCAAAAACTTTTTTGTGGTTGCTAGAAGAATTTTGGCAGATTGTCTTAAGGAGGGATCAGCTACTGAGGTTGCACGCTTGACGGGAGTTTAGACAAATTTCTCTATCGTCCATCGATCTTACGAAAACGGGGCCGGTTCAATAAGTGTTAAATGTATGCCAGAAAATGTCCAATAAGGGTAATATAATGAAAATTCAACGGTCAACGGTTTTTATAACCTGAATTTTCTTTTTAAACTAATTTTCCTGTCAAGGTCCCCCTATAACTAAATTGGAACTGTCAACATAGCTATGAGCTATAAGGAGTCATAATGAAATTTCCTTGTGC